>JABTTQ020002213.1:0-156665 GCA_016081115.2 Rehmannia glutinosa
AGGTCTCCTTATCAAAAGAATTTAAAAACAATGTATTGAAGACCTTATTTAAAAAATATTTTGAAAAATCATTTTGACAATTAATGCAAAAATACAAGCATACATAATAACAACCAAAATATGCGTATTTAAATGAGAAAATACGGTTTACCAATTACACCATTTCCACGGGTTGTGTCTTTCCTTTTGTTGGTAGTATCTTCCTCTTGAGAAGTCACTTTGTTGATGATGGCTTCTCCAATTACTCCATTTCCATGGATTGTGTCCTTTCCATTGTTGATAATGTATTCTCTTGGAAATTCATTGTGGTGATGTCTTCTCCTTTGATCAAATGGTTTGGACATTTGGTGTCTTCTTGGCGGTATGGTTTTCTTGATTATTATTCCACGAGTACCTAATATGAATTTATTTGTGGTACCCTCAAGTGTTTGGGTTCTTTGGGATTAGCTTTGAGACTTTTAGGTCTCCAATAATAATTAGAGTTATTTCTGGCCGCAAGAATTAGCCGTGTGACCCTTTTTACCACAATAAAAGCAAGTAATAATTTTAGAAGCATAATGGCCAACATGCTTAAAGACTTGATTCTTTTTCATATGATTAACGACATTAGGCTTACGATCAAGTCCTAGTTTCAAATTATCACAACTATGAACATCAACAATTTTGGTCATTTTATCGGTACTCAAGTTAAATTTTAATAAATCCTTTTTCATGCAATTAATATCCTCAACAAGAGTACTATTTTCCTTTTCAAGGATTCTAACCTTATCAAGTGTGGTGATGTGAGCACATGATAGTGATTCATAGGAGGTAAATAATCTATCCTTATCATTTTTCAAAATATTGAATTCATTTTTCAAATTTTTGTATTTAACAAGCAAGCTTTGAAATTCATTTTGTGGCTCATCAAAATCATTTTGCAAATCTCTATAATCATCTTGTAATTCATTATTATAAGAAGTAGAAGGTTTAGGACTTACCTCGTTTTCTTCTTGAAGCCCATAAGACATCGTTCGTTTTTCTTCATCTTCGGAAGTTGTAATAGGCTCATCCCATGTTGTTGGATTTGATTGAGAAGTAGATGCTTTTGAGTTGCTCCTTTCATTTGTATATACTTCATAGATAGCTTCTAATTTTTCCCATGCTTTGTGTGTCGATCGTATTCTCGAATATGACCGTATTCCAAAGAAGTAAGTGGACAATGAAGAATATTTAGAGCTTTACCATTTAAGGATAGAATTTCCTTGTCTTCATCATTGAGCTCCTTGAGGACTTTAGAGGTGAGTAGTCCGTCTTTTATCGGAATGGATTCTCTATTAATGACCGTGTTCCAAATATCGAACCCACAATTTTGTAAATAGCATTCCATTCTTTCTTTCCAAAATGTATAATTTTTGGAATCAAATAATGGTGGCTTGTTGGTGGAGCGCCCTAGGTAAGGTAGACTTCATTCGTAGCCGATGATCGTTCCTCTTTACTCGTGATGTGGAACGAGTTTGCAAAGTTTGGCTGCGATACCACTTGTAAGTCAGCGACTACGATAATCTAGAGGGGGTGAATAGATTATCTCCATTTTCTCGATTCGCCCTCTTTATCGAATCAAATAAGCCAAGACAAGTATGAAGGTGCGAGAGGTAAATAACACGCGTCGATTTATAGAGGTTCAACCCACCTGGGCTAATCCTCTACCACCCCAAGTATCTCGGGATGGATTTCAAAAAGAAAAAAAGATTTTATTAATTACCACAATTAATATAACAACACCTTACAACATCACCTTGGACGAGCACCTCACTCTTCTACATCATCACCTTTGAGATTACCCAATCTCTCTTGAAGATTACCCAATCTCCAGCACTTGTGAAGATTACCACAATCTTCAACCTTGAAGAACACCAAATTCTTCCACATCTCAAAGAGAACCACACTCTTCAATAAGAAGATTACCACAATCTTCTTGCACCTAACACCTAGATCACCCAAGTGTACTCTTACCACTAAGAACACTCACAAGGATATCTTGTGTTGAATGATGACCACAAAAATTTAAGATTACAACTCTATAATGAACAAATACAAATTAGAGTGCTAGTGTTATCAAGAATTAAGCCTAGACCTCAAGATGTGAAAGTGTAAGACCTTAGGCTATTACAACAAGAATATTTAAATAGAAGAACAAAAGTGTTTGCTTGAATGTATCTTGTTGTGTTGTAATATTCTCTTGTTGTGTTGCTTCAATTCTTCATCTATTTATAGGAGATGTCTTGAACTAGATAGCTCCTCCTAGGAGATTGAAATCGTAAAAAATTGCAAGACAAATGAAGAATATAGCTGTTAGAAATTAATTCCACAATTTAAGGAATTTTCATGCACGCACAACGGTTAGAATTTTGTTGTCAAACAATAGGAAGGCGACCGATCGCGAGAAATAGACGTTGAAAATAAAATCCTTAATTTTACCGCAGGCGTAGGTCGACGGGGGTCCGACCGGTCGACCTGTGTTGAACCGGTCGAGCTCATCAAACATAGAGGTCATGGAGTTACATTCGAGCAATTTTCTCCCAGTGCCGAAGTCGACCCTCGAGCGGCCGGTCGACACCAGCAGTGGTCGACACAGGGTCGACTTTACATTTTACTTCCGTGGCGTTTTGTTTCAAAACACATCTTGAGGTAGAGGCGACGGTCCAACGCGAAACGGAAGTGTTGTCCAATGTTTATTGAAAATAAACTTCAAGAAATACTCAGAAATTAGTAAAAACATTTTAAAATAATCGGGAGTATTTGGACAACATTTTCAAACATTGTTTTGGTGTAAAAATAATTTAAAACAAAATCATCAAAATCATGATAAAAACATTTATCAAACGATGAGCTCAAAAGCTCAAATAAGCTAGAAAAAGCTCGGAGAAAAAGCTATAATTGAAAAAGCCAAAAGCTTTATAAATAACTTAGTCAATGGTTGTATTATGGACTTTTATGCTCATCTTATTTGAGCTCATATTGTAAAAGCTAAGCTTTTAGCTTCTTAGTTGTTTGCTTCTACTTATTCTTATTGTGCATGTTGATAGGGGGAGCTTTTGTTAAAATGTTTTGAAAAATCTTTTGCTCCATCACTTGTGTTTTTAAACGATTTGTCATTTTGTTTATAAAATCATCCCCTAAAATTATTTTGGCTTGCAATCATCAAAAGGGGGAGTTTGTTAGATAAATATTTTTATCATGATTTTGATGATTATATTTTACTGAGTTTTTATACCAAAACAATGTCTCCTATTGATTGTCTAAATACTCCAAATTGGTTTTACATTATATTAGGAGTATTTCTTGAAAGATTGTTTTCGACTTTTCAAACTATTTGTATCGATCGGTATTAAAAGTGATTTTACATGTTTTAAAGTGTCTTTAACAACTACCGTATACCATCAAGGTAAAATGACGCTCGAAAAATTAAGTCAGAATTTTTTGACTATCCGAAAACTCCCTGGAATTGGTTGACCGGTCGACCCCTAGGTCAACAAGGTGCAAGATTTAGATTTCATATTTTCAAATAAAATTGTACCAGGAAAGGGTTAGCCGAACGATCGACCACGTGGGATGACGAGGATCCAACCCACTATACTCTCTGTTTCTATCTTTAAAACTTGCGAGGCCGCAGTCGACCGTTTGATCTCCGGTCGACCAGTGGTAAACCGGTTGACCTCCCTTGGCCGACTTTGTGTGGGCTCCAACTCAACGGACTGATTTTTGAATATTTGTATTGGTCAATCGGTTGACCACATGGGTTTGATGTAAATCGAGGCGATTTTTAGTTTTTGGGAGACAATTTTTCTGGTTTTAGGGAGTTGATTTAATGACTATATTGATGATTTAATCGTATTTGTTTTGATTTCACTCTCAAGAGAGAGCCTATCATGTACAAGACCTCTTTTATAAATAGAGGAAGATTTGAAGCAACACAACAAGAGAGAAAAATACAACACAACAAGATACATTCAAGCAAACACTCTTGTTCTTATATTTCTATATTCTTTTGTAATGGCACTTTACACTTTCACATCTTGAGGTCTAGGCTTAATTCTTGATTACACTTGCACTCAAAATTGTATTATCCATTATTGAGTTATAATCTTGAATTTTTTGGTTCATCATTCAACACAAAATATCCTTGTGAGTGTTCTTGTGGTAAGAACACACTTTGGGTGATCACAGGTGTTAGGTCAAGAAGATTGTGGTAATCTTCTTATTGAAGAGTTTGGTTCCTTTGAGGTGTTGAAGAATTTGGTGTTCTTCAAAGTTGAAGATTGTGGTAATCTTCACAAGGTGCCGATTGAAGATTGTGGTAATCTTTAAGGGAGATTGTGGTAATCTCCAAAGAGGTGTTGTCGATGATGTTGTATTAATTGTGGTAATTAATAAAATCTTTTTCTTTTTGAATTCCATCCGGAGAATCTTTTGGAGTGATAGAGGATTAGGCCCTGGTGGGTTGAACCTCTATAAATCGACGTGTTATTTACTTCCCACACATTCATTCTTGTCTTGGCTTGTTTGATTCGAAAAAGAGGCATAATCGAGAAAATGGAGATAATCTATTCACCCCTCTAGATTATCGTAGCCACTTGGACTTACATATACTTTTTTTTAGATTAGGACTTACATATACTTAATGATGATGTTGTTGGATTGTGTTATGACTAATTAGTATAATTGATTATGATTGTTATGAAAACAGGTTTTAAGAATTGTGATTTATAAAAGAAATAAAATAAAAATCAAAATAAAATTTACTAAATTTTAGCACGAAAATCGCCGCAAATTTAATCTTGTTAGCGGCAAAGTTCGTTTCAAAGCTTTTAACATTTACGGCGAAATTGGAAATTTTTGCCGTTAAAATTGACTTTCCGAAAATAGAAAAAGTTAATTGTCCGCGGCGAAAGTCTAAGGGCCTGTTTGTTTATGTTTCCATGGTTCATTTCCAGTTTCTAGAGTTGGAAATAGAATTTTGAGAATTTATTGGTTTTCGTGTGGAAATTGGGATTGTGTTTGGATGAATGAATTGAAATGTGTTTTATGTAGGGTTGGAAATGAGATTGTGTTTGGTTTGAGTAGTTTTGAAATATTATTTTATGTATATAATAATTGAAAAATTGGTAGTGGTGGGGTCCACTTCAATATTTTAATTTGAATATATAATATTATATTTGTAAGATTAAGTTGGTGGGTCCCATTAGATAGTTATAATTTAAAAATAGTAATATTTTAAGTAGATAAAGTTGATAATGGTGGGTCCCATATATAATGGGTTAAAATATGAGAATAATGATTGATAAGTAATGATGAGTGATATAGGGTAGTGTATAGGTTTGAGATGTTGTTTTATGTGAAAAATAGAAAATGAAAATGATGATTTCCATTGGAAATTTTATGAACAAACATGATTCCACTTTTATGTATAGTTAAACTGGAAAGAGGCCATTGGAAACATAATCAAACAAGGCTAGCTTTTTGCCGCTAATGGTCGTCTCATTTTGCGATTTTGTGGCTATTTGTTGCTAAAGTTTGTTGCGACGGTTTGCGACAAACTATTTGTTGCTAAATTTTTTTGAAATAGATTTAAATCGTAAAAATCTTTGTGCGTCAGATATCATGTGAATTTTGCGATGAATTATTTTTTGCAAAATATATTTTAGCGAAGTATTTATTTGCTAAAAAGCTACCCAAGAGGGTAGACCAAAAGCACGAAAAACAAGTCTTTTTGTTGTGAGTGTTAAAAATTAAAAACACAGTGCCTATTCTCAACTATGTAATGCGTCATAA
Source organism: Rehmannia glutinosa (assembly GCA_016081115.2). Taxonomy (NCBI): domain Eukaryota; kingdom Viridiplantae; phylum Streptophyta; class Magnoliopsida; order Lamiales; family Orobanchaceae; genus Rehmannia; species Rehmannia glutinosa. The sequence continues at coordinate 5,815 of JABTTQ020002213.1, forward strand.
ACTATGCAGCAAAATTAACTAACTATGTATTATATAGAAACCATCTATGCGGTGTTGAATAACTAAATATGCAATACATTTTGTAACATCCCATTTTCATAATTTCCAAAAGTAACATCCCATTTTTATAATTAACTAACTATGCATTATATTGAAACTATTTATGCGATGTAGTATAACTAAATATGCAAAGATGTTATATTCAATTACGTCTTATTTTCGTAAAACAGTGCCAACAAAACAACAAAATATGCATTATTTAATAGCTAATTAAGCAGTAGAAGAACCCTAACTATACTGTAAAAAAAAATGGAAAGGAAACTGTTTCCTTAAATTACGCCATTAATTCCGGTAGTTTCAATCTCACCCCATAAAAATGATTTCAAAAAGTCAAACATACCAGAAAAAACGCTGGGACCATTAATTTGAATTACAAAATTACAACCCTACTCTCAAAATAGCGGAAAGAATGAAAAAAAAAAGAACAGATTTAATCACATCCATTCTTTTTTAAAAATTAATAGATATGATGAGTCCACACTGTCTCACCTAGAGAGGTGACCTTATTTGAACCAAATCCTATAATATCTTAATTAGGAATTACTTGGTAGCCTAGTGGTAAGACGACATTTATAAAACTCAGGCATGTGCATGAGTTCGATTCTTATCTAGCCCTTGCCTCCCAGAATTTGTACCTAAATAAAAGATTAATTAGTATGCTTGTGTGTGTTTTTTTAAATGATATTTCATTTTTTTATTAAATAATATAAATATAAGTTAGATGATATTATTTTATACACTTGACATAAATAAGTGATATTAATATAGAATTAAAGATTCGACACGTATTTTTAATAGTTAAGTTTTGGCAACATATTGAATTTTAACTTGGAACCATGTGATATTTGAGAATATATATTGTATAATATAAGGCATATCTTTAGATGGATGCCAAAGTCATAAAATCAATTTTGTTTGTACTTCTTTCATCAATTAATAACGGGATTTACGCATTGATTGTCAACAGACTATATCCGCAACTTTCATTCTTCTTCACATTTCAACAAACACAAAAACTCCTATCGTCTGACCTAACGGTCCGACTTGTTAGACGGATCGACCGCGGATCGATGGCGTTTTAAGATTTCCGTAATATTAGAATGATGTTTTATTAGTTTTCAGGAGCACATGTATTATTAGTCCTTCTTCAAATGTATTATCGTCCTTCTAAAAAAGTATTAAGCAGCTTTTCTTAAATGTATTATTAATTTCCTGAAGAGTTTTTTAGTATTTCTTCTTAATATACTCTCGAAATGTATTAGCAATTCCTCAAAAAAGTATTAGTAGTTAATCGAAAAAGTATTAGTAGTTCTTTGAAATAAATTAAAATTTTCTCACAAAATGTATTAAAAGTTCTTTGAAAAGTATTAGCCGTCCTTCAAAAAGACTTTAGTAGTTAATTCCGAAATGTATTAGTAGTTCCCAAAGAGTTTTTTAGTATTTTTCTCATGAATATACTCCGAAATGTATTAGTTGTCCTTCAAAAAAGTATTAGCAGTTCTTCTAAAATGTATTAGTTGTTTCCTAAATATAATTAAATTTTATCCCAAAATATATTAACAGTCATTCGAAAAGTATTAGCCTTCTAAAAAAAAAGTATTAGCAGTTCTTCTAAAATGTATTAGTAGTTCCCTTGAATATAATTAAATTTTTCTCCCAAAATGTATTATCAATCCTTCTAAAAAGTATTAGTCGTCATTCTAAAAAGTATTAGCAGTTCTTCTTAAATGTATTAGTAGTTCCCTGAAAAATATTGTTTTTTCCCACCTTTGAAATGTTTTTAGTAATTTTCCTAAATAGTATAAGTTTTCCAATAAAATGTATTAGTAGTTTCCTTTGAAAAATATTAGTTGTTACCTTAAAAGTATTAGTTTATCTCTTGAAAAGTAAGTTAAATGAAATATTCCTTAGCCCTGTTAAATGAAATCTTCCTGAGCCCCATCTATAAAGATTCTTATAAGCAAATGCACGTAAATGGGACAAATCATGAAAAAGCTGGAACAATTCTCTTCATGTCTTCACCGCACTGGATGCATCTATCACTTACCACTGAGAACCCAAAAAACATCAATCATGGCCTCTAGTTTTTTTCACTAGATAAATCATCAAGATAGTCGCAAGGTTTCTCCCCCGCACATTCCGACCACTCCACTCCGCAGTACTTCCTATACCTCATCCCAATCGTTACAAATTTCATTTGGAAAAAAAAAAGAAAAACAGGAAAATTCAATTAATTTGAGCTGAAAAAATAATCCAATATCATCAATATATAAGGATCCATCGAAGAAACACTCAGTATTACAATTCTCCACCACACGGGTTTTGATGCCTATGAATTGTTTATGATTCACAGCAAACAACTTAATGATAAAAAATATGTAAAATAATTTAATGAGAAAAGAATGAGAAGTTGTAGACTGTGCGCAGTGGGCACAAGCGAGATTTGCATATTTTTCCGACCTTTTTCTAATTGGGTATTGGGTTGGATGTACGGATCCGTCTAACCAATTAAGATCCGTTAGACCGTCTGATAGAAGACCTACTCTTCAACAAATACGGAGTACATAAGAGTAGTGTTTTCATCATCTCAAATTCTCAATTGTGTCCAATGCTCTTTGACAAAATCAATTCATGCAAAGGGATATCCCAGAAAAAGAATAAAAAGGAATGTAAATGACCAAAAAGTTTGAAATAATATATATCTGATGTAATTATAATATCCAATTCCTTTCACAATATTCAAGCTTAGTAAAGACTACTACATAAATTTGCAAGTTGATATAATACTATTACTTAAGCGTCGTCTGGCCGAGCTCATAAGTTCAATTAAACTCTTACAAGATATTTGAAAGTTCAGGCTACGTATGGATGGATGTATTTCAAGTCCTAACCTAATTTCATTTTTATGTTTATTCATGAAAATAGAATTATATTTGTTTGAATAAAAAAAATCACCAAAAAACACCATTTTCTATTTGTATTTTTCACGGAAAGCACCGGTTGTCACCTCAAACCAGGATAGATCCACAATTTTTTTTTTAGCGGGGCACATAATAAATAAAATTATAAACTATTCTAAAATAATTAATGGGACACATTTTTGTTTTTTTTCGTAATTAATATGTAGTTTTTAAAAATTTATATCACATTAATAATGTTATACAACACTATTATACACTATTTAAATAATACTTTTTTAATTTATAATATTATTATATTATTAATATTTTATAAATTATAACTTTAGGGGTAATATTATGTAATATACAAATTAAAAAAGGCAGAAATAAAAAATTACATGGGCACGTGCCCCCTAACAGGAGCTATAGCTCCATCTTTGCCTCAGACATATAAATCAAATTCGCAATCGCCTATACAGACCCTACATCATATTATTTTCATTTTTTCATCAATATAGTACGTGTGAGACTAACTACTACCAATTATACATATCTACTTAATATATAGTTATTTTCAAATTATATCTATCTATAGTTGTAAGATAATATGTATGTGAGATTAATATAGAACATATGTAACATATAATTTAATTACACCACAATAAATAGTACATTTATAATTAATCAACAAAGACTTCATAATATATAATGTGTTCCGCTAATATTATTTTCAAATTATATCTATCTATAGTTGTAAGATAATATGTATGCGAGATTAATATAGAACATATGTAACATATAATTTAATTACAGCACAATAAATAGTACATTTATAATTAATCAACCAAAATCAACGTATTTTATTTAATTTCCCCTTATTTCAAAGAGGTGTATGTGTAAGTCGTCCTTTTCAGCCCATATGAGAATTGAAGAGGATGGCCACAAAAATCGACAGGTCAAGCAAGTCAACGTGGCAACTAAGTGTGATCACATTGAGATGAGGTGAGTGGTCAACTAAAATGTCTGGTGCAGTAATAAAATATGGGCTTATATATGGAGATTTTATGGTGGAAAAAGGACACACATAGAGACACACTTAGGCCTTGTATGGTTATGTTTCCATGGACCATTTCTAGTTTCTAGTGTTGGAAAATGAATTTTGAGAATTTATTGGTTTTCGTGTGAAAACTGGAATTATGTTTGGATGAGTGAATGAAAATGAGTTTTAAGTAGTTTTGAAAATGAGATTATGTTTGGTTGAGTATTTTTGAAGTAATATTTTATGTATATAATAATTTGAAAAGTTGATAGTGATTGAATATTTTAATTGAATATATAGTATTATATTTGTAAGATTGTAGGCTAGTGGGTCCCATTAGATATATATGGTAATATTTTAAGTAGATAAAGTTAATAATGGAGGGTCCCACATATATATTTGGATAAAAAAATGAGAATAGTGATTGATTAGTGATGTAGGGTAGTGTATAGGGTTGAGAATTGAAATTATAGGTTTGAGATGTTGTTTTATGTGAAAAATGAAAAGTGAAAATATGATTTCTATTGGAAATTTTATAAACAAACGTGATTCCATTTTTATGAATAGTTGGAAATTGGAAAATGGTGGGCAAACATAAACAAACAAGGCCTTAGCATGCCTACTTGTGTTTTAAAAGCTGTCGCCAATTTCCATGGTTCATATGTCACTTTTTGGCCTGACGTGGCTATATATCAAATGTTAGGAATCCCCATGACAACAAAAGATACTGTACCAACTTAAAAAAAATTCTACCCTACTTTTTGTGCTTGATAGTTGATAGGTAGGTACCCGCCAATCATATTTAAGCACGTAATTTTTTGGTAATTACTACCTAGATTAATAAATATAGTATTTACATTTGAAAATTAAATAAGATAAAATATATTTTACTACGTTATAGTCATAATCGGACACTCCATCTAACAAATATAACACTCACCCCATTTAATTTGATAATGTAAATGTATGCAGATAGTCTATAATGTATATTTTGTCATTTGAGAAAGATAAACAAACAGATAGTTTGGCTTGTGTAGTCTATATGTTATATAAAAATTAATTGATATAATAGGTGATTATTGTTTTCGGAACAGTTGTATGGAATAATAATTGATGATTCTCAAGATAATTAACGAGCTTGTTGTTGAATAAGAGCACTGGGTATTTCTTCCAAATATTTAATGGCCTTTGGTACAAATCATCAATCAAATATATCACTTTCTTAAATATCCCAAATCCCACAATCAAATATCTCATTAACCATAAATTTATTGTCCCACTATCACTTTATCGATATTTATACATTTTGACATTATCTATTAATTTAATATCTTTAATTTATAATAAATTCTTTTACATATTTTGTCAATTATCTAGTACAAATAGATTTATTATAGAAGTTTTATTTTGATAAATTTTGAAAGGAAATTTTAATAATTCAGCCAAGTTTATTCATTTTTCTGAAAGCAGCCTCCCTTTCATCAAGTGCAAAAAGTTATATTCAAATATATAAAAAAAATGAAAAACAATATAAAGTTGTTGTGCAGGAGGAGTGGGCATTGCTGACAGCGCATCCCACACGTCGTTCATATAACATGAACTCTTACTTTCAGGCGTGATTTTCACGCCTGCTCCCTACAAAATTTTTGTTTTCTTTTTGTAACTCAAATATTCGGGCATAGAGTTGGATCCAGATATTTGCCATGTCATCACAATATTTCCCCCAGAATGGTTGTTGAACATTTCATGGGGACATTTGGAGACATATCCTCTTCAAATACCCCCATTGTAGATACTCTAAGTAGCGATACATTTCTCTTAGTTTGCATTGATGTAATAATGAATTATGGAACTACTATATAATTCTTTTTCAATACAAAGGGTAGGAACATTAAAGAGACGACACACGTAGGGATTATATGCAGGTATCATTTCGTCTAGACCCTAATGGACGGGTATGAGTAGCATGATTCGGGTTTAGGACAGGTATGAGATAGAAAATTAATACACATTAATATAGAAGTTAACTCCCCAGGATATCTGCTATTCGAATCCATCTATATTTTCATACACGTAAAATATTTTCTTATATATATATAACAAGATAAAAAAAATCAAATCTCTTTATGCATTGATGATGTAGCTACATAGATTAAATGATGTATTGGTGTTAATTCTGCAGTTTTAAGAAATTTATTGATTGCATTTATATTTATTTGTTGATTTTAATTTAGTTGATGAATGATGATAGTGTTTGTACTAACTTGCATAATTGAACATGGCTAATTGTTACTATTATTAAAATTTTAACATATATTAGGCATTTTCTTATACGATAGCTATTTTTTTGGTAGGGTACCCATTAATAGTTATTTATTCATATAATTATAAGTTTTTATATAAAATAAATGGGATTTTGGTCGGTACAGGTAGTATGCGGATGTGAGTGTAATTTTTAAATAGGCTTGGAATGAGTATGGTTAGTATTAATATTATAAGATTCGGGTACGAATATCATTGAATGGGTGGGTACCCTTCCCACTATCATCCCTAGACATACGCACTCACATGATCGAACTTATTAGACCATTGGATTATCATTCAAAGATACACAAGAATGATACATCAAAGGTAATGGATGATAACCAATATTATGATAAGTCAATCGATTATCTCCACCAGCCATGACAACAACCATTCTTAGATTGAGACAAATGTGACCTATCCGCACTAGCATAGTATAATTTTGTTATATAGTTCTATCCAAGAATATTGTGCAAAATTATATATAAGGATCTTTCTGTATTTTTGACATTTAATCAAGAAAGATATCTTTTGTTTTCAACAAATATTGCTTTGTTCATTTCCACGACAGTCACACATTTTGCTAGTCTATATTTCAAATTTATTGTAATTTATTCACATGGTATCGGAGTGGGTTGAATCCTGCCTCATATATCATTTTTTTCTTTTTAATCTTTTCACCCGCATGCCAGTTTTAGCTCTGTCTGCACCTCCGCAAATAATCAATTTGGCCTCACTGTTGTTTCAAACCAGAACCAGGTCATTTTCCTCAGAATCAATTGATGATCACCAAGCATCGTGAGTCTAATTACTTTATATGCAAGCATCAAGTGTTTACTGCCATCAATAGCTATGGATTGTAACCTTACGTTACCGAATGAGGAGAAATACCAGCAAAATTCATAGAGGATCCAGAGACACGTCAATAAAATATAAATCCAGCATACATTTTCTGGGAAAGACAAGACCAGTTGTTGGCCTCGTGCATTTCCTCCTCCACCTATGAAGGCATCCTCGCTTTAATGGATGAACTATATTCCTCTCAAGAAATATGAAACTCTTTTGAAACTAACTTTTCACATCAGTCAAAGGCAAAATTTATGTAACATAAATCACAATTGCAACTTATGAAGAATGATAATATGACATGCATGAGTATTTGAACAAGATAAGAAGTTGCATTAATAATTTAGTTTCTGTTGGACACAAGATCAATGAGTCTGATCAAGTTTTGCACATATATGACATGCATGAGTAGTGAGTATAATACCGTTGTCGTGTATGTAACCTCTAGACTTGAACCATGGTCAGTGATAGGAACCATGGTCAGTGATAGATATATGCAAGCCCTTTTGTTGAGCTATGAGTCTAGATTTGACAAATACTCATGTTGTTAATACTAAATGATCACATCTATCAGTGAATCTTGTATATCAACAATCTCAGAGAAGGTTTAACACTAATAGTTAGAATTTTGGTAGCATTAGAAATAGAAATGCTCAGTTTACAAACAATGGTTTTAGAGATGAAATAGGCATTTCTAGAGGAAGTTACAGGACGGAGAAAGAAATGGAAGAAGATTCATCTGCCAAGTTTGCCAAACTCATGGTCACACTGATGCTAGATATTGGCATAGATATGATTCTAGATAAATGGAGTTCCTACAAACCATAATCAAACTTTACGAAACAATGCTTTCTCTCCTAGTCCCAATGTAGCTAAAACTTCCTCTAACTTCTCAGATGCTGGTTCAGAGAGCTCTTGGTGCCCCTAACTCAATTGCCAACAACCATGTGACAAACGATCTTGTTAATATTAACATTTCCTCTCAGTACCATGGTCAAAACAAATTGCATATGGGTAATGAACATATATAAACATTGCCCATGGTAGTAATTCTCCTCTCAAGTCATCTTCTAGCTCTAGACCGTACATGTTCCATACATCATCAAAAGTTTGCTTAGTGTATTACAACTTGCATTAGACAACAATGTGTTTTATGAATTTTACCCCATATTTTGTTTTGTTAAGGATCAAACAACTAGAATGTTCTCCTCAACGGAAATGTTAAGGGTGGTCTTTATCAATTTAGTCTCTACAAATTCAGGTGTTTTCCAGCTTTTCCTGATGCTGTTAACCTTCCCAACAAGTCTTTCAATTTTAATGCTAATAATGTTTCTTTGAGTAAACCTGTTTCTTTAGATTTTTGGCACCAAAGATTGGGTCACACGAACTATGATATTGTAGAGAGAGCTTTGAGAAACTGTAACTTACCTTTGCAATGAAAAATAACTCTGGTTATACGCCTCTCATGCTTTCTCGAAATCTCATAAATGATCATTTTCTGCTTCAATCTCAAACTTTAATACACCTCTTGAATTGAATGATTCAAATCTTTGGGGGCCATCACCTATAAAATCATCAAATGAATACCATTACTATGTGAACTTTATGACCATTTATGCATTCAATTGGCTATATCTTTTGAAAAATAAATCAGACATATATGATGTCTTTGTTCACTTTATGAACCTGGTGGAAAACTAATTGAACTATAGAATTAAGGCAATTCAACGTGACTAGGAGCTAGAGTATATAGTGTTAACAAATCAGTTGCATTCATATGGTATCCTCCACAAGGTCTCATGTACTTATACATCGCTAGCTGAGAGAAAGCATATGCATATTATTGAGATGGGATTAGCCATGTTAGCTCAGTCCAAGTTACGTATGAAGTATTGGGTGGGTACATTCATTTCAACTACTTATATATTTAATACGGTTCCTTCAAAGGTCATTGACTACAACATTTCCGACACATGGTACAAGGTTCTCTTGCCAGGTGGTAAAGTATCATCACTATACATATTTTCTTCGACGAGACTAAATTCCCTTTTGCTAACCAGCTTGTTACTAAATCCATTGTCGTTTATCACAATCTTTCTATAATATCTTCCAATCCAATGGTCATCAATCTCCATATCGACTCCAAGTTTGTGTCTTGTCAATCCCATACTTCAAGTCCAAAGTCACCACCTATAACATCCTTAGAAATAACTCAAACTCAATATTCCTCCACTCATACTATCCATCTATTTGTTCAATTACCACCACTGGATGACGATATATATGTTACTAGTCGTCAGAATGATATGCATGAATCTCTTTCTAGAAATTGGAAAACAAGAAGTTCTTGGTTCCAATATTGGGAATCACTCTATGCTTACAAGGTCCAAAGCTGGGATATATAAACCAAAGTTCTTGAAGACCACTTGTGATTCGAATAAAAGCTTCTTCTTCGTGGAAAAATCCTTGCACAATGACAAATGGAACGTAGCTATGCATGAAAAATGTAATGTCTTAATGAGGAACAAGACTTGGATGTTGGAAAATTTATTTGTATAGATTTTGGTGAAACATGTAAAACTTAGATTAGAAAGTTGGCACCCTATTTTCTGTTGTAATTCAACTTAATAGATAGGAAATATAAGCTAAGTAAAGAAGTAGCCTAGTTGAAGATCGTAGAAGTTGACTGAAGGACACAGTGAGTTGCAGCTGAGTATCAAAGAAGAGATTCAGTCAAGTAAAGTTATGTCTATCAGCAGACTAACAACTGAGTCATTCCCAGATGTATGGAGAAGACTTAATAAATGGGTAAAGTAGCAAAAGGACTCAAAGAAAGCTGAAGAAGTCCGTTGGAATAAAAAGTCAAGAACTTACCCAAAATGGTAAAGGGTCAGACCTGCAACCTGAAATAGTGCAAGTAGCTGCGAACCAATGATATATTCGCAGAAACCTGCAGAGTTTCAGGCAACCTATAAAGCATTAAATTAGGGAAGGGTCAACATCAAATGCTACACAACAAGACATGCCAACTATCAAGAAGTGAAGTTTGAAATATGTCTATCTCTTCAACAGATACTTTTTCAAACTGTCACTACAAAAGGCTGAGGAATATTTGTGAGAGTACAAGACACACTTTCAAGCAATCTGAGCAAAGCATGCAATCAAAAACACTCTCGAGCTATTCATTCTAAATCCTCAAGCCTGCATTCAAAGTGTATCTATCCAACACACACAGTGAAGGAAGAAAAACTTCAACCAGTTGAACAGAAAAAATTGTTTTAAAGAACAAAGGGGTCTGCACATCCACGAAGTGAATGAAGTGCAGTGAGGTTCAAGTTAGAACCTGCTTTGAATCTGTTGGAGGTCTACGTGATCAATTCCAAGGGTTTGAAGAAGCTGAAGTAGTGAGATAGCCATCTTGCGAAGAAGCTGAGTCCCAGGAGTAGAGCCAGTTGTGAGATCAATGCCTACTTGGACAGTTATATCCATCTTGTAACAGTTGTTGCATTAGTGGATTACTTTCAGGAGTTGGAGAAGAGTGGAGTAGAGGAATTGCCCCACCCTCGAACCACTATAAAATTTCCTTGTGTCTTTTTATTATCAGCACTTTAAATACTGTATATTTTTCTCTGCTGGTTTATATTTGCTCGACTCAACTAATGATAACTTAATCAAAACAAGTGTTGTAAAACCATTTCATAAAAAGGGTGTAAGACTTCCGCTGTAATAACCAAGTAGGTTGTATTTTTAAGAGAGCTCACTTCACTCAGCTGAGTTACTCTATCAACAGCTCAGTCAAGTCTATTGTGTGGTTAACTCTCCTATTTAGGTTGGACTAAGCTATCTCTAAGGACTAAGTTGTTTACTTGTGTAAAAACTCTGATTTAAGATTAAAATCGAAAAATTGGTTAAGTCTATTCAACCTTCCCCCCTTCTCTAGACTTAACACTCACACCCCTTGGGACTTACATCAACATTGACACATCTACTAACTGGAAAGAACCTTGTAAGTTGCAAGTTGGTTTTTAAATTCGATGGAAGTGTTTCAAGATACAAAGCAAGGTTGGTGGCACAAGGATTTTCTCAGTCAGCTAGATTTGATTTCAAGGAGACCTTCAGCCCAATTGTTAAGCCAACTTCAATTAGAGGGTGATCTTAACCATTGTTGTTCACATTTCTTGGAATATTAGACAAATAGATGTGGATAATGTTTTTCTAAATGGGGAGCTACAAGAGGAAATATATATGAAACAACATATAGGCTTTGAGCAGGGTGATCAATTGATGTGCAAGCTATCCAAGGCACTATATGGTCTAAACCAAGCTTCAAAGACATGGTTATTGAAAATCAAATTTGTTCTTCACTCAATGGGCTTCATGGATTCAAAGATTGATAAATCATTGTTTTATAGATTCCAAAACCAGTTAGTGGTGTATTTGTTGATCTATGTTGATATTTTGATAATACAAAGTAATGGGAACGAGATCAGCAACATTACTTCACAACTTGATAGAAGATTTTCTCTTAATGATCTTGGCACTATCATTTTCTTGGCATTGACATTCCATATACTCAACAAAGATTGCATCTACATCAAACCAATTATATATAAAAATTGACTTCTAAGGCTAAAATGTTGGGAGCAAAAGTCATTTATACTCTTATTGTCTCATGCAATCAGTTGCCTAACATTCATGTGGATCATATAATTGACCCTATGTTAGAAGTATATTTGGCGTACTGCAGTATGTTACAATCACAAGGTTTGGTATTTTTTTTAGTGTCAACAAGGTTTCTCCATACATATCAAATTATTTAGATACACATTGGAGAGCCGTAAAGAATAATTTAATATCTTTTAGGAAACACTGAGTATGGAATGCACATTAATGAGGCAAGTCATCTCAACCTTGTTGGTTTTTTAGACTCAGATTAGACAGCTGATTCGGATAATCGATGATCAACCACAAGCTATTGTACTTATTTTGGTTTCTCGGAATGCTAAGAAACAAGAGACTGTATAAAGATCAAGCACTAAAGCAGAGTATAGAAGTTTTGCTCATGCCACTATAGAAATAATATAGTTGTACTCTCATCTTCATGAGTTACATATTCATATTGTCAAAACCCCCGTAATCTAGGTAGACGACCTGAGCACATTTGCATGGGCCTCTAATCCCTTTTTCATGCAAAGACAAAACATGCAGAGCTTGATCTTCATTTTGTTAGGGAAAGAGTGGCCACACAATAACTTCATATACAATATATTCTTTCTCAAGATCAAGTAACGAACATTTCAGTAAAACCTTTGAGCTTGCAATTATTCTCCCATCAACAAAATAAGATGAGTATTACTTCTTTGAGCTTGGTCGAATTGAGGGGAGATATTGGAACATTGGATTATCACTCAAAGATGCACAAGAATGAGATATCAAAAGAAATGGATGATGACCAATATTATGATAAGCCAGTCGACTGATGTCCATGATATCAGCCATGATAACAATCTTCTTAGATTGAAACAACTATCACCTATCCACACTAGCATAGTACAATTTTATTATACATTTCTATCCAAGAATGTAGTGTAAAATTATATATAAAGACCGTTATGTATTGGTGACATTTAATCATGAAAGATATCTTTTGTTTCGAACAAATACTCCTTTGTTATTTTCCATGGCAGTCACACATTTTGCTAGTCTATCTTTTCATCTTATTGTAATTTCTTCACAGAATACGGGTCAATCACCTTGACAAAACAACTACTATATAAATTGTAACTACCTAATATCTCTACTTTTATTTCATTGATTTGCAATATATTAAATATAATCACTTATAACTCCTTGAATAAATCGATTAATTATTTCTTAAGAAAAATAAAAAAAATCACTTAACCAAAATCATGTAGCGGTAATTCAGATCCTTATTGATATTTTGTTTTCAACTATAACATTGCCAATATAGGTTAAATTATAAATAATATTATTAATATAAACCAAACATTTATAATTGATATTTTAATAGAAAACAAAATATCGAATATCATAAACAATTTAAACAGAAAGGAAATATGTAATATCCCATATTTTTATGAGATATTAGTGTGCAATGCTACAAGATTATATTCCTTCCGCATAGAGCGTCTCCTCTGAGAGGACTTTTTTATGACTAACATGGTTGCATTGGGTCTTCAATCTTCTTGCGAGAAGAATAATGTTAATCATTCTCAATTGATGAAAATTTTGGTGGATACGAGCTTCTCGATGTGATAAGTCAAGGTTCTTATGGGATTGTGTACATAGATCGAGATATGAAAACTGACAAAATCATGGTGGTGAAATATGAATTTCATGGATTGTCTCGACCAACATTGCGAGAAATCAATATTCTCAACTCTCTACCTCGCCATCATTTCACCGTGGAACTAAAATATGTCATTGTGGATGATTTTGGCCGCATTTTCATGGTGATGGAGTATTTTCGTAATGATCTCAAAAGATTGATGGGCTTAAAGAAAAGTACCATTAATTTCACTCTAAGCGAGGGTAAATGCCTGATGAAACAATTATTATAGGGATCGCATTTCTTCATAAGAATTGGGTGATGCATAGGGATCTAAAGCCCTCAAACATTCTCAATGATGATAGTAAGGTTTAATTGAAAATCGGCGATCTTAGTTTATCATGCTATTCAAAGAAGAAATCAGATGGTCGTATAGTCCCAAGGTTGTGATTCTAAGGTATAAAGCCCTATAGTTACTTTTTGGAGCGAAGGAGTATTCATGTGTAATCAACATATGGTCAGTGGGTTGTATAATGAAAGAATTGTTGCTGAATAAAGTGTTTTTCTAAGGAAATTGCCAAGTTGAACAAATTGGCAATATATTTACCATTCTTGGCACGCTTAATAATGTTACTTGGCCTGGGATTCAGACAGTTGACTTTTGTGTTTACACATAGATTGTATTTTGAGGTGGAAATCTTTATTTGCCATTTATAAAATGTATGCTAAATTATTAATGAAGCAAGATACATGTCCCAGAAACTTACATGTCCCAGAAACAGAATGGCCTTCGGGCAACCAGAATCAAAATGGCTACGGGCTACAACAAATATAGAAAAAGAAAAGCCTTCGGGCTACATACATTATGATACAAAAAAACATAATATTACATATGTATGATTGATGCATTGATAATTTACATGCGTATTTATATTAGACGATTTTTTATTACCACTGAGTGAGTTAAAGCTCATCCCACGTTTCAGGTTAAGGAGTTTGGCGAAGGCATGAGGCGATGGATGTGGACAAAAGAACTTATTTGTATTGTTTCTTTCATGGTAGAGTCAAATATTGTGTTTAAGGAGTCGATCTAGCTTATTTTGAATTTTAATATCATCGTACTTTATGATTTAGAGAATCATTTATGCAAGTATGAGATTTTTATTTAATGTTTCCTTTTATTAAGAAAATTTTCATGAATCAATATCGTATTTTCTATTTTGATTAAATTCAGAAAATTAGAGCATTACAAGTGGTATCAAAGCAGGTCTACGGATCTCTCGACTTGCTAGTATAATATGAATTTTATTTCTATAAAAAACTTCAAAATTATTTACAAGGAAATATGTCTACCACTATCCACCTCTGCCATGTCGAGCGACTCCGACAAGGTATGCATTTTATTTTATCCATGATATGTTATTTCATAATTTCATTCTTATATGTCATGTTAGAAATGGAAACAGATACATGCTTATTTCTTATTTTAGAAATAGAAACATACTTATATGATATGTTCGATTATATGAGAATCATATTGTATTTTATAATTGAATTTTGAGGATGAAATTTTTATAAGAGGTGTAAGACATAATACTTGTATGTTTATGAGATATTAATGTGCAATATTACAAGATTATATTCATTATTCACATAGCGTCTCAAATGAGAGAACTTTTTTTATGATTGCCGTGGTTGTATCGAGTCTCCATTCTTCTTGCAAGAATAATAATGTTAATCATTCTCAAATGGGGATAAATACTGGTGGATACAACCTTCTCGACGTGATCTGCCAAGGTTCTTACGGGATTGTGTATACAACCTGGGATATTAAAACGACTAAATCGTGGTGGTGGAACATGAATTTCATGGATTGTCTCAATCAACATCGGAGGGAGTCGCATTTTTTCATAAGAATGGGGTGATGCATAGGGATCAACCCTCAAACATTCTCAATGATTATAGTAAGGTTCAATTGAAAATCTGTGATTTGGTTTATCACGCTATTTAGAAAAAGAAATCAGGATGGTCGTATACTCCCAAGGTCGGGACTCTAAGGTATAAAGCCCCCGAGTTGCTTCTTGGAGTGAATGAGTATTCATGGGTTGTATAATGGCAGAATTGTTGCTGAATAAAGTGCTTTTCCAAGTAAATTGCCAACTTGAACAAATTGGTAGTATATTTATGGTTCCTGGCATGCCTGATGATGTTACTTGGCCTAGGATTCAGACATTTACTTTCGCGTTTAGACACAGTTTGCATTTGAGGTGGAAATTTCTATTTGTATTTTATAAATTGTATGCTGAATTATTAGTGAAGCATGATCCATGTCCCATAAACAAAATGACCTCCGGGCTACCAGAATCAGAATGGCCTTCTCACTACCAAAATCAGAATGGCCTACAAGCTAAGATAGAAACAAAAACAAAATAGCCTTCGGGTTACATACATTATGGTACAACAGAACCATAATATTACTTGTATGATTGATGCATTGATAACTTACATGCGAATTTATCTTAGACAAATTGTTATTACCACTTAGCGAATTGAAAGCTCACTCCATGTTTATTAACACTTTTCAAGCTAAGGTGCTTGGCAAAGCATGAGGCGATGGACGTGGATACAATAAGTTATTTTTATTATTTCTTTCATATTTTTACAGTCAAATGTTTTGTTTAATGAGTGATCTAGTTTATTTTGAATTTTAATGTCATTTTACTTGGAGATTTAGACATTTGACAATTATGTTTGCAAGTATGAGAATTTTTATTTAATATTTCCTTTCTTAAGGAAATTTCATGAATCAATATCATATTTTCTATTTTCTTAATTTCAGAAAAATTGGAGCGCTACAAGTGGTATCAGAGAAGATCTATGGTTCTACAGACTGTCTAGTATAGTATGATTTTATTTTTTGAAAAAAATTAAAAATTTATTTAAAGAAAATATGTCCGCCACTATCCACCTCTGCTATTCCGAGTCGACTATGACAAGGTATGCGTTTTATATTATCCATGATATGCTATATCGTTATTTTGTTTTTATATGTCATGTTAGAAATAGAATAATATTCATGCATATTTCTCATGGTAGAATTAGAAATATCCTTATCTGATATTTTCGGTTGCACGAGAATCATATTATAATTTATAACTGGATTTCAAGATAGAAATTTTTATAAGAGGGTTAGCATGTAATATCTCGTATGTTTATGAGATATTAGTGTGCAGTATTACAAAATTACATTCCTTCCGCATGACGTCTCCTCTTAGAGAACTTTTTTGATGACTGCCATAGCTGCATTGAGTTTTTATTCTTTCTTGCAAGAAGGATAATGTTAATTATTGTCAATTGGGAAAAATATTGGTGGATACGACATTCTCAATGTGATCAGCCAAGGTTCTTCTGAAATTGTGTATACAACTCGAGATATAAATCTCACAAAATTATGTTGGTGAAACATGAATTTCATGATTAACTCGATTCAACATTGCGAGAAATCAGTATTCTCAACTCCCTTACTAGCAATCCCTTCATCGTGGAATAAAAGACATCATCGTGGATGATTGTGGCCGCGTTTTGGTGGTGATGAGTATTTTGGGAATGATCTCAAAAGATTGATGGACTTATATAAAAGTAACAATCCTTTTTCCCTAAGCGAGGTTAAATGCATGGTGAAAAAATTATTGGAGGGAGCCGAGTTTCTTCATGAGAATCAGGTGATGCATAGGGATCTAAAGCCCTCAAACGTCATTCATGATTGTAAGGTTCAATTGAAAATCAATGATTTTGGTTTATCGCGCTATTTAGAGAAGAAATCAGGATGGTCGTATACTCCCAAGGTCCGGACTTTAAGGCATGAAGCCCTAGAGTTGCTTCTTGGAGCGAATGAGTATTCATGTGCAATCGACATGTGGTCAATGGGTTGTATCGTGGCAGAATTGTCGCTGAATAAAGTGTTTTCCAAGGAAATTGCCAACTGGAACGAATTGGCAGTATATTTACAGTTCTTGGCCCGCGTGATGATGTTACTTGGCATAGGTTTTAGATATTTGATTTTTGCGTTTATATACAGATTGGTTTTTGAGGTGGGAAATCATATTTGTCTTTTATAAATTGTGTAGGTCCCAAGGGGTGTGAGTAGGGTTTAGAAGGGGGGGTTGAATAAACCTTACCAACTTTTCGATTTAGTCCTTTTAAAATAGTTCAGAGTTAATTCTTCACAGCTATGTCCTTGATGGATAGCTAAGTTAGTTAACCAGCAGAGTTAGCCACTCAATGCACTGATCGAATTTGTTGATAAAATAACTCACCGCTTAGTCTAAAGCTTAACTCGACTATGATATGTTTTCAGCGGAAGACTTAACACCCTTGAATTTGGTTTAAGTATGTTTTAGTACTTGGTTTTAACACTTTTTTGATTATCAGTTGGATAACAAATTTATCAGCAGATATAAAATAATATGCAGAAGTGCTGAAATGTAAATAACAAAATAAATTTTATAGAGGTTCGAAGATGGGGTAATTCTTCTAATCCTCTCTTCTCCAACTCCTGGAGGAATCCACTAAGTATTGATCATAGTACAAAGTGGTTATCAGTCCAGATGCAAGTCTTGATCACACACGGTGACTTGATCCTTCGGGACTCGTCCGGAGATGCCTTGGTCACACGGTGGCTTCTCGACCGACTAGCCTTCTTCACAGGGGCAAAATTGCTTTTACTACACTGACTCACTTGCTCAAGCTTCTTGGATTTGATCATGAAGCCCTCCAATAGCTTGAGACTGGTTCGACCTTGAATATTTCTACAATCCTCTGTGGAGTGTAGACCCCTTTGATTCTTCAAAAGTTTCCTCTTCAACTGATTGAAGTCGTCTTTTTCCTTCACAGGTAAGTGTTGGATTGATTTCCTTCAAGTTTTGGCTTGAGGATTAAGCTTGAATGACTTGAGAATTTTTAAGTTACGATTTGAATAATGGCTTGAAAGCTTGTGTTTCGTGTATGCAAGGTTACATTTTCTCAAATGGTTCCTCGGCCTTTTATAGTGTTCTTTTGAAAATCTGCCCGTTGAAGAGATAGGCTAATTTTCAAAAGATACTTGTGGTCATTGGCTTGTCTTGTTGCAGTCCTTGAAATTGACATTTCCTTGTATTGAATGAACCTTCAGCTTTTCAGAGTTCTGACACAGGTGCAGTGCTTCCCATTGGTTTATTACTTTTGCATGCTTCGGGATCGAGCACTTTAAGAAAGCGAGATGGAAGTATAACTTGTTTAAGTAACTTTCTTGACTTGACGTAGGCAACGGATCCTTTTGATTGTCTTGACTTGATCATAGCTTCCTTAACTTCCTGGATGACTTCGAGTCAACTCCCAATCATTGGATGACTCATCCGTCACTTCAACTGAGACTTGGCTATCTTGGGTTGACTTGGTGACACTTCACACAATTGCATCTCGGTGATACTTCTCCAGTCGAGTTCCTATCTTCTCTTCCTTGCCATACTCAGCTGTATCACAGCGGAGTCTTCATTCTAGTCTTCAGTTGACTTCTAGCATGTTTAGGCATAGCTGACTTAACTCAGCTCGAACAACCCTATCTATTACAATTCAAATTACAAAGAAAATGGGGTGCCAACTTTCTAGTCTAAGTTTTACATGGCATTCATCAAAATCTAAAAATAAATTTCCCAACACACACCAAGTTAACTCAGGCAGTAAATAATTACAAATACAGGATGTCAACCTGGAAGTCGAGTATATTGATTCAGGGAAACAGTTCAGGAAAGTTTTCGAAAATCGTGTGTGGTATTTATTGGCGTTGGTGGAGTAATTTGGATGAAGATAATTATTGAAAGGATAAGTAATCTTCGATGTCTTGAAGAATTAGGTGAGACATAAATCCCTTATAGATTCGGAACCGCTAGGCGAGGAAGTCGCCCCGCGAACGCGTATTAATCGGTCAAGGGGATCCGATAAGACAAGGGATTTTTCAAGAAAATAAAATATTTTGAATACTTATTATAAGTCAGAGGTTCCAGGGCTGTTCTTCAAAGAAAATAATTTGAGTTAGGTCCTTGTTAAAAGAAAAATTTACAATTAGCCCCATTTTGCAAAAACCAATAATTTTGGGGTTAAAAATTGAATAAATAAATATCCCGACTTCGAACAATTATAAGGTCAGTTCCTAAATTCTCCAAATTATTCAGAGATTCAGATTTATAAAGTTTTGAGGTCGAGATTTTATAAAATTCTCACATTGGCCCTAAATTTGTTAAAATTATTATTTCGGGCCTCAAGTTTAAAATATTCGGATCTCACAAACCGGAAAGGATTTTAATATGATTCCAATACTAAAATATCACTAAGGTCAGTGGGGTTTGGGGACAAAAGCAGGTTTAAAAAGAAATAAGTATAGGTCCTTTAAATTTTGAAAATCTCATTTTGTCCTATTTTTAAATAATTGCCTTTAAGGCTTTTAGGGGTCCAATTGTTATGAAATTTGAACCTTGGGTTCAAAATTTCACAAGGTTATAGTTAAAATAGTATTTCCAGGTACATGGACTGTATAAGTCCTGGAAATTTTATTTTGATCCTCAAGTTTAATTTTATTTTATTTCATAATTTCATTCTTATATGTCATGTTAGAAATGGAAACAGATACATGCTTATTTCTTATGTTAGAAATAGAAACATACTTATATGATATGTTCGATTGTACGAGAATCATATTGTATTTTATAATTGAATTTTGAGGATGAAATTTTTATAAGAGGTGTAAGACGTAATACTTGTATGTTTATGAGATATTAATGTGCAATATTACAAGATTATATTCATTATTCACATAGCGTCTCATCTGAGAGAACTTTTTTTATGATTGCCGTGGTTGTATTGAGTCTCCATTCTTCTTGCAAGAATAATAATGTTAATCATTCTCAAATGGGGATAAATACTGGTGGATACGAGCTTCTCGACGTGATCTGCCAAGGTTCTTACGGGATTGTGTATACAACCTGGGATATTAAAACGACTAAATCGTGGTGGTGGAACATGAATTTCATGGATTGTCTCAATCAACATCGGAGGGAGTCGCATTTCTTCATAAGAATGGGGTGATGCATAGGGATCAACCCTCAAACATTCTCAATGATTATAGTAAGGTTCAATTGAAAATATGTGATTTGGTTTATCACGCTATTTAGAAAAAGAAATCAGGATGGTCGTATACTCCCAAGGTCGGGACTCTAAGGTATAAAGCCCCCGAGTTGCTTCTTGGAGTGAATGAGTATTCATGGGTTGTATAATGGCAGAATTGTTGCTGAATAAAGTGCTTTTCCAAGGAAATTGCCAACTTGAACAAATTGGTAGTATATTTACGGTTCCTGGCATGCCTGATGATGTTACTTGGCACAGATTGGACATTTACTTTCGCGTTTAGACACAGTTTGCATTTGAGGTGGAAATTTCTATTTGTATTTTATAAATTGTATGCTGAATTATTAGTGAAGCATGATACATGTCCCATAAACAAAATGACCTCTGGGCTACCAGAATCAGAATGGCATTCTCACTACCAAAATCAGAATGGCCTACAAGCTAAGATAGAAACAAAAACAAAATAACCTTCGGGTTACATACATTATGGTACAACAGAACCATAATATTACTTGTATGATTGATGCATTGATAACTTACATGCGAATTTATCTTAGACAAATTGTTATTACCACTTAGCGAATTGAAAGCTCACCCCATGTTTATTAACACTTTTCAAGCTAAGGTGCTTGACAAAGCATGAGGCGATGGACGTGGATACAATAAGTTATTTTTATTATTTCTTTCATATTTTTACAGTCAAATGTTTTGTTTAATGAGTGATCTAGTTTATTTTGAATTTTAATGTCATTTTACTTGGAGATTTAGACATTTGACAATTATGTTTGCAAGTATGAGAATTTTTATTTAATATTTCCTTTCTTAAGGAAATTTCATGAATCAATATCATATTTTCTATTTTCTTAATTTCAGAAAAATTGGAGCGCTACAAGTGGTATCAGAGAAGGTCTATGGTTCTACAGACTGTCTAGTATAGTATGATTTTATTTTTTGAAAAAATTAAAAATTTATTTAAAGAAAATATGTCCGCCACAATCCACCTCTGCTATTCCAAGTCGACTACGACAAGGTATGCGTTTTATATTATCCATGATATGCTATATCGTTATTTTGTTTTTATATGTCAAGCTAGAAATAGAATCAGATTCATGCATATTTCTCATGGTAGAATTAGAAATATCCTTATCTGATATTTTCGGTTGCACGAGAATCATATTATATTATATAACTGGATTTCAAGATAGAAATTTTTATAAGAGGGTTAGCATGTAATATCTCGTATGTTTATGAGATATTAGTGTGCAGTATTACAAGATTACATTCCTTCCGCATGACGTCTCCTCTTAGAGAACTTTTTTGATGACTGCCATGGCTGCATTGGGTTTTTATTCTTTCTTGCAAGAAGGATAATGTTAATTATTGTCAATTGGGAAAAATATTGGTGGATACGACATTCTCAATGTGATCAGCCAAGGTTCTTCTGAAATTGTGTATACAACTCGAGATATAAATCTCACAAAATTATGTTGGTGAAACATGAATTTCATGATTAACTCGATTCAACATTGCGAGAAATCAGTATTCTCAACTCCCTTACTAGCAATCCCTTCATCGTGGAATAAAAGACATCATCGTGGATGATTGTGGCCGCGTTTTGGTGGTGATGAGTATTTTGGGAATGATCTCAAAAGATTGATGGACTTATATAAAAGTAACAATCCTTTTACCCTAAGCGAGGTTAAATGCATGGTGAAAAAATTATTGGAGGGAGCCGAGTTTCTTCATGAGAATCAGGTGATGCATAGGGATCTAAAGCCCTCAAACGTCATTCATGATTGTAAGGTTCAATTGAAAATCAATGATTTTGGTTTATCGCTATTTAGAGAAGAAATCGGGATGGTCGATACTCCCAAGGTCGGACTTTAAGGCATGAAGCCCTAGAGTTGCTTCTTGGAGCGAATGAGTATTCATGTGCAATCGACATGTGGTCAATGGGTTGTATCGTGGCGTAATTGTCATTTGAATAAAGTGTTTCCAAGGAAATTGCCAACTGGAACAAATTGGCAGTATATTTACAGTTCTTGGCCCGCGTGATGATGTTACTTGGCATAGGTTTTAGATATTTGATTTTTGCGTTTATATACAGATTGGTTTTTGAGGTGGGAAATCATATTTGTCTTTTATAAATTGTGTAGGTCCCAAGGGGTGTGAGTAGGGTTTAGAAGGGGGGGTTGAATAAACCTTATCAACTTTTTGATTTAGTCCTTTTAAAATAGTTCAGAGTTAATTCTTCACAGTTAAGTCCTTGATGGACAGCTAAGTTAGTTAACCAGCAGAGTTAGCCCTTTGATTCTTCAAAAGTTTCCTCTTCAACTGATTGAAGTCGTCTTTCCTTCACAGGTAAGTGTTGGATTGATTTCCTTTGAAGTTTTGGCTTGAGGATTAAGCTTGAATGACTTGAGAATTTTCTGGTTACAGTTTGAATAATGGCTTGAAAGCTTGTGTTTCAGGTATGCAAGGTTACCTTTTCTCAAATTGGTTCCTCAGCCTTTTATAGTGTTCTTTTGAAAATCTGCCCGTTGAAGAGATAGGCTAATTTTCAAAAGATACTTGTGGTCATTGGCTTGTCTTGTTGCAATCCTTGAAATTGACATTTCCTTGTATTGAATGAACCTTCAGCTTTTCAGAGTTCTGACACAGGTGCAGTGCTTCCCATTGGTTTATTCCTTTTGCATGCAGGGATCGAACACTTTAAGAAAAGATGGAAGTATAACTTGTTTAAGTAACTTTCTTGACTTCGTAGGCAACGGATCCTTTTGATTGTCTTGACTTGACTGCAGTTCCTTAACTTCCCCAGATGACTTCGAGTCAACTCCCAATCATTGGATGACTCATCTATCACTTCAACTTGAGACTTGGCTATCTTGGGTTGACTTGACTGACACTTCACACAATTGCATCTCAGCTGATACTTCTCCAGTCGAGTTCCTATCTTCTCTTCCTTGCCATACTCAGCTGTATCACAGCGGAGTCTTCATTCTAGTCTTCAGTTGACTTCTAGCATGTTTAGGCATAGCTGACTTAACTCAGCTCGAACAACCCTATCTATTACAATGCAAATTACAAGGAAAATGGGGTGCCAACTTTCTAGTCTAAGTTTTACATGGCATTCATCAAAATCTAAACAATAAATTTCCTAACAATTTCCACCTTTTTGATGATGCCAAAACTTAAAGCATACATACAAAATGTAAATGTCAAAGATACATACAGATAGTGCAGTAACAGAGAATGTATGCGTAGAATCAATCTTTTTATTGATCATAACATTCTTGTCCTTTACACAATCATTTTTACAAAGTGTATCGAGCAAACATCTATGTCTACGCAAAAATAGAGAAATTACTGATTTCTTATTCAATGTCTGTAAGACTTACATACTTATGCATTTACAATAGTAAATTACATGAAGGGTTGGACAACAACACTTCATCTCCTTCACGCTCCTTCTTTCTTCATCACCTCTGCCTTTCTCGACCTTTTTCTCTTCTTCTCTTCTTTAGCTGCTTTCTTTTTCTCATAGGCTTTTCTGGCAGCTTCATCTCTTCTTTTTTCTTTCTTGTCTCTCTTCCCACAGCTGAGTTTGTCTTTTATTTTATTCTTCGATTCTTTTTACATACTCAAAGCATTGTTCTTGGCCACTTGCAAGTTGGCTACTTCGTCAAACCCAGCCCAATAGAACCCTCCTTTCTTCCCTCGGATCTATATATTCGATGTTTTTGGGTAGAGGTCTAGGTTTCAAACCTCTTCCTCGCTTCTACCTCTACCTCTGGGTGTGTATTGATCTGGGGCCTTCTTCTTTCCAAAGAGGACCCCAAAGATAGCGATCGCTGAGTCTCACGCCTATTAGCTTCTTCACTGACTTGAGGCCATTTTCCCAATACAAGTCCCGAGGCTTGGGCCATGGTCATGTTCTCAAGTATCCCTCGGATGCGGCGTCTTGAATTCATCAGATCTCGGCTCGCCCGACGTCCGAAATGGCATCGTGTCTCTTCCCCCGGAATGCCTCCATATTGTTTCAAAGTATGTCCATCGACGACGGCATCCATTTTTCTTTCAATCTCCGTCATCTCTCGCTTCTACTATTTTCCTCTTCTCGGACATGGGCACGCAGAGTGTTGGAGCGGCAGAGTCTCTCCGGAAGTTTTGATTATGTCGGTGTGACAAGTCCTTGTTGAGGGTTCTAGCAACCATTAAAGTCATGTCTTTCGAACCTTCCCCCTCAACTAATTTTCCTTTTCTTTCTTCCGTTCTTCAAATTGTCTTCTCCTTCATAGCATTTTGCATCCTTCTTCTCCGCAGATCCTTTCAACGTGTTTAGGTATTCCTCTTCCCCTTTTGGCATCATCAAAGGAGAGAGGAACCCCTGAAACATGCCGCAAGCATTAAATCTAGGCGGTGCCGATAGTTGAGTTCGCTGGATTCTCTGCTGAGGAGTATTGCTCGAAATTTCGAGCGGGTGGCTTTCGATTATTTGTCACCAATTTCATTTCAGCCATAAGAAGGCTGAATTTTGTATTCATGTTTTCTTCCACGCTGCCAGGTTCTCTTCGATGAAATTCGTGCAGCAGTTCCATTTCCATGGTATGAGATTCATGCATTCTATCAATATTTTCTTGCATTCTTCTCTTTATATCAGCGTTATCAGCGCTCCAGATCAGCATCTTATTGTACAATGCTTTGAAGTATCGAACCTGTTCCACACGCATTGTTTGCTGCTGTTGCCACCATTCCAGGATCCTGACTATAATTCCACGCAGATCGGCCGTAAGATTAGCATCTCTGTTATCCAGTCGCATATCCAATGAGGCCTGGTGCCTTTCCATCTTCTCAATCTCCGCAAATATTGCCTTGAAGACTTCTCGAACCTTAGCTGTCACCTCTGCCTCAGCTGGCGGCCAAGCAGCATCAAAGTTAAAATCTGCTGGGTGGTATCTGTGGGAATGACTGGATCAGGTCTATGGAAACGTTGTTGATCTCTAGCTGATTCTTCATCAAGAGCAGACAGCTCTAGTGAGAAGGGGAACGTTTCTTCAAACGCATCGTCACAGACATAGGGAATTTGTCCAATGGTAACTCGTGGACGTGAGGTGCCCGTTTGAGTCGATTCTGCTGCAGCTTTGGGAGCCTCCGCATGATTGATCGTGATTCAGTGTGGTCTTTTGTGGAATGGACCAGTGGCCTGGCTGAGCCTCAGCTGTCTCAATAGCTTCGTTGGTCTCAGCTGGTTTTTCCATTTGAGTTGTCTTTCTCACCGTATTAGTAGCTTAGCGTCATCGGACGATGATGAGATTTGTAGGGGTGGCTCATCATCAAAATTAAACTTTTGGCGACGCTTGGAATTGAATTCGCTTACTCGTCCGGCCGGGAAGAACATCCTCATTTGAGTTGTTTGGAATTGCAACAAGAGATGACTCGGCCTCTTCTTCACCTTCGATCCTTAAATGTTACATCAGGATTGTCTTGGGAATCGTGAAGGGCACTTATCTCCTTCTCAGATTCATCGATGATAGTAGGAGGGATGTTCTGTGTTTCCGCCTCTTTACCCCGGGAAGTCTCAACCTCCCGTAAGCCTTCACTACCTCCTGCAATCTCAACTGCAGCGAGGCCTTGGACAATCCCTTCGACAGTCTTAGCTGTCTTAGGGTCTTCATAGGTGGCATCCACTGGAGTCTCAACTCCGTGGATTGCACTTTCATTGCCCAGAGTGTTAACTCCCAAGGCAAAAGCATCTCGTGCCTCTCTTTGCATCGGGCGTCATTGGCTGCTTGAGCGATTGGCACTTCAGCTGAGACAGTCTCAACTGTCTGAGCCTCGTCAGTGATAACTTGCTGTGTATCTATTTGTTTTGCCTTCTACACTTCGCCTCCTAGATTCGTTGTGGAGTCAGCTGCAACATTCTCCGACCTAGCTGCAGTGGAGGGAGTTTCCCCCTCAGCCGGCACACCAGCTGAGTGACTTGGAATGGAGCACTCTTCTCCAGACTCCCGGCTATTTCCTGTGAGTTGTCAGCCGTCGGGGCAGGTGGTAAGACACCTTCAGTAGGGGTTGGCTCAACTTGGGTCCCCAAGTTCCCAGTTTCATCGCTAGTTCCCTTAATGCCTTCATCAGAGTGAGCTGGGGAGGTGGTCGCAGCAACAACAGTTGCAATCTGCTGCACCACTCCCATAGGATCAATATCCAGCCGTGATTTGGAAGACTCTCCAGGGCCTTCCATTAGCTGTTGCTCATGTAGGATCCTGGATTCCCGCATGGCTTGCTGCATCTCCAATTCTTCAGTTGCAACAGCAGGGTCCAGATCTTCATCGCCCTCTGAAAGCATGTCAAGATGTGGATGTGTATGATCAGTGGTTCCAGTTAGAGGACAGATACTGGCTTTCTCACGAGCTTCTGCTTCCTCTGCTGCCCTAGCCTGTTCGTTCTCTTTTCGAGTTTGCAACATGTTGATGCGTTATCTCATCAAGGGCTTGCAAAGATCAGATCAACTTCAAGGAACCTGAAGAGTTCCTCTTCCTCCTCAATAAACTCTGGGTGTTCAAACTGCACCCTAGAGTGACTCAACTTCCACTTTCTCCATTCTCGCAGACGATTTTGGATGTCTGGATATGGTGGGGATAGTATCATCAAATCATCATCGTCATCCACTTGCTGTCCTTCATTCTCAAGGATTGAGGGTAGCAGACCTTGCTGCTCAACACCCTCACCAGCATCTGTCGTAGGTGGGGACACAACCCTGTCGACAGGTGAATTGGCTTTCTCAGCTGCCTCTTGCTCCTCAGCTGTTCTGACTACAACTGGGTCTTCAGTTTGCCTCTGCTGATCGGCCTCAGCAGACTTGGCGGTTTCATCAATAATCTCTGGAGACTCTACTTCTCCAGCTGTCTCAGCAATGTGCTCTAGCTGAGTGGCAGACTCAGCAGTTTTCTCAAGCTCTGAGCGCTTGAAGATTCTTCTTCTTCTTTTGGTTTTCACCAGAGGAACATCTGGTTCCACTTCCTCCGGTTTGTCGAAGGTAAATGCCTTCGCAGTTGTCTTAGAGGCAGCTGCCTTCCTTGTTGTGGCAGTCCTCTTCTTCTTAATTACTGGAGAAGGGATTAACGGTTCCTTCTCCCTTGCGGCTGCAGGGGCAGGAGACACGGCTGCAGGGGCAGGTGACTCGGCTGTAGGGGCAGATGCAGTTTTCTTTTTCTTTGATGCACGGGCAGTCTTTTTCTTGGGAGGAGAGGAGACAACTGTTTCTTCAGGGTCAACTGATTCCCTCTCACTTGTGTCCGCTCTCTTGGCATAAGCTCTCCTCTGTGCTTCGGAGAGATTTGATCGGAACATCTTTTTGTTAACATGGAACGCCTTTCCATGTCGGAGAGGAACACCTTTCACCTCCATCAACCGGCCAATCACCAGGCCATACCCCAAAGATCCTCTGAACGATCCACCTTCCTTGAAGGACTTATTCCCAATATTTTGGCAGAGTCTGCTGTATACAAACTCAGCCCAGTTTACCTTCTTCTCCTCCATGATCGCAGCCATCACGATCAGCTTGGTTTTGGATAGCTGATTAAAGCTTCCAAATTTGATGTCTACACACTTGGCAACAATGTCCAACAGCTTATGGTAATCTTCCTTCAGCAACTTCTTATCAGTTGTGTAGACAATCTTCGCAGCCAAAGACAAGTTTAATACTTCCTTCCATGCGCAGCAGACCAGGTTTACATCGGCTTCATGGATTTCTCGCACTCCTTCCGTCGGTAGCAACAGTGTTTCGCCAAATCCTTGGCAGTGATTGTGAATTTTTTCTCGTGGACAGAGGACTTGATGCCCTCGTCGTGAACTTCAGCGTTCACATAGAACTGCGCGACCTCCTCCACGTAGGTCATTTGAAACTCCATTGTGAGAAAGGGTTTCAGCCGGACTTCTCCACTTTCTCGGCCTATTTTCTTCACAAGGGTTTCGTCGAACCCTGTTTGATCATTCCTTCAAAATCCACGGTAGAACCAGTGTGGAATTGTTTTCCCAACTTAACAAAATCGTAAGTAGATACCATTTCTTGAAGATTTACCGAACGAAACTTTGAAAGTGTGCTTTGAAAATCTGTAGGGTTTCGAGAAAGAAATTTCTTTCTTTGCTTTTGAGAGAGATGAACAGTTTGTGTAAAGTGAGAGAAAAACATACGAAATGGTATATGCATGGGTTATGAAAGGATGTGCGGACGTTGTTTTTTTAAATTTGATCAAGATCAGCGGCTCAGATTTTGCACGCCGATTAACATTTAATTTCTCGCATTTAATGCGGCAACATTTATATCCAATCATAAGCTTGGTATGCAGCTTTTGACTGTACACGTCATAATTATGCTGACATCATTCTTAAAAATATTCCCGCTTATTAAAAACGACTGCGTTTTTGTCACTTAGCTTATAAATGACTCAGCTTGCTTCTTAGCTGATTCAACTCTTCTTCTCTCTATTCACACCGTGACTCAGCTGTCAGCTAACTCGGTGCAGCTGACTTTCCGATATGGCTGATTCACTTAGCTGTTTCAAGAGCCTCGCTCTTTTTCCATCTTTTCATGCTCCATCTCTTTTCTCTGAGTCTCCTGAGTGTCAACTCAGCTCAATTAACCCTAATTCATGCTTGAGTTCTTCAAATCTTGATTCACATAAAGGTTTTGTGAATATATCAGCTAACTGCTTATCAGTTGAGATGTATTCCAAGGTGATGTCCTTCTTTTCAACATGGTCTCTTATGAAATGGTATCTGACATCAATGTGCTTTGTTTTTGAGTGCAACACAGGATTCTGAGTGATTGCAATTGCACTTGTGTTATCACACATAATTTGAATTTCCTTTTCTTCAACTTCATAGTCACTCATTTCTTTGTCTCATCCATAAGACTTGGGCACAATTTCGCCCATGCCTATGTATTCTCGCTTCAAATTGTGGATGTGGCAATTGAATTTTGCTTATTGCTAAACCAGGAAATTAACCTATTTCCAAGCATTTGACATGTACCGAAGTACTCTTCGTCAACTCTACATCCAAGATAAATGGAATCTAAATAACCAATAAGCTTGAATCCACCTTCCTTTGGATACCATAAGCCAACTTCTTGGCTTCCTTTAAATATCTTAAGATTCTCTTAGTGCATGATCATATGGCTTTCTTTTGGTGCAGATTGAAATCTTGCACATACACCTACAACAAAGGTGATGTCCGGCCTACTTCTTTGTAAGATAGAGCGGTGAACCAATGAGTGGTCTCGTATCTTGTTTGATCCACAGGCTTGCCATCCGCATCCATATCCATTTTTGATCGATGTATTCATTGGTATTTTTACGTAAGACTTCTCTTCCATACCAAATTTCTTCATTAATTCTCCGGTGTACTTTGTCCGATTTATGAAGGTTCCATCCTTCATTTGTTTTACTTGGAGTCCTAGGAAGAATGTCGGCTCTCCCATCATGCTCATTTCAAATTTGCTTTGCATGAGATTTGAGAATTTATCACACAGCTCTTTGTTTGTGGATCCAAAGATGATGTCATCCACATTTATTTGAACAAGCAGTATACTCTTCCCATCTTGAATTCTGAAGAGTGTTCTATCTACTTTGCCTTTTGTGAATCCGTTCTCAGTCAGGAATTGTGATAATGTATCATACCATGCTCTTGGTGCCTGTTTCAATCCATATAGAGCTTTCTTGAGCTTGTACACTTTATCTCCAAGAGTCTTCTGCTCAAATCCTGGAGGTTGTTCAACATAGACCTTCTTCCAATAATCCATTCAAGAATGCACTTTTTACATCCATTTGGTATACAATGAAGTTCTTGTGTGCAACATAGGCAAGAAACATCCTTATGGCTTCTAGTCTTGCCACAGGAGCAAATGTTTCATCAAAATCTATCCCTTCTTCTTGGCAGTATCCTTTGGCTACCAATCTTGCTTTGTTTCTTACCACAGAACCTTCCTCATTCATCTTGTTTCTGAACACCCATTTTGTGCCAATAACATTTTGATGAATTGGTCTTTGAACCAATTCCCACACTTTGTTCCTTTCAAACTGATTCAGCTCTTCTTGCATGGCTTGAATCCAAAGTGTGTCATCCAATGCTTGTGACATATATTTTGGTTCTATTTGAGAGATAAAACAAATGAACATTGCTTCTTGTTGAGCTCTGGATCTGGTTCTTACACCTTCTCTTACATCTCCAATGATTAGGTCTGGTGGATGGTCCCTCAGCCATTTTACATCAGGTTGGAGTAAGTTAGCTGGGTTCAGTCTTCTTGCAGTTGTGTTGTCTTGAGCAGCTCTCTCATCATCACTTAGCTGCAGATTGTCCAGCTGTCTTTGAGATTCAGCCATCTCATCTTCACCTTGATTAATTATTCCAGCTTCAGCTTCAACATAGGGACTCTTCTGCACAGTTGGCTGATTCAGCTTATCAGCTAACTCTTCAAGATCTTCTCCATTTACCTTAGGTTCATCAAAGACCACATGGATGGACTCTTCTGTAACCATTGTCCTCTTGTTGAGCACTCTATAGGCTTTGCTTTCAGCTGAGTATCCCAAGAAGATACCTTCATCAGCTTTAGCATCAAAAGCCTTTAAATTGTCTTTGCCATTATTGTGGATGAAGCATTTACATCCAAATATTCTAAAATATGCAACATTTGGCTTCTCCCTGTCCAAATCTCATAGGGAGTCTTTGTCAGTTGTCTGTTTATCATGCATCTGTTTTGATTATAGCATGCTGTGTTTATTGCTTCAGCCCAAAATCTTTTAGGCAGCCCCGCTTCAGCTAACAAGGTCCTTATTGCTTCTTTGAGAGCTATGCTCCTTCTTTCTGCAACTCCATTCTGCTGTGGAGTCCTTGCTGCAGATAGATCATGCGCAATACCATTTTCAATACAATACTGAGTTATTATTCCATTGACAAACTAAGTTCCTCTGTCAGATCTTATTTTAATGATGGTTTGACTCTCCTCATTTTGGATTCTCTTCATCAGTTGTGGTAGCTTCTGCAAGGTTTCTTTCTTCTTGCACATGAAAATTGTCCAAGTATATCTTGAATAATCATCTACTACCACCAAGGTGTATTTCTTTCCACTTATGCTAGCTGGTTCAACTGGACCAAATAGATCCATATGTAACAGGTGCAATATTCTTGTTGAAGATGTACATGTCTTTTCTTTGAATGATGATTTGATCTGCTTTCACATATGGCATGCATCACAGACACTTTCCTTCTTGTATACTGAGTCTGGGAGTCCTTCTACAAGATTGCTCCTTGCAAGTTTGTTAATTTTTTTGAAATTTAGGTGACTCAGCTTCTTGTGCCACAACCAACTTGATTCGGCTGTACTCTTTGCTAATAGACAAGTGCTTGGTGTTGCAATTGACCAATCTACCACATACATGTTCTTTTGTCTGCATTCTTGTAACACTACTTCATTAGATTCAGTGTCCTTGATTTGGCATACACCCATGCTGAATCCAATATTATAGCCCTTGTCACAGAGTTGACTGATACTTAGCAGATTGAAGTTGAGTCCTTCAACATATGCAACATCTGTGATTTCTAATCCATTTTTCTTGATGGATCTAATGCCTCTAATTTCCCCTGGAGCTTCATTTCCTCCAAATATGACTTTTGCACCTCTAACCTCCTTGAATTTTGATAGATTCTTCTTGTTTCCTGTCATGTGTCTGGAACAACCACTATCCATGTACCAGGTTCCTTGGCACTCAGATGTTCCTTGAACCTGCAATCAAGGAAATTAGTTTTTAGGTACCCATACTTGCCTGGGTCCTGAGGGGTTATTGTGTTGTAAGATGATCCAACCAACCTATAGACAAATGATTTGACTCTAAGGGGTTGCCATCTATCTGTGCCATAATCATAATTTACTTTGGCAAATTGCTTGGGGATTTTAGGTTCGTACAACTGTCTCTTTTGTCTGCATGCCTGGGTGTGTGTTTTAGCAATTGCCTTCTTTGGGTAATTGTGATATCTCTGAGTGTAGTGCTTGGGTGCATATGTGTCTTTGAAGATAGCTCTTTTGCCTTTGGAATGGCCCTTTCTTTGAGTTCAGGCCTTTGCCATCATCCGGGCATGTATTCCATAGATCTTTTGCCGATTTTTCACATTGTACCAATCACTTGGCTTGGGTAGTTTCTACCATTCCCATTACAGGTGTTCCTTTTATAGAACTTCTGGGACTTTTGGTAGCTCTGTTTCTTCTTTACAGTACTTCCTATTTGGAGTTTCTTTGAGGAACTCTGTTTGGATTTCTTCTCGGTGTCCTCTCAAAGATACTCAACTCAATCATTTTCCTTTTCCTTTATAACCAAGGCCGAGTTTGGTTGTGGTTGTGCTTGGGAATGAATTTGTGTGCACCATTTGGAGTTTTAGATTTTTGAGATGCTTCATTACTTGAAGATCCTTTTTCCAAAATCACTTTGGGAGCTTGACTTAGCATAAAGGAATTAAATCCTAAGCCTGTCTTATCTCCAAATTCTCTTTGGCTCATATTAAGATCATCCATAGATTTAGATGCCTTAGTGAATGAGGCAATCCCATTTTTGAGGTTATTTTCCCTCTTTTCTATAGTAGCTATCTCTGCTATTAACTTAGCATTTTCAGCCTTTAGTGCTCTATTCTCATCAGCTATGTGACTTAGAGTACTCAGCTCCTTAGTCAGCTGTGAGTTTTGGCTTTGAGTGTTTGTTTTCCTCATTCAAGAATTAGTGTGTGCGAGGATTTAATGTGCTCAAAGTCTTTCATCATTTTGCCTAATGAATCATAAAGATTAGTGGGTGATGAAGTGTGTGTGTCACAATCACTATCACTAGAATCTGAGTGAGATGAGTTAGAGTGTACCTCATCTTCTTGGTCGAGTTGGTCTTGTTCTTTGGCCATTAAACAAATCAAGGCTTCTTCTTTGAGTCACTTGAGTAGTCACTTCACTACTCTCCGAGTCCTTTGTGTCTTTTGACTTGCTGTCTCTGATCTCTTGACCAACATTGACTTTTTCTTTTCTTGTCTTCTTTCCTGAAGACTCTTCTTTCCTTTTCATTCCTGTATTTGTTGACTACAGGATATGGGCAATCAATGGCATAGTGACCTGGTTGTCTGCAGTTCCAGCATATATTCTCAACTTTTTGGTCAGCTCTTTCCATTCTTGGATTGTCAGCTCTTTGATACTCAATCTTTTGATGCTCTGCTCTCTTGGGTGCCCTATCTTCCCTTGACTTGGATGGAGCTGAGTGTCTTCTGGAAGATTCACCTTTGCCTCTCTTGTAATTCTTGTTGAAGAACTTGTTAAATCTTTTAACCATCAAGGCAATCTCCTCCTGATCGATGACTTCTTTGCCTTCAACTCTTTTCCCATCCTTAACTATTAGAGCAGTTGTTTTGGGCATAGTTGTCTCTTCTTGGTCTTTTCTTCTCAGCTCAAATTTGTAGGCTTTGAGATATGAGAATAGCTCAGGGTTGGATGTTTTTGATAGGTCCATAGAATGTCTCAGGGCCATGACCTTCATTTCATTCTGTGTATATTCTTTTCCAAGCATTTTAAAATTTTCAAATTTTTGTACAGCAACAGATAGCTTATTTTCCTTGATTTGTTCAGAGCCTTCACAAATCATGGTTAGCTTATCCCAGATTTCTTTGGCCGTCTTGCATGATTTGACTTTGTTGAACATGGCTTTGTCCAAAGTCTTGTAAAGAATGTCCTGGCCACGCGTCGTCTAGGTTGTATCTTTTTCTATCATCATTTGTCCATTCGGCTCACGGGTTTTTCAACCATAGCCGGTCCTGGGAGCAACATCCTCTTCTCTTCAATTGCAGATGACTCTCCTTATTTGTGTTCACTTTTAAAATTTGTAGTGGCCCATCTTCTATTACTATCCACATTTCATCGTGTAACGCTGATAGATGAGCATGCATACGAATTTTCTAATCATCAAATTCCTCAATTGTGAACATAGGGATGCGTGTCAAATTTGCTTCCATGATAGTAACTTTGCTGAATAAAAGAGTTTTGAAAGATCAAGTGCTAAAGCAAACTTTGAAGGATTGGAGATCTAGTTCAGTAAGCAGTGCGGAAGGCTCAATGAACCAACCGCTCTGATACCATTTATAGGTCCCAAGGGGTGTGAGTAAGGTTTAGAAGGGGGGAGTTGAATAAACCTTACCAACTTTTCGATTTAGTCCTTTTAAAATAGTTCGAGTTAATTCTTCACAAACCTAAGTCTTGATGGATAGCTAAGTTAGTTAGTTAATAGAGTTAGCCACTCAAATGCACTGATCGAGTGTTGATAAAATAACTCACCGCTTAGTCTAAAGCTTAGCTCGATTGTGATATGTTTTATTTGGAAGACTTAACACCCTTGAATTTGGTTTAAGTATGTTTTAGTACTTGGTTTTAACACTTTGTTGATTATCGGTTGGATAGCAAATTTATCAGCAGATATAAAATAATATGCAGAATTGAAGTGCTTAAATGTAAATGACACAATAAATTTTATAGAGAAGATGGGGTAATTCTTCTAATCCTCTCTTCTCCAACTCCTAGAGGCATCCACTAAGTATTGATCAGAGTAAAAAGTGGTTATCAGTCCAGATGCAAGTCTTGATCACACAGCTGACTTGATCCTTTGAGACTCAGTCTGGAGATGCCTTGGTCACACAGCTGGCTTCTCATCCGACTCAGCTTCTTCACAGGGCAGCTGCCTTGCTACTACAACTCACTTGCTCAAGCTTCTTGGATTTGATCACGAAGCCCTCCAATAGCTTGAGACTGGTTCGACCTTGAACCTTTCTACAATCCTCTGTGGAATGTAGACCCCTTTGATTCTTCAAAAGTTTCCTCTTCAACTAATTGAAGTCGTCTTTCCTTCACAGGTAAGTGTTGGATTGATTTCTTTCGAAGTTTTGGCTTGAGGGTTAAGCTTTGAATGACTTGAGAATTTTCTAGTTACAGTTTGAATAATGGCTTGAAAGCTTGTGTTTCAGGTATGCAAGGTTACCTTTTCTCAAATTGATTCCTCAGCCTTTTATAGTGTTCTTTTGAAAATCTGCCCGTTGAAGAGATAGGCTAATTTTCAAAAGATACTTGTGGCCGTTGGCTTGTCTTGTTGCAGTCCTTGAAATTGACATTTCCTTGTATTGAATGAACCTTCAGCTTTTCAGAGTTCTGACACAGGTGCAATGCTTCCCATTGGTTTATTCCTTTTGCACGCTTCTGGGACTGAGCACTTCAAGAAAGGCAGTATGGAAGTATTACTTGTTTAAGTAACTTTCTTGACTTTTGTGCAATGGATCCTTTTCAGTTGTCTTGACTTGATTGCAGTTCCTTAACTTCCCTATATGACTTCGAGTCAGCTCTCAATCATTGGATGACTCATCTGTCACTTCAACTTGAGACTTGGCTATCTTGGGTTGACTTGACTGACACTTCACTGTTGCATCTCGGTGATACTTCTCGATCGAGTTCTGTCTTCTCTTCCTTGCCATACTCACCGCCTCACAATGAGTCTTCATTCTAGTCTCCAGTTGACTTCTTGCATATTTAGGCATAGCCGATTTAACTCTCGGCTCAAGGCAAAATTTCTATCTATTACAATGCAAATTACAAGGAAAATGGGGTGCCAACTTTCTAGTCTAAGTTTTACATGGCATTCATCAAGATCTAGACAATAAATTTCCCAACAAATTGTATGCTAAATTATTTGTGAAACATGATACATGTGCCAAAAACATAATGGTCTTTGGGCTACAATGGAAACAAAAACATAATAGCCTTTTCGGGCTACATAACTTATGGTATAACAAAAATAAAATATTATAAGTGTGTGATTGATGCATTGATAATTTATATATGTATTCATCTTAGGCAAATTTTATTCGCACTAAGCGAGTTGAAAGCTCACATATTTATTAACACTTTTCAGATTAAGTAAATTGGCGAAGGCATGAGTTAGTGGATGTGGATACAAGAAATTAATTTTTATTGTTTCTTTCATATTTTACAGTCAAATATTTTGTTTGAGGAGTCAATCTAGTTTATTTTGAATTTTAATATTGTCGTACTTTGAGATTTAGATTTTTGACAATTATTTATGCAAATATGATAATTTATATTTGATATTTTCTTTTGTTAAGGAAACTTTCGTGAATTGATATTGTATTTTCTATTTTTCTTAAAGTCAGAAAATTTGGGCGTTACAAAATCTAACTTTACTAAACATAGTCTCACGTTGGTTTGTATATACCATCATTTGGAGTAGTATATTGAAACACAGTTTTAATTACCTTCCTCACTAACCCTTAAAAGAACAGTCATCATTTATCTTATTACTCCCTTAATTTCCCTCAATGAAAGGATGGTGGAAGAGATTTTTTGTTCCGCTTTTATTTTGATTTCTTGTTTTTTTACACCCTTTGTTGGAATTTCTATCTCTCATTAATTAGTAAAGGTTTTTCGTCCATGCTTCTGTTGTTAGGTTTTTGTTCTTCAAATAGGACAATCCACGTTGTGGACGTTTTTTACAGAAGATTCAAATGACTCATTATCGGAAGATTAGTGACAAAAGGGGATATATATAGGTTTAAAATATATTTTATGTTTTACATATGTATATATTTATGATTTTATAAGACTTACAATTTTAATATTAATTTGTAATCAGTTGTAAGGTTCTTCTACGGAATGGAATTGATTGATTATAAAAAAAAAGGTTGTAATTTGATAATACCAATTATCTACATTGATTTTGAGGTGAGGTTTTTGCTCCTCTTTTGCTATTAAAATTTATATATTTTTGTTCCGAGACTCCAACTAAGAAATTTCTTCCACTTGCATTCTTCTCTTTAAAAATAACACTTAAATACTCAAACTTTAAATTTTAATTTAGAACTTTCTTGATGTAAAACAAATAATTTAGGTTGTACCGTCTTCAAAAAAGATTTATCAACTATAAAATAGTAAATGTGTTGTAACATTTACGAATATAAAAAATTCTCATTTGATTATCGTATATACACACACATATCTATGGGACTGTTAGTCATAATGTTTATAATGAAAAACAAAAAAAAAAGTAAGACAATATATGAAACGGTCTCACGAATTTAATTTCGTGAGACAAATCCTAAAATGATCAATATTAGGAAACTCATTTAAATTTGGATCTAACTTGCTTTATTTGTAAAATGGGTTTGGATCCATCTCATAAATTCAAATCCGCAAGATGGACTCATAGGAGAGTTACCATGTATGTTGCACATGTTAGTACATACATATACCATTCACATTGTCTACATTAATTCTGTCTCATCCTAATGTCATAAAGAATTAATAATATCATTTTATTTAATACGAGTCAAAAAAACTTGTTGGCAAGCACTTCGTTCTAATATTAAACAGAAATGAAAAACAAGATTGTTAATATAAATCCCAGAGACTATGCCCTCTTCTCTCTCTTCCCTTGAGTTTGCCACCGGCCGTCGCGTTTGATTGTTCTGGTCGTCTTCTCCGGCAAGAATATGTCGGAATCGCTCCTTGGTCTTACCTCGAATTTTGATCCTCACAATTCTCATAATAATATGCAAATTTCTGATTTGAATCGCTCACGCACGTTGCGTGAATTTCAGTCGCATGACATTTCTCCAATGGCGGATAATTCTCGTTCCGTGGATATGGCACCTTGGGAATTTCACCATAGAATAGTCATCCTCGGTCATCTAGTTCCGACACGGTGAAACATGGTGGTCCTTTTTTGTCCTTATCACATGGTTGCCATGGGATATCATTACCTCCCAACTTTGTCCCTTATGCCATATAACTTGCAAAGGATTGTTGTCCAACTTTGGGTTTGGTTGCACCTGACAAGTACCTGAACCTGAAGCGCCCCACATCCTTTCCAGATTATTATGGGAATTGCATGGGGCGCCCACATAGGGGTTTACTGTTAGTCCAAGTGGCACGATAATCTAGAGTGGGGGTGAATAGATTATGCCGATTTTTCGCAATTAGCCCTCTTTTTCGAATGATCAATCAAAGACAAAAAAAAAGGTGCAGAAATTAAACAACACGCCTTGATTTATAGAGGTTCAACCCACCTAGGGCCTATTCCTCTACCACCCTAGTATCTCCGGGATGGATTTCAAAAAGAAAAGAAAATTATTAATTACCACAATTAATACAACATCACCTTACAACACCTCTTTGGAGATTACCACAATCTCCCTTGAAGATTACCACAATCTTCTACGACACCTTGTGAAGATTACCACAATCTTCAACCTTGAAGAATACCAAATTCTTCAACACCTTAGAGAGCACCAAACTCTTCAATAAGAAGATTACCACAATCTTCTTGCACCTAACACCTAGATCACCCAAGTGTGTTCTTACCAGAAGAACACTCACAAGGATATCTTGTGTTAAATGATGAACCCTGAAATTCAAGATTACAACTCTATAATGAACAATACAATTTTGAGTGCAAGTGTAATCAAGAATCAAGCCTAGACCTCAAGATGTGAAAGTGAAATACTTAGGCTATAAATACAACAAGAGTGTTGAATATGAAAGCTTAGAAATTTGCATATTTCTTGTTATGTATTTGCTTGTGTTGTTCTTCACTTGTGTCTTCAAAATCATCTTCTATTTATAGGAGAGTCTTCACAAACATAGGCTCCTCTTTCTTCACTTTTGTCTACAAAAAGAAGATCACAAGATGTAGAAATAATGTACAAAAATGAAAAGCAAATCTTTGGCGATAAGGATGTCCAACGGTACAAATTTTTTTGTCAAAAGATTACACAAATAGCGACCGTCGTCTATAGAAAATTTCGAACGTTGAATGAAATTAGTGCGATCCACGTCAAAGGTTGCGAGGGGTCCGACCGGTCGGCCCTACCCCGACCGGTCGCCTCCTTCTTTTTTTCTGCATTGCTTTTGTTTCATTTTTCGTGCTTTTGGACGGTCGACCATTTGCTCGACCGGTCGACCTCCAAATTGAAGTGTTGTCCGATTTTTGTCAAAAATAAACTTCAAGAAATACTCCAAAAAATTAGTAAAAACATTTTAAATCAATTTGGAATATTTGGACAACATTTATAAACATTGTTTTGGTAGAAAAACTCAATTAAACAAAATCATCAAAATCTTGATAAAAACATTTATCTAACAATCTCCCCATTTTTGATGATTACAAACCAAAACACTTTTAGGAGATCGATTTTAAAAACAAAACA
The DNA here is from genome assembly GCA_016081115.2 of Rehmannia glutinosa. Lineage (NCBI taxonomy): Eukaryota > Viridiplantae > Streptophyta > Magnoliopsida > Lamiales > Orobanchaceae > Rehmannia > Rehmannia glutinosa. The sequence continues at coordinate 45,692 of JABTTQ020002213.1, forward strand.
CATTTTCCGATCTAAAACATCAATCCATAACAAGCAACATTTGTCATAAGTACAAACACTAGGATAGGAGCAAATATATTTCAAAAACGTTTTTGCACAAGCTCCCCCTATCAATATGCACATCAAGAACAAGTATAAAAGCAACCAACTAAAAGCTAAAAGCTTAGCTTTTATAAAATAAGCTTGAATTATTTGAGCTTAGAAGCTCCCCCTGTCACAAAGACATCATTAGTCAAGCATAAAAGTCCATAATACATCAAATAGACTAAGTATCATTCACATCTTTTGGCTTTTAAGAGCTTTAGCTTATAGCTTTTCTTGCGAGCTTATTTTCGCTTTAGCTTTTATAAAATAAGCTTGAATTATTTGAGCTTAGCCTGTCACAAAGACATCATTAGTCAAGCATAAAAGTCCATAATACATCAAATGGACTAAGTTTCATTCACAGCTTTTGGCTTTTAAGAGCCTTAGCTTATAGCTTTTCTTGCGAGCTTATTTTTGCTTCTTTGAGCGTATGAGAGTTTTTCCTATTTCTCCCCTTTTGGAATCATCAAAATAATGTTAGCACGATAAAAACATCATACAATCATATCAAAGTGCGCAATTTAATTGATTTATCGAGTGTTTTGAAAATTTAAGCTTAAATTCCAAATAAAAGGGAAAAGTTGCACATTTGATTTTCAAGCTCATTTGATTGATAAAATATGATCTCTATAAATTTATAAAACTTTTTAAAACAAGAGAATCATGTAGGTGATGAATTTTTCATAGAAACATTTTCATTTAACGTCATGGCGTGCGTCGAATAAAACAAGAGATATATAACGCCTTTGTATTTCATTTAAGCCAAAATATTTCATCACCAAATTCAGTTATACAACATTCATCCATCAACAATCAACATATACATCATACTAATACAAGAATATAATCAAAATAGCAAGATACAAGCATAACCTCAAGGGTTCAACCCAATTGAGATTAAAAGGAGAAAATCTTACCAATTGATCGGAGAAGTCGGATGAAATGGATGAAATAGAAGTTACATAAACTCAAAAATATAGATTTTATAAGAAGAAAATCATTTTGAGTGAATTTTGAGTGAAAATGCGAAGGGGTTCGATTTTGGAAGAAAATAGCCAAAATAACGAAATGAAGTACATAACCAATTTAATCCCTGAAATCACCTAGGGTGACCGATCGACGGGTTGTCAGGCGACCCGTCAGAATCGGTCGACCGGCCGATCTATCTGTCGACCGGTGCCTGAACACCAGTTCTGTTTCTGTCCGAATTTTGCACAAAAAATCCGATTTTTCACCCCTAAGTTTTAAAAATATGCAAATAGAAATCATAGACCTCGTTTAATATACATTATGCCTAAACAAGCTCGAAATGAGGTAAAAGACTCGGCGGTTAACGATTAGAAACAAATGTCCGCGAGTTATCTTTGAGACGGAATTAAACACATCTCAAATTTTTGTTTAAGAAACACAATCCCTTAAAAAGATATCGAATCTCAATATATTTTGTTTGTTTATGAATGACCATTTGTTAACTCTGCCTGCATATAGACAGGGCAACCCGTCTATATGTTGCCGGTCCCAAGCCCGGATAAAGGAGGAGGGTTGCGTTAGGTCGATAGCCAACGTAAAACTCTTGTCATTTCCTTATGGTATGGATCATAAAAGACATCGTGATAAGGCTAGGATGCTCCCCGTAAGAAGTGCGCCGCAGGGTCCGACTGCGGTGTCTTGGCAAGGACTCCTACACCTCCATAAGGGCTTGGGTGTAGTGAAAAATACACAAGAGCCCTCACACACTAATAAGAGGAACACAAATGATAACAAGAAAATTAGAAAATGTAGAATTGGCAGTTGGAACATAGGTACTTTGACAGGTAAAACTATAGAGCTAGTTGATATTATGAAAAGACAAAACATAGATATTATGTGTATCCACGAGACTAAATGGGTAGGCGAGAAAGCTAAGACACTAGATACTACAGGCTATAAGCTTTGGTATAGTGGAAAGGATAGAACTAGGAATGGGGTGAGTATCATTGTAGATCCTCTCTTCATAGATCAAGTAGTAGGAGTAACTACAAAAGGAGATAGAATCATAGCCCTTAAAATTGTAGTAGGTAATGAACTTATAAATATTGTTAGTGTATATGCACCTCAAGTAGGATTAGATGATGCTACCAAGGCAAAATTTTGGGAAGATTTAGAAACTCTAATGCAATCAATCTCTCAAAATGAAAAAGTCATCATAGGTGGAGACTTAAATGGACATGTGGAGAAGGATAATGAAGATTATGAAAGGGTCCATGGAGGACATGGCTTTAGCTCGCGTAAATTGACTATGATTTCATTATAGGTAATAACTTCTTTAAAAAGACAGACGAACATTTAATTATAGGTAATAACTTCTTTAAAAAGACAGACGAACATTTAATTACATTTAAAAGTGGTCCTAACAAATCATAAATTGACTACTTCCTAACCGGAAAAAGCGATATAAAAATATGCAAAGATTGCAAAGTAATACCTGGAGAAAGCCTCACCACCCAACACAGACTACTAGTTTTGGATATCAAACTTATTAACATACACTTAAAGAGAAAGAAAATTAACATACCGAGAATTAAGTGGTGGAACTTAAAGAATAAAGAAAAAAGAGATAATTTTGTCAAATCTCTAGTAGAGCCCATTGATTGGAAAATGGAAGACAAAGTCGATGATACATGGAACTATGTAACTACTCAAATGAAAAAGATCGCAAAAGAAACATTAGGGGTGTCAAATGGTAATAAATAGAATAAAGAGTCATGGTGGTGGAATCAAGAAATCCAAGAGAAGGTAAAGGAAAAACGAACTAGTTACAAAATATTATATTCCTGTAAAAACGAAGAAAATCTTAAAAGATAAAAAGACGCCAAAAAAGAAGTAAGAAAAGTAATATATGAAGCAAAAACCAAGGCATATGAAGATTTCTATAAAAAGTAAGATACTAAGGAAGGAGAGAAAGATATATATAAAATAGCAAAATTTAGAGAAAAACAAACAAGAGATCTAACCCAAATTAAATGCATAAAAGATGAGAATAATAATATTTTAGTGAAAGACGAGGACATAAAAGATCGATGGAAGAGGTATTTCAATAATCTTTTTAACGAACCGAAGAGGAATGAAGTCACATTAGGGGAACTAGGCCAATCTGAACTGAATAGAAACCGTACCTTTTATCGTAGGATTCAACTTCATGAAACAGAAAAAGCACTAAACAAAATGAAAACTGGCAAAGCAGTTGGCCTAGATGATATACCAATTGAAGCATGGAAATGTCTAGGTGGAGATGGAATTGCATGGCTTACTAAATTATTTAATGTTATCCTAAAAACTAAGAAAATGCCTAATGAATGGAGAAAAAGTATATTGATACCTATATATAAAAACAAAGGGGATATACAAAATTGTGCAAATTACAGGGGAATTAAATTAATAAGTCATACAATGAAATTATGGGAAAGAGTTATAGAAGCAAGAATAAGAAATGAAACTAGTATATTAGATAATCAATTTGGCTTCATGCCAGGAAGATCCACAATTGAAGCTAGACACTTAATTAGACGACTATGTGAACAATATAACGAGAGAAAATAAGATTTATATATGGTTTTTATTGATCTTGAAAAGGCATACAATAGAGTCAACCGAGTTATAATGTGGCGCGTATTGGAAAAAAGAGGAATAAAAATAGCTTACATAGATGCCATAAAAGATATGTATGATGATATAACAACATGTATCAGGACACCAACATGAATATCTAGTGAATTCCTAAACACTATAGGTTTGCATCAGGGATCCGCTCTAAGCCCTTACCTTTTTATCCTAATAATTGATGAAATCACTAAACACTTACAAAAATCCATCCCTGAATGTATGCTATTTGCGGACGATATAGTTTTAATTGATGAAACAAGAGAATGAGTAAATGCAAAATTGGAAGTTTGGAGAGAAGCACTCGAATCAAAAGGTTTTACTATAAGTAGGGCTAAAACAGAATACATGGAATGCCACTTTAGTAAAAACAACATGAATAATGAGACGAAGGTTAAAATTGATGGACATGAAGTGAGTATAACAAAGAGTTTTAAATACTTAGGATCTATAATTGAAGAGAACGGAGAAATCAATAAAGATGTCACACATAGGATCTAGGTGGGTTGGAATAAATGGAGGAGTGCATCTTCTATCCTTTGTGACCATAAAATACCATTCAAATTGAAAGGAAAATTTTATAAAACGGCCATAAGGCCCGGAATGCTTTATGGAGCAGAGTGTTGGGCGACTAAATATGAACACGAACAAAAAATGAGGGTAGCAGAGATGAGAATGCTAAGATGGATGTGTGGACACACTAGATTAGATAGAATAAGAAATGAACACATTAGAAACAAAGTGGGAGTAGCACCAATAGATTAGAAAATTAGACAAGCACGATTAGGATGGTTTGAACATGTTTATAGGAGACCTTTAGATCCACCTGTGCGACGCTTAGAAGGTAGAGAATCACTCACACAAATCAAAAGAGACAGAGGTAGGCCTAAAAAGACTTGGAAAGAAGCTATTAAACAAGACATGTTATACCTAGAAATAAATGAAAATATGGCTTATGACCGTAAACGATGGCACGATATGATCTGTATAGCCGACCCCACGTATTGGGATTAAGGCTTAGTTTGTTGTTGTTGTTGTATGAATGACCATTTGTTGAGAAACTATTTTCACCGAACTTGTTATCCCAAAAAATATTTAACGTTTTAAAACTTTGGATAAAACAAGCCATAAGAAGAAGTGTCTTTCAAATATTTGAAAATTTCTTTTAACGACACTTTAATGAGATTCGTTGGGAAAGTTTTGAAATCGACCATATAAGCATATGAAGAATTTTCGAGTCTATAAGAATAATGAAAGTTGATAAACATATCTCGAATTTATTTGTCAACCAATATGCCTTTCGCAATCTTGACACTTTATGACATAGATGGCAATGGATGAGTATACGATCATTTGTTCCTTAACACCAAAATATTTCCTGCGAAAACTTGACAAAATATTTTGCACAAGAGCATAGTGATATCGAATAATATGCACAATATTGAACAACATAAAAGTTGAACAAGTAGCACATATTATGCTATTTAAAGTGTAGGTCCCAAGGGGTGTAAGTAAGGTTTAGAAGTGGGGGTTGAATAAACCTTACTAACTTTTCTAATTTAATCCTTTTAAATAAGTTCAGAGTTAATTTCACAGCTATGTTCTTGATGGACAGCTAAGTTAGTTAATCAGTAGAGTTAGCCACTCAATGACTCATCGAGTTTGTTGATAGAATAACTCATTGTTTAGTCTAATACTTAACTCCTACTGTGATGAGATTTTCAGCGGAAGACTTAACACCCTTGAATTTTGTTTAAGTTGTTTTAACACTTGGTTTTAGCACTTTGTTAAATATCAATTGGATGGCAAATTATCAGCAGATATTAAGTGATATGCAGAAATGTAAATGATAGAAAATTTTATAGAGGTTCGAAGATGGGGTAATTCTTCTAATCCTCTCTTCTCCAACTCGGGAGGAATCCACTAAGTATTGATCGAGTACAAAGTGGTTATCGGTCCCGATGCAAGTCTTGATCACACGGTGACTTGATCCTTTAGGACTCGATCGGAGATGCCTTGATCACACGGTGGCTTCTCGTCCGACTCGCCTTCTTCACAGGCGTGCCTTGCTACACTGACTCACTTGCTCAAGCTTCTTGGATTTGATCACGAAGCCCTCCAATGACTTGAGACTGGTTCGACCTTGAACCTTTCTACAATCCTCCTTGGAATGTAGACCCCTTTTGATTCTTCAAAAGTTTCCTCTTCAATAGTTTGAAGTTGTCTTTCCTTCACAGCTTAGTGTTGGATCGATTTCCTTCGATGTTTAGGCATGAGGATTTGCTTGAATAACTTGAGAATATTTTTGTAGGTTACAGCTCGAATAGTAGCTTGAATGTTCGTGGTTCAGATCTTTTTTTTCTCAAATTGATTCCTCAGCCTTTTATAGTGCTCTCTTGAAAATTTGCCCGTTGAAGAGATAGGCTAATTTTCAAAAGACACTAGTGGTCGTTGGCTTGTATTGTTGCAGTCCTTGAGATTGACATTACCTCGTATTAATTAAACCTTCAGCTTTTCAGAGCCTGACACAAGTGCAGTGCTTCCCATTGGTTTATTCCTTTTGCACGCTTCTGGGACTGACCACTTTAGAATATTGCAGCATGGAAGTATTACTTATTTAAGTAACTTTCTTGACTTCTCGTAAACGGACTCTTCGATGTCTTGACTTGACTTGCGCATTTCTTAACTTCCCGGATGACTTCGAGTCAGCTCCCAATCATTGCATGACTCATCTGTCACTTCAACTTGAGACTTCGCTATCTTGAGTTGACTTGACTGACACTTCATACAGCTGTATCCAGCTGATACTCCTTCAGTCGAGTTCTTGACTTCTCCTTCTTTCCATACTCAGCTGCTTCACAGCGGAGTCTTTATTTTAGCCTCCAGTTGACTTCTTGCATATCCAGGCATAGCTGAGTTGACTCAGCTCTTACGGCCCTATCTATTACAATGCAAATTACAAAGAAAATGGGGTGCCAACTTTCTAGTTTAAGTTTTACATGGCATTCATCAAAATCTAAACAATAAATTTCCCAACATAAAGAATCAACAAAAGTTTGATAAAATAAGTGCTTATCGAAAATCCATATAAGGTATTTTTTTGAAATTTGAAAATCCGAGAGTATAAAATTGAGACCTCATTTTTAAGAAACATTTTTATAAAGAATTTTGACAATCAATAAAAAATAGAATACACAATATGAAATGCATATTATAAGAAGAGGATAAGAGTAACCAATTTCGCCATTACCAAGGGTTGTATGTATCCCATTGTTGATTATACCTTCTTCTTGAAAAATAATTTTGTTGATAATATCTCTTCGTTCGATCATATGGCGCGATCGTTTGTTGTCTATATGACAATTTAAAACTCCATTTATTTTTATTGCGTCGAGTACCTAACATAAAATTTTCTTGTGGTACCCTCAAGTGTTTGGGTCCTTTGGGATTAACATTGAGACTTTTAGGTCTCCAACAATAATTAGAACTATTTTTAACCCGACAAGTATTAGTCGTGTGACCAATTTTACCACAATAGAAACAAGTAATAGTTCTAGAAGCATAATGACCAACATGCATAGAGACTTGGTTCTTTTTCTTAACATTAATAACATTAGGCTTATAACCAAGTCCTAGTTTCAAATGATCACAACGTTGAACATCAAGAATTTTGGTCATTTTATCGGTACTTAAGTTGAACTTCAACATATCCTTTTTCATGCAATCAATATCCTTAACTAGAGTACTATTTTCTTCTTCAAGAATTGTAACCTTATCAAGTATAACATTATGAGCACTAGTAACAGATTCATAAGAAGCATGTAAACTATCATTTTCATTATTCATGGTGTTGAATTCCTTTTTCAAATTCTTATATTTAAAAAGCAAGCTTTGGTTAATTCATTTTGAAGCTCATCAAAATCATTTTGCAATTAATCATATTCATCATGCAATCTATATATATATAAAAGCAAAATAGTTTCTAAATATGTTTTCCCGCCTAAACGTAGTTGCTAAAATCGATTTCTATAATTTTTTTATTTTCGGTTACATATATGCAATAAATTGGGAATGTTTGACTTTGAAATATAGCATATATGCAATAAATTGAGAATGTTTGACTTTGAAAAATAGCATAAATAAATTGATTATACATAGTTGTTAAAATCGATTTCCAGTATTTTTTTATTTACGGTTACATATATACAATAAATTGGGAATGTTTGACCTTAAAAAATAGCATAAATAAATTGATTGTTGCCTATCGGATTTACATGTACATATATGTAATAAATTGGGAATGTTTGACCTTTCGATTTACATAAATAAATTGATTGTTGTCTATCGGATGTAAAGATATGCAATAAATTGGGAAAGTTTGACCTTTCGATTTCGGTTTTACATGTACAAATATGCCAACTATAGGAAAAATAGCATAAATAAGTTGATGGGTGTCTATCGGTCAGCCAAAATATCAATTTAAATACAAACTTTCCATTCGCTTGACATTTTAGTCGTTGTATTTATTTATTAAACAATCGAATTGTTTTTTTATTTTTCAATATTTCCCAAAATAATCAAAACACACATTGGTGCCAAATGTTAATAAATATAAGACAGTTCAAAAATAATTACCCAAAGCCTGGCTTAAAAAAAAGAAAAATTGGTATCCCACCTTATCATAAACGTGTAAAAAATAAATAAACATTTCCAAAAGTAATCTAATTTCAATTTAAAGTTTTCTGTTAATTTAATATATATATATATATATATATATAACAACTAATAAGATTGTATCTTTTGTGGGTCAAATTGATTACAATTAATTAGAACACATCCTTTATTTTCGTAATTATATTATGATCAATGAGTAAAATTCGAAGATGATTACGAAAATAAAAGGCAAGTAATCAAAATATTTTATAATGTATTAAATTATTACCATGTATATAGATAACCTACGTTTCTAATATGCATAATTAATAGATATAATCATAATCTAATTTTTGCGTGCAGCCGATTTGCTATTGATTTTGTTCCTAAAATCTGATGCCTTGATCTCTATAAATATGTAATTGTCACCACATTTTTTTTTTCACACAAAGTTGCAACATTAAACTCATATTATACAATTTCTCTTTCGTGAAGCATTATCATAAGAAAACCGGTTACAATGGCTTTGTGCATTACTCATATATGCCATTTGAACATGAATAAGACTCCGTGGACGGTGAATATTAGGCTCGTGTGAACACACGAAAAACCATTGTATAATGACAAGTCATGTGCTAAACCTGGAATGTGTTTTTCGTGACAATGGTAAGACTTTTTTTGGTGTTTTTTTTTTTTATCGATTTCATGCTTTTTAACATGCTAATAATTTTTATATTAGGTGTCGTTGCATTTATGTAAGCACATACAATAATATTCGAATGCTTTTAATGATAACTACCGTAAATTATGATTAAAAATAACTAATCGCATTATGACAGTATACAATATAGACTCACTAAACAAACAGTATGGAATTAGGATTCCACTATACCCATGGTGTAGGGGCAAACGGCTTTTTACGTACTCTTGAGATTAACTTAATTTATGCATGTATATAAATTATCAATAACATAATCAACAACAATCCAAATGAAATAGCATCACATTAATGAATAACATCCCCAATAAAAATGCATTATAGATCAACACAATATATAGTAAATTTCAGTATAATACTCTACACAACAGACAACGAAATTATATACATTCAAATCCAATTTAATTACTACGAAAATTTTACCGACGTCTATGAAATTATATACATTCAATTTATACTGTAGAACAAAGCAAATCAATCACATATGGTCCCACACAACACATCATATGTGGTTCGACATAATACACTCCGTGCATCGCACGGGCGATATACTAGTTCATTACTAAAAGAAGTAGAGGGATTATAGCGTACCTCATTTTCTTCTTCGATTCCCATTAGACATTGCTCGGCTTCTTCATCGTTGGAAGTTGTAAGAAGCTCATCCCAAGTTGTTATTAAATCCGGTTGAGAGGTGGATGCTTTTGGATTATTCCTTTCATTTGTATATGCTTCATAGAGGATAAGATTTCCAATAAGCTCATCAAAATTTAGAGTTTCTAAATTTTGAGCTTCCATGATAGCCGTCACCTTTTCGGACCAAGAGCTGGGAAGAACATTTAAAACTTTGGTAACTTTATCTTCTTCCGAAATGACTTTTCCGAGTGCCCACAAAGAATTTTGAATATTGTCGAGCCTTTCAACCATTTTTGAAATCCCTTCACCCTCGAGCATTGTTAAATTTTCAAAATCTTTAACAAGCATTGTTTTTCTAGCTTGTTTAACTTTCTTGGTGCCTTCATAGATATTTTCTAATTTTTCCCAAACTTCATGGGTGGATCGTATACCTCTAATACGATTATATTTAAAGTGAAGAAGAGAACAATTAAGAATATTAAGAGCTTTACCGTTTAATGAGAATATTTTCTTGTCTTCATCATCATACTCCTTGAGGGCTTTGGGAATTTAGGTGCCGTCTTCCTTTTTCGTCATCGGGATGGATACTCCGTTTATAACCGTGTTCCAAATATCGAACCCGCGATCTTGTAAGAAGCATTCCATTCTATCTTTCCAAAATGCATAATTGTTGGAGTCGAAAAGAGGCGGTCTATTTAATGATGCACCGGTTGGTAGATAGCTCTCGTTCGTAGCCATGGATCTTTCCTCTTTACTCGCGATGTGAAACGAGCTAGCCAAAGAGTTTGGCTCTAATACCACTTGTTAGTCCAAGTGGCTACGATAATCTAGAGGGGGTGAATAGATTATGCCAATTTTTCGCAATTAGCCCTCTTTTTTGAATGATCAATCAAAGACAAGAATAAAGGTGCGAAAATTAAACAACACGCCTCGATTTATAGAGGTTCAACCCACCTAGGGCCTAGTCCTCTACCACCCTAGTATCTCAGGGGTGGATTTGAAAAAGAAAAAAAAATATTAATTACCACAATTAATACAACATCACCTTACAACCCCTCTTTGGAGATTACCACAATCTCCCTTGAAGATTACCACAATCTTCTACGACACCTTGTGAAGATTACCACAATCTTCAACCTTGAAGAATACCAAATTCTTCAACACCTTAGAGAGCACCAAACTCTTCAATAAGAAGATTACCACAATCTTCTTGCACCTAACACCTAGATCACCCAAGTGTGTTCTTACCACAAGAACAGTCACGAAGATATCTTGTGTTGAATGATGAACCCAGAAATTCAAGATATACAACTCTATAATGAACAATACAATTTTGAGTGCAAGTGTATCAAGAATCAAGCCTAGACCTCAAGATGTGAAAGTGAAATACTTAGGCTATAAATACAACAAGAGTGTTGAATCTGAAAGCTTAGAAATTTGCAGATTTCTTGTTATGTATTTGCTTGTGTTGTTCTTCACTTGTGTCTTCAAAATCATCTTCTATTTATAGGAGAGTCTTCACAAACATAGACTTCTCCTTCTTCACTTTTGTCTACAAAAAGAAGATCACAAGATGTAGAAATAATGTACAAAAATGAAAAGCAAATCTTGCTGATAAAGATGTCCAACGGTACAAATTTTGCTGTCAAAAGATTACACAGCGCTACCGGTCGCTCTATAGAAAATTTCAAACGTTGAATGAAATTAGTGCGATCCAGGTACAGGTTGCATGGGGGTCCGACCGGTCGGCCCTACCCTGGACCGGCCGCCTCCTCTTTTTTCACGAATTGCTTTTTGTTTCATTTTTCGTGCTTTCGGACACGGTCGACCATTTTGACTCGGCCAGGTCGACCTCCAAATTGAAGTGTTGTCCGCTTTTTGTCAAAAATAAACTTCAAGAAATACTCCAAAAAATTAGTAAAAACATTTTAAATCAATTTGGAATATTTGGACAACATTTATAAACATTGTTTTGGTATAAAAACTCATTTAAACAAAATCATCAAAATCTTGATAAAAATATTTATCTAACATTTACAACCCCCAGCGGCCAAGGAGCCTTGCTCTATCTACAAAAGCGGCGGCAGGCGCGTGGTGGTGCCGCCGCACAAGGCCCCCTCTGGTGAGGGCCACCGAAGTTTTTGTAATACCGAGGCTCTCACTACTCACTTGGTCAATATAGTTCATGCATTACATTTTACTTATGTGCTATTTGGATTATCTAATTATTTATACGGCATGACTAATTCTATAATTTTGGAACTCACCCACAGTGTTAGTCGTCGGATTACTAATTTAAGTGGTTGAAAAATAAGTATTTATTTGTTGGGCTATCAGATGCTAGCTTAAGTTACACGTGGTAACTCAACGGTGAAAGGTGGCATTAATATGTTTATTGATAGATGACGATAATTATAGATTTAATGATGACTTTGAATTAATATAGAATTAATTAGATGTAAATATTACATAAATATATTTAACTTATGATATAAACACACATATATATATATACATGTAATAATATATGTATTAGTTGTTCAGGTGTAGTAAAGATTAACATATAAATTTATATAAGTATAATATATATATATATATATATACAATTCAACCCGTATGGTAATATTATTATATATAGTTATGACTAGTTGGTATAAGTGTTTAGTTATATGTCTTTATATATAATAAATATATTTATATACTTGTGTGGGTCCCTATTATAATAGATAAGCTTGCTAAATATATTAGTCTTTAAAATCTACCTGTTTAGCCGCCTTAACAAGGTTGGATATATGTGAATATCCCTTATCACTCACAAATTGAAAAAATAAATGGGGCAACATAAGTAAATAGAGAGAAGTGGTTGGATTACGAGAGACGAAATTGGCATAGTTTCCTAAGCTATTTTTTCTTTTGTTTATTTCATCTTAATAGATGTAATCAATTAGATGTTGATTTTGGTCTTCTCTGTGAGAAAACCTTTATGTGAAGAATCTATAGGTAATAGAACAAATAGAAAAGATATTCACACATAATTTGTGGAAAAAAATGAGGGTATATGATAGTTAGATTTAGTTTTAAAATTTTCACATATGGGAGCTTTGGTAAGCCTGTTAGAATAGCCCATCTCTATAAATCCTTATTTTGAATTGATCAGATAGGGATGAATGAATGAAACATATAGCATACAGGTAGTGAAGAATTTAAATTAATTCGTGAAGGTATAAATGTATTATGAGGGATTAGCTTAGCACCATTTTGACACTATAATAAAGAGATACATAACCTCTCTAATTTTAGAAATAATAGATCAATGGAGGGGTGAATTACAAATAAATTACCTTTATAATAAAATACGCAATTTATACCTAATTGTGTAAAAGTAAAATTTAGGGCTTTTTATGAGGTGCTATTTAGAGGCTGATATGGGAATGAATTTAATACCCCATGTTTTGTTACAGATTGTTATACATTTAGGGGTGAGAAGTTGCAATAACAATTATATAGGTGAGGCACGACCATCACAAGGTAAGTGAAAATCCATCTGGAACTATAATGCATGAACATAGTATTTCCTGTTTTATCGATACTAAATGTGATTCTTGTATCTTGATGGATGCATTATGGAAACCTTGAGGTAATGTTGTTGGGTTGATATCGAAATGTGATGATTGTCGTTTCATTGACCATGGTATTCATTAGCATTGTCACATGCATGCATAACATATGAGCAGTGTTGAGATGAGGCATGCACAACATGATTTTCTATGAAAAGAAAAAGTTTTGGTTGGCCACTGTTAGTGCACCAAAGTATGTGAGGCATTCTTTTATGATATATTTTAGGGTGCAGTGTGTGCTACTTCTCGGAGGATCATAGGGGTTGACAGGGGGTGTGCCTCTGATGGTCACGAGAGGGCGGACCACTTGACTGTATCCTTATTGACACGTCAGGGGGAAGACTCCTGAGGGATCATTGGGGAAGACAAAAGGTGGACCTCAGGTAGTCCCAGGAGATGGCCCTAGGCGGTGTCAATTTGATTATGGCCATGTGATTATTGATATTGTGTTGAGTTCTTTCAGGTGTATAGCAGGTGGGTCTAGGACCAGTAAAAAGAAATGATATTGAATAAAATATTTCGACAAATCTTGTGCACTCTGGTAAAGCATCTTGAACGCATTACATTTGTATTACATGGTTCTTTCAGCATGCATGATTTTCGCTTACTAGACATTAACTCACGTAGTTCATGCATTGTAGGTGAGTCTGGTGATGATGGATTTCATGAGCTTACTGGGCGGGCTGTTGGAGCTCCTATAGGTTACTGAGAACAATGTACATGGATGATGACCTGTTGGGCTATGTTGATGGGTCACCTTTTTCTTGTTGGTCTTGTATTATATTTTGGTTTAAGGTTGTACCCTCTTTTGAAAACTTTGATGTAAATAAGTACATGTAAATAGCTGGGTGATGTGGGTTATGCGTTTGATCACGCGGATGTCTGTTGTGTTTAATAACAGGGTTGGTCACATTTTTTGTTACACATATGGTTAGCACCGACACCCTAAAAGTGGAGAGATTTCTTGAACGCTTAAGGCCAGAACTATATAGAGACGTCAGTATGGCAGGGACTTAAGGAGTGACATACTCATAAGTTGCAGAGAGAGCATTAATGGGGGAACAAGCTGAATTAAAGATAATTTGTGCTTAGGAAGCCCGACGACAGTTCAAACAGGGACAAGGATAAAGATGGGTTGGAAACCAATTGAAAAGACCCTTCCAAACTCCACAACAAAAACCTAGTTTCCAACCAAAACGTGGTCAGCAACAGTGGGATCCAAGTAAGAGACCTAGGGTGGAACAAGGGAAAGCACCAACGCAACAACTTAAGTGCCCGAAATGTGGAGTCCAACACATGGGAAGTTGTCCTGCGGATATTAGAAGATGTTTTGTGTGTGGGAAGATGGGTCATCTTGCAAGGACATGCCCAGAAAACTCAAACCCTACAAGGCAATAGAATGTACCAGCTAGAGTCTTTACCATCACTAGAGCAGATGCAAAGGCAAATCCATCAGTGGTGACATGTAAACTCTTTATCCATGATGTCCCAGCATTAGTACTATTTGATTAAGGAGCTAAACATTCATTTGCATCAACTGAGTACGTGAAGAGGCTGGGTGGAACACCTGATATTACAAAGGTTAGTTACAATGTGATGATTCCGTCTGGGGACTCAAAGCAAGCCAATCAAATTTTGAAAACATGTGCTATTTCAATCGAAAATAGAGAACTCTATGCTGATCTTATTATATTACCGATGAATGATTATGACGTAATTTTGGGTATAGATTGGTTGTCAAAGTATGTTGCTACAATTGATTGTCAGAAAAAGACAGTGGCATTCCAAACCCCAAGGGAAGATCCATTTACCTTCGTTGGAATCGCAACCCGCTTTAGATTTTTAATAATATCAACACTAAAAGCACAACGCTTACTGGATTCTGGATGTGAAGGATACCTAGTAAGCGTTATAAATATCGAAGAACAGCACCAACCAATGCTTGATGAAGTTTTAATAGTGCGAGAATATCCCGATGTATTTCTAGATGATCTCCCTAGATTACCACCCGACCGTGAGATTGAGTTTGTTATTGACCTACTTCCAGGAACGTCTTCGATTTCTAAAGCTCCAAATCGCATGGCTCCATCTGAATTGAAAGAATTAAAGATACAATTGCAGGAGTTGCTAGATATATGCTTCATCAGACCTAGCTTATCTCCATGGGGTGCTCCAGTCTTGTTCGTGTGAAAGAAGGATGGTACGATGAGATTATGTATTGACTACCGAGAACTAAACAAGGTTACAATCAAGAATAAATACCCTCTACCTCGACTCGACAATTTATTTGATCAACTTCAAGGTGCAGCTGTATTTTTTAAGATTGACTTACGATCCGGGTACCATCAGCTGAAAATAAAAGAAGATGATATATCAAAGACAACATTCATCACGAGGTATGGATACTATAAATTCTTGGTGATGTCGTTCGGGTTGACTAACGCCCCAGTAACCTTTATGGACTTGATGAATCGAGTATTTAAAGATTTTCCAGATAAATTTATTATTATGTTTATCGATTATATCTTGATCTACACTAGAACAAAAGAGGA
This sequence comes from Rehmannia glutinosa, assembly GCA_016081115.2. NCBI lineage: Eukaryota > Viridiplantae > Streptophyta > Magnoliopsida > Lamiales > Orobanchaceae > Rehmannia > Rehmannia glutinosa. The sequence continues at coordinate 61,588 of JABTTQ020002213.1, forward strand.
GCATATTGAACACTTGAGAATGGTCTAGAGGTCCTAAAAACAAAACAATTATACGCTAAATTTAAGAAATGTGAATTTTGGCTAGATCGAGTGGTGTTTTTGGGAAATGTTGTGTCCAAGTAAAGTCGAGGCTATTGATACGTGTAAAATATATGTGCATTCAGGGGCTTAAAATGGTATATAATTGATGTATTTGCATATATATTTAGTGTGTTTTACTTGGTTTCCTTAGAAGGGCATGATAATGCATATTCTTGTAAATTTTTACAGGAAACGGAGCTTAAATGAAAAGATATCAGTTGGAAGGCCCAGAAAAGAACGAAGAGTGCAAACACAAGATCAAAAAGATGAATAAACCGGATGAAAAGCAGTCACACGGTCGGACCGTGTGGGAACACATGACCGTGTGACTTGCCCGTGTAAAGCTACATGTCCGTGTGAAATATTCGGGAGAGAATAGGGACGAAAACAAGCCGCACGGCCAGACCATGTGAGACCACATGGCCGTGTGGAGTGACCATGTGAAAGCCACATGGGTCATGCGACTGAGTGTGGCAGATTTTTGTGTCCTTTTCCCACTCGAACTCTACAAGTGATCTCTCCAAGCACCTATATAAAGGACCCAATGGCTGCACAAAATTAGAGACATTCATACAACATACAACACATCAAAATACACAGAAACACAAGATCAAAGATCTTCTGAGATAGGAGGGCTAAGTTACGAAGAACACCACAAGGCCTTTCACATCTACAGAAGCACAAGAGCTTCGAAGGCTTGGAGAGAAGATCCATCCTGACAAGAAGGGGTTTTCTTTCTTAGTTTATATCTCTTGTCTGTACTTAAATGATGTCACAATGTTGATTACAAGTTTGTCTATGAATTTGTTATCAATGTTTGGCTAATCTTTTGGATCTTAGGGCATAATCAAAACTTTTGATTTATGTTAAATCTTGATTAATTTTTTTCTTAATTGATTCATGTGTTCTATTTTATGAATTCAAGTGCTTATTCTTAATTGCTTTTTATCTGATCAATAATTAGCATATCATATTTGTTAGTGCGAGATTCGGGAGATGAGTTCTAACAAAGACGGTAATCAAATTCAGACGTAAACGGGTATAACGAGTCGGGAGACCTACAACTGTTTGTGGGGAGTCATTCAATTCATAGATCTTTTGGGAGTTAATAACAGTTGTAACATATCAGGAGATCTACAATTGTTATTAATCTACTGTTTATGCGCGACCCGGGAGGGAAAATAGACTAACTTAGCAATTGAACTCTTAGAATTACAAGAATTGGTTTTGTTAAACATTATATGAATATAATCTTGAAGAAGCATGTTGAGATTATGTGCCTAAGGTTGCTTTCATATTTGTTGAAACTACTTGTGGGGTTCGAAATTTACTTTTTATTTTTATTTTTTGATTTTTATAAAATTCTTGATATTCGGTCGCTTCAATAAAATTGGAATGCGATGTTATGATACCTAAGTGTTTCGTAGTCAATCCCTGAAGAATGCGACCTTGCTTGCCATTATCATATAAACTACATTGTACACTTGCAGTATAGAGATCCAAATATTATTGGTGAACAAGTTTTTGGCGCTGTTGCTGGGGATTGAAAGATTCTACTTAGATATTATTATAAGTAGTTCAATCTTAATTGAAGCAAAAATTTTGTAAATTTTTTTCAATTTTTTGTAAATATTTTTTTTCGACTTTCTTTTGTTAATATTTTTTTTGTAAATTTTTATTTTATTTTTTCTATTTTTGTAAAAAAAAATTATTTTATTATTATTCTTATTCTTATTATTATTATTCTTATTATTATTGTGAAGCCCTCGATTTTTCGAGCGTGTATTTATTGTATTTATCGTCTATGTATTATTTTTACTAATTTGCCGCGTCACTTTGGCGGGTAAATATTAATAATACATATTTTTGCATTTAATTTCATTTTATTTATTACTTGTGATTATGATCATTTATATTTTATTTCACATTAATGATCACTTGATTGATCATTATTATTATTTGTGCATTTATTAGTCACCTTAGAATTTTAAGAGACTATTTATTTTAGAGACTTATACCTTATAGAATTAAGAATTTGATATAGAATAAGTGATCATGAGACTTATAAGTGATCAAAGAAATCACTATTTATTTTGCAGATTGATATTATTAATCTATTATCATCAATTTTGGGATAAAAAAAATATGGATACCACAATTTCAAGTGAAGTGGACGGCCATGATGATGATTTAGTGTAGAAATATTTCCCAACTCTTGTACACTTACACCTTATATTATACATCTTGTGTATAATTATTCCATTAATGCAAACCTTATACACATTATCTTATAGCTCAATTCTTTAATATATATTCTCCCACTACAACATAAATGACATTAAGTAACACAAATTTTGTAGCATTTTTTACATAAGGTACATATGTAACACATGTTTGTAACACTTTTTATATTATAATATTTATGTAATAATTTTGTAGCACTTTATCAATATGTAACGCTTATATGTAACACTTTTAAATAAGTAACACTTTTTAAGTATCACTTTTTTTGTTATTTCTTTTGTAACGCAAATAGGTATCACTTTATTTAAGAAGCACTCTTGGCAACACTATATTTTATTAATTGTAACACTTTTGAGACTATATTTTAGTGACACAAAATTATATAACTATCATTAAATTATTTAATTAATTGATGTCACGAAATAGGTGAAGACAAAAAAAAATCATCAAACCTAAAAATTGTAGACATCACGTACTCTGTTTTTTTAAAGAAATTTTATTTTCTTTTTATAAAGTATTTTAGTTTTGCTTTTATTTTTTTATTTTTTTACGGAGGTAATTAATTCCGGCGTTATACTGACGAAAAATGTGCATGTATTTTATTATTATTTATATTTTTTATAATTTTTACTAACGGAGACCAATTTCATCGTTAACCTTTTTTTTCTTTTTACTTTTTTAAAAAAATTACCAATGAAAATTGATGTTGTCGGTAATTACTTAGGATTTTTTTCCATCGGTAAATTATTTTTTCATTATTTAATTTTTTTACTGTTAGAATTTTTTATCTGTCGGTAAATTAATTTTATATTTTTATATATTTTTTATTTTTACCGATTGATCAGTCAATAAATTCATTTATATATTATTTGTATTTTTAATTTTTTATGTCCTTTAATATATAACATAATATGATTTTCAAACTATATACTATATAATATAAAATTTGACATATACAGTGCATAATATTAATTAATACATATATTATATAATAAAATCTTTATTATTTAAAATATATTATATATACAGATAATATAATTTTTATACAATTTTAATATATATATGTGTGTGTATGTGTATATATAAAACAAAGCAAAAGTTGTAATAAGAATCAACTTAGCTTAGTGGCAAACTGTCACTTCTACACATAACAGGTCGTGGGTTCGAATCTGTTTGGTGGCAAAAAATACAAAAGATTCATTTGTAACACTTTAGAAGTATTATTTTTAAAGTGTTACAAATATAAAAAGTGTTACAAAAAGTGTTACATAGATTCATATGTAACACTTTAGAAATATTGCTTCAAAGTGTTACCAATAGAAAACTTAATATAACACTTAGAAAAAGTGTCACTAAAAGCTAATAAAAGTGATACCTTAGACTATAGGTAGCACGGGCAAGTGCAACACCATAAAAGTGATACATATTGTCTATAGTAACGTTTTATGGCAGTTAGGTAACATTTTTTGGGTGTAATTAATGGAATAATTATGGCAGTTAGGTAACATTTTAGGTAACATCTTGAGGTATACCTAGAAGACCCTTGAAGATATTAAGAGCCTTAATATCATCTTGAAGAGGACCTCAAGATTTTGAAGAAATTGTGAAGGAATTTGGACTACAAGGTAAGAAATTGAATTTTAATACCTTTTTCCTCCTTTTATTTTTTTTTTTCGAATTTTAACACCCCATTCTCATTTTTGAGAAATAGGGGCTGACCTTAGTGATTCGTTGAGGGTGATCAAGAACACCATTTTTGGAGACCTCAACTTGTCTCATTTTGCCTACTACAGAAGGTAAGTGTAGTTTTTGCCCTCCTCTTCACCTTCTTCTTTTTCTTCTTAATTTTAATCCTATTTTTCTAACTCTTTTTTTTTTGGTATTTGTTGACTTAGGGGCTGTCCTAAGTGAGTTCCTATTCAATTTGTGAAATTTATCATTTTATTTCACAACTATTCGATTTTTAAGATAGGTGGAAAAATCTTTTCAACTCCTAGGTGTTTTTCTTTAAAATGCATGTAGTATTTATTTCTTGAGCACTTGAGATATATATATTATGTATTTCATGTTGATTTCAAGTATCAAGTTGTGAAAATTCTCAAGTGTTGCTCAAAAATGCTATTTATTGCACACAAAAACTTATGTGAGACCGTCTCACGGATTTAGATCTGTGAGACGGATCTCACATGGTCCCCATCCTCCCTATTTTTACCCTTTTCTCTCACTGGTCCCCCCTCCTCCTCCTCCTTCTCCTCTCTCTCCCCTCTCTCTCTCTCTCTCTCACGTGTTCTTTAATTGTTCACTAATTTATCTCTCATCTTATTGGTCCCCCATTCCTCTCTCTTTACTTGTTCTTTCTCTCTCTCCTCATGCCCCTCTCTCTATACACACACTTTGTTAGATAAATGTTTTTATCATGATTTTGATGATTATGTTCGATTTTGTTCAAATTTGTTTTTAAACCAAAACTATGTCCCTAAATGTTGTCTAAATACTTCCGATCAACTTAAAATGTTTTTACTATTTTTCGGAGTATTTCTAGAAGTTTATTTTCAATAAAACATTGGACAACACATTTGTTTCAGGCTCGACGGCCGCCCCCATAGGGCAACCCGCACTGAGTTGAGTCGAGAAACAAAAAATGGGACGTAAGAAAACAGTCGGGCGGCCGGTCGACCCAGTGGGCGACGTGCGGTGGTCGATCGGTCCACCGGCGGGCGACCATTGCACTGCAAGTGGATTTTTGTTCCGACTTCTCTGTTTTTCAGTAAAATCATCAAGCGGCAACCGGGTCACTAAGACTAAGGGCGGCCGGTCGCACCCTTCGACCGGTCCCCCTGTGTAAAAATTCGCAGAATTCAATTTCAATCTTATCTCTGCTGACGGTCGAACCCCATGTTTATCAAAGCCAAACTATCCGTTGCGTGCTGACAACTTTTCCTATTTTGTGGGATTGATTTCTAACAAACTATATTGATCATTTTAAATGGTTTCTTTTGCAGCAAATCACTCCCCAAGGAGGAGCCAATTTCTGGAAATGAAAGCCAAGTCCTCACCTATAAATAGAGGCTTCATTCAAGCAACAAGATACAACACACAATATACAAGCAAAGAGCAATTGAGCAAACACTTTCATATATCTTGTTGTATTAGCCTAAGCACTTTCACTTGCACTTATTTGAGGTCTAGGCTTTCAATTCTTGATTACACTTGTACTCATATTGTATCAATCATTATTGAGTTGTAATCTTGATTTTGGTCATCATTCAACACAAGACATCCTTGTGAGTATTCTTGTGGTAAGAATACACTTGGGTGATCTAGGTGATAGGTGTTTGAAGGTTGTGGTAATCTTCAAAGGTGTTTTAAGAGGGTTGTGGTAATCCTCAAGGTGGTGAAAGAGGGTTGTGGTAATCCTCAAGGTGTTGAATTATTTTTTGGTAAATTAATAAAACCTTTTTTTTTCTTTTTAAAATCCATCCCGGAGATACTGGGGTGGTAGAGGATTAGGCCCTAGGTGGGTTGAACCTCTTTAAATCAACGAGTGTTGTTTATTTTCCGCATTTACATTCTTGCTATCTACTCGTTGTTTCAAAAAGAGGGTAATTTGCGAAAAATTGGCATAATCTATTCACCCCCTACAGATTATTGTAGCCACTTGACTAACAAGTGGTATCGAGCCAAACTCTTTGGCTAGCTGCGTTCGAGTAAAGAGGAAAGATCCATGGCTACAAATGATGCTCATCTCACCACCGGCGCCTCCACAAATAAGCCACCACTATTCAACGCCAACAACTACGCATTTTGGAAAGACCGTATGGAGTGCTTCCTACAAGGGTGCGGGTTCGACATTTGGAATGTGGTTATTGAAGGAGTTGATCAACCAACAAAGAAATCGGAAGATGGCACTTTGACTCCTAAACCTTTCAAGGAGTTTGATGAAAACGACAAAAAGGCTTTCTCTCTAAACGGTAAGGCTTTAAATATTTTGCATTGTTCTCTTACCGCCACCGAGTACAATCGCATAAGAGGCATAAGGTCGGCACATGAGGTTTGGGAAAAATTGGAGACAATCTATGAAGGGACTAAGAAAGTCAAGCAAGCAAGAAAGACCATGCTTGTTAAAGACTTCGAAAACTTTAACATGTATGATGGCGAAAGCATCTCCAAGATGGTGGAAAGGCTTGACAATATTGTCAATCCTCTTGTGGCCCTCGGCAAGGCCATCTCCGAAGAAGACAAGGTGACCAAGGTATTGAATGCACTTCCGGGTCATGGTCCGAAAAAAGTAACGGCAATCACGGAGGCACAAAATCTTGAGACACTCAAGTTTGATGAACTTATTGAAATCTACTCATATATGAAGTCTATCTCAAGGAGAGGAAAAATTTCAAACCATCCACAAATCAATCGGGTATGCAAATTATTTCTAAAGGTCTTGCTTCTTCTTCTAATAATGCATACTATGATAATGATGATGATGATGAGGAAACGGCCGCACTTGTTCGAAAATTTGCAAAATTTGTGAATAAAAATAAAGTAAGAAAACCAAGAGATAATGCTTGCTCTAAATGCGGAAAACCCGGGCACTTCATTGCCGATTGCCCGAAGCTCGATGAAGAAGAGCAAAAGAAAAGGAAGCCTTTCACTAAAAAGAAGGCTCTAAATGCGGAAGTCAAAACATGGGATGAACTACTCGAAACAACCGATGAGGAAGGAGAAACCGAACACGGTCTCATGGCTATAGACGATGAAAACAATGAGGTAATAGGGGCTATAACCAAAATGGAAGATTCAAAATGGCTCGTGGACAGCGGATGTTCACGCCATATGACCGGGAGGAGAGAACTTTTTACCAACATCAAGCTCCAAGAAGAGGGTATGGTCATGTTCGGCAATGGCAAAGGAAAAATTCTTGGAAATGGAGAAATTGGTAACTCTTCTTTCTCTCTTAGTAATGTTCTATTAGTTGAAGGGCTTAAGTTTAATTTGATAAGTGTTAGCCAACTTTGTGATTCAAAATATGATGTTTCCTTTAATAAAGAAAAATGCCTTATACTTAAAAATGGTGAAATTATTTGTGAAGCAAATAGAAAAGGCAATCTTTACAAAATTTGTACAAGTGATTTGGTTAGTCAAAATGTTTCTTGTTTAGTCGCCAATAATGATTTAACTAGTTTTATGGCATAGGCGACTTGGACATGTTGGATACAAGAATTTGAAAAATATTTACAAAAACCAACATGTGAAAGGACTACCCAAATTGAATTTTGAAAATCTTGGCTTATGTGACACTTGTCAAAAGAACAAATTAGTTAAAAGTAGTTTTAAGCCCAAAAATGAAATTTCCACAACCAAACCTCTACAAATGCTTCACCTTGATTTGTACGGGGACATTGGTACGGCTAGTCTAAGTGGAAAACATTACACTTTTGTTATAGTCGATGATTTTTCGAGATATACTTGGGCTTTTTCTTACCAATAAAAACGATGCCGTTAATGAGTTTGTTAAGTTGTGTAGACTTATTGAGAATGAAAAAGAAGATACTATCAAGTCTATTCAAGCGATCGAGGTGGATAATTTGACGGTGAATTTAGAGTATTTTGTGAAACCAAAGGATATGCTCATAATTTCTCGGCTCCAAGGACACCTCAACAAAATGGAGTAGCCGAACGGAAAAATCGGACATTACAAGAAATGAGTCGGTCCATGCTCAATGAATTTTCACTTCCAAAGTATTTTTGGGCCGGCCGTAAATACGCTTGCTATGTCATTAATCGAGTTTATATTCGTCCTAAAATGAATAAAACTCCATATGAGCTTTGGAAAGGTAGAACTCCAAATATTAGTTATTTCAAGATATTTGGTTGTAAATGCTTTATTTTGAATACCAAGGATCAATTGGACAAACTTGATCCTAAGGCCGATGAAGGGATATTTATGGGATATTCAACAAAAAGCAAAGCATATCGGGTTTACAATAAGACTAGTGGAGTTGTTGAAGAATCCATCCATGTTAAATTCAATGAAGCTTCGGGAGTTGAAAGAATTCCTAATGATGAAAGTGATGAGGAGGATATTATTGAACAAATTGTTCAAATTGATGATCAACCGTCTACATCAAACGATCAACCGTCCACTTCAAATGGTCCTCAAGAAGATAGAGGTGATATCTCGGATCTTCCCGTTGCATTGAAATTTAAGGAGATCACCCAAAAGATCTTATTATTGGTGATCCCCTTGTCAAAGTGATGACTCGGAGAAAATTTTTGCGAAAAAGCTCTTATTTCTCAAAAAGAGCCTAAAAATGCTAAAAAGCTATTGAGGATGAGGATTGGTTTCTAGAGATGCAAGAGGAGTTGAATCAATTTGAAAGAAATGGTGTATGGGAATTGGTACCTTGTCCTCCTTCTCAAACCATTATTGGCACAAAATGGGTTTTCCGGAACAAACTTGATGATCAAGGCAACATTGTTCGAAATAAGGCAAGGTTAGTAGCTCAAGGGTATTGTCAAGAAGAAGGTATTGACTATGATGAAACTTTTGCACCCGTAGCACGTTTAGAAGCTATTCGTATTTTGCTTGCCTATTCTTGCTTTAAAAATTTCAAACTTTACCAAATGGATGTTAAATCCGCCTTCTTAAATGGTATTATTCAAGAAGAAGTCTATGATGTTTATAAACTTAAAAAGGCCTTGTATGGTTTAAAACAAGCACCCCGTGCATGGTATGATAGACTTAGTTCTTTTCTTTTACAAAATGGTTTTATAAGAGGTAAAGTTGATACAACTCTATTTGTTTTTGAAAAAGGGCAAGATTGTTTACTTGTACAAATATATGTTGATGATATTATCTTTGGTGCTACTAATGATTCTTTGTGCAAGAAATTTTCTAAGTTAATGCAAGGAGAATTCGAGATGAGTATGATGGGGAGCTTAACTTTTCTTGGACTTCAAATTAAGCAATGTCAAGAAGGTATTTATATTTCGCAATCAAAGTATACAAAAGAACTTTTGAAAAAGTTCGGCATTGAAGAAGGAAGAACCGTCTCTACTCCTATGGCAACAAATGTCAAAATTAACAAAGATGAGAAATGCAAGTCCGTAGATGAATCAAAGTATCGAGGTATGATTGGTAGTTTACTTTATTTAACCGCTAGTAGACCGGACATTCTTCATGTCGTATGCCTATGTGCTCGTTTTCAAAGCAATCCCAAGGAATCTCACATGAGTGCCGTTAAAAGGATTTTTCGATATTTGAAAGGCACCATTCAATATGGTTTATTTTATCCAAAGAATGAAAATTTTTCTCTTAAAGGCTATAGTGATTCGGACTATGCGGGAAATATTGATGATCGGAAAAGTACTTAGGATCATGTCAATTTTTAGCGATTGCCTAGTTTCTTGGTTTTCAAAGAAGCAAAAGCGTGTTTCTCTTTCAACTACCGGCCGAATATATTTCCGCCGCATTTTGTTGTACTCAACTTCTTTGGATGAAACAAACCTTAGCGGATTACAAATGCTCTTTTGAAAATGTACCTATCTTTTGTGATAATATATCCGCTATAAATATTGCTCAAAACCCGGTTCATCATAACCGTACTAAACATATTGAGATTCGACATCATTTTCTAAGGGATTGTGTTTCAAAACGTAAAATTGAGATATCCTTTGTACCATCTCAAGATCAATTAGCGGATATTTTCACAAAACCGCTATCTTCCAAGACTTTTTCATCAATACGAGCTCGGTTAGGCATAATGCATATTGAATGAAGCTTACGTTTGCATTTTGCACGTTTTTAAAACTTAGGGGCGAAAAATCGGATTTTTGGTTGAAAATTCGGATTTTGGAAAAACCGACAAACTTGTGGGTGAAGGAGTTGAGGGCAACCGGTCGCCCTCAACCTCGACCGTCGCCCTAAGCTATATCTTGGCTTTTAAACGTTCTGTCTTCAGCATTCTTCATTTTAACAAATATTTGGCCATTTTTCGTCCCCTTTGCCAAATTCACTCAAATTTCATTCTAAAATGGTTTTCATGCATATTTTACACAACATGGACATCATATAGCATGATCATCATCATTATGGCTCACTCTTTCCGATCAAATGGTAAGAATTTCGCTTCTTTTACTCAATTGGGTGGAACCCTTGAGTTTTCAAGTTTCTTGAATATTTTTGATGTAATTTTCGTATGATCATGATGAGCTTGGTTGTTATGTATGATGAGTGACTTGAATTGGTGTTGAAATTTTTGGCTTGAACCATTTACAAAGGTTATATACAACCTCTTCTATTTTTAACGCACACAAGGTGTTCGATGATATGTCGCAATGAAAATTTCAACTTATACATGATTTTCTTGCTTTCAAAAGTTTTCTATGCTTATTAAGATCATGTTTTGACAAACAAAACAAGCGAATGAACTCTTCATATTACATTTCTCCCATTTCCTTGGATTATTATGCTCTATATTGCTAGACGGTTAATAAACCGTTCCTTTGGCGCACTTTGATATTATTGTATGGTGTTTTCACCATTCTAACATTCTTTTTGATGATTCCAAAGGGGGAGAAACAGGATATTAGCTCGTTAGCTCAAGAAAAGCTAATAAAAGCTTAATAAGCATTGTGGACTTTAATACCTAGTCCATGGCTTGATTTTTGGACTCGGATGAAATTGTTTATAAGTTTTGTGACAGGGGGAGCTCCTTAGCTCATGATGCATTCTATATAAGCTTGTTATAGCTTGTGCTTCTTACTTATAATAATCGTTTGTTGAAATATTTCTAACGGATAGTTTACTCGTAAAACCGTAAATTTTAACTAGTTTTAAAATCGTCCTCAAGAAAATTGTTTTGGTTTATAATCATCAAAAAGGGAGAGTTTGTTAGATAAATGTTTTTATCATGATTTTGATGATTATATTCGATTTTGTTCAAATTTGTTTTTAAACCAAAACTATGTCCCTAAATGTTGTCTAAATACTTCCGATCAACTTAAAATGTTTTTACTATTTTGGAGTATTTCTAAAAGTTTATTTTCAATAAAAACATTGGACAACACATTTGTTTCAGAAGCTCGACCGGCCGCCCTATAGGGCAACCCGCACTGAGTTGAGTCGAGAAACGAGAAAATGGGACGTAAGAAAAACAGTCGGGCGGCCATGGTCGACCAGTGGGTGACCGGTGTGCGGTCGGCCGTCGACCGTGGCGACTGACACTGCAAGTTGGATTTTTGTTCAGACTTCTCTGTTTCGTAAAATCATCAAGGGCAACGGTCACACTAAGGGCGGTCGCACCCCCTTCGACCGGTCCCCTGTGTAAAAATTCGAGAATTCAATTTCAATCTTATCTCTGCGCGACCGGTCGAACCCCATGTTTATCAAAGAAACTATCCATTGCGTTTTTGACAACTTTTCCCTATTTTGTGGGATTGATTTCTAACAGACTATATTGATCATTTTAAATGGTTTCTTTTGCAACAAATCACTCCCCAAGGAGGAGTCAATGTCTCGGAAATGAAAGCCAAGTCCTCTCCTATAAATAGAGGCTTCATTCAAGCAACAAGATACAACACACAATATACAAGCAAAGAGCAATTGAGCAAACACTTTCATATATCTTGTTGTATTAGCCTAAGCACTTTCACTTGCACTTATTTGAGGTCTAGGCTTTCAATTCTTGATTACACTTGTACTCATATTGTATCAATCATTATTGAGTTGTAATCTTGATTTTGGTCATCATTCAACACAAGACATCCTTGTGAGTATTCTTGTGGTAAGAATACACTTGGGTGATCTAGGTGATAGGTGTTTGAAGGTTGTGGTAATCTTCAAAGGTGTTGTAAGAGGGTTGTGGTAATCCTCAAGGTGGTGAAAGCGGGTTGTGGTAATCCTCAAGGTGTTGTATTAATTTTTGGTAAAATAATAAAACCTTTTTTTTCTTTTTAAAATCCATCCCGGAATACTGGGGTGGTAGAGGATTAGGCCCTAGGTGGGTTGAACCTCTTTAAATCAACGAGTGTTGTTTATTTTCCGCATTTACATTCTTGCTATCTACTCGTTGTTTCAAAAAGAGGGTAATTTGCGAAAAATCGGCATAATCTATTCACCCCCCCTCTAGATTATTGTAGCCACTTGGACTAACACACTTTACTTATAAAAATCTCACAAAATCCAAATTCTTCATAAAATAAATACCCAAAGAAATGATACTTTAAAAACGTATACTTTTCATGGTATAATTGATACTTTTTTGTAAAAAAAATGATATGTTTTTAATAACGAAGTAATATTTGTTTTAATAATAAGTGATATTTTTTAATACGAATTGATATTTTTTAATACGAAATGATACTTTTTCAATAAAATGTGATACTTTTTAAAACGAAATGATAGTTTTTTAATATGAAATGATACTTTTTTAATAAAATGTGATACTTTATTAATACGAAATGATACTTATTTAATAACATGTGATACTTTTTAATAAAAGGTGATACTTTTTTAATAAAAATGAATTTTGTTTTAGTAAAAAGTGACACTTTTTTTAATAAGAAGTGATACTTTTTGTATAAAAATTGATACTTTATTTTAATAAAAATAATGTTTTTAATAAAAAGTGATACTTTTTTAATGAATAGTAATACATTTTTAATAAACAGTGATACTTTTTTTATAAGAAGTGATATTTTTTCCAAAGAAGTGATGTTATTTTTAATAAAAAATAATTTTTTTATAAGAAGTGATACTTTATTTTAATAAAAAATGATATTTTTCGAGTCTAAAATAATACTTTTAAAAACAAATCCGATACTTTTATAGAAAAGCTAATACTTTAACATTACTGGGTGGTTAACCTCTTGTATTTTATTTCAATATCTTAGTTACTATAAGTGATACTTTTAAGGAAACAAATGACACCTTTAAAGAAAAAATAGATATTTCTACACGGATGCCTGTTTGTTTTTTCTTTCACATGTTTTGATATCTTTGTTGATAAAATGAAGATCACAAAATTTTAGATTTACATAGGTCAACCTCTTGTATTTTTGGTTCATCATCTTAATTTTTAAAAGTGATACTTTTAAAGAAAAAAAAATGATACTTTGCATATTTCAAAGAGCACATTAGCTTATATCATCAAAATTTAGTCAGGAAATCGAAATTAGAAAGAAAAAGAATAGATTGTGTAAGTGGAAATTAGTCTAGAGTTGGAAATAGAATTTTGAGAATTTATTGGTTTTCGTGTGGAAATTGGGATTGTGTTTGGATGAATGAATTGAAATGTGTTTTATGTAGGGTTGGAAATGAGATTGTGTTTAGTTTGAGTAGTTTTGAAATATTATTTTATGTATATAATAATTGAAAAGTTGGTAGTGGTGGGGTCCACTTCAATATTTTAATTTGAATATATAATATTATATTTGTAAGATTAAGTTGGTGGGTCCCATTAGATAGTTATAATTTAAAAATAGTAATATTTTAAGTAGATAAAGTTGATAATGGTGGGTCCCACATATATAATTGGGTTAAAATATGAGAATAGTGATTGGTAAGTAATGATGAGTGATGTAGGGTAGTGTATAAGTTTGAGAATAGAAATTATAGGTTTGAGATGTTGTTTTATGTGAAAAATAGAAAATGAAAATGATGATTTTCATTGGAAATTTTATGAACAAACATGATTCCACTTTTATGTATAGTTGGAAATTGGAAAGAGGTCATTGGAAACATAAACAAACAAGGCCTAACCCTCACGATAAGTCCACAATACTTCCAAAATATGAAACCACTCCAACAGATGACTTCATACAGCTGAGGACTTAACTTTACCAAATCAATGAGAAGGATGAGGATTGTTCATGGAATTCAAACGCCAAAAATAAATATATTACATATTAATTTAAGTTTAAATTACTTAAATTGGATATATAAATTTAAATAAATTTTCAAAATGCAAGTAAATAATTATTTCCAACTCAATAGACATATCAAGAAAGACATGATATGATGCAACTCAAACAAGCTTCTCTGTATTTCCTTCACATCCTCATGCCTTTGTCGACTTTCCTTAAACTTTTAAAGAAAATAATGTGTAAGTGTTGTGGAAGAGCTAATGATTAATACAAGTTTCTGTACAGGCAAATAATAGAAATTCTATCACGATAAGCGTTGAAGCTGTAAGAAAAACCCCGAATTTGTAGCGCCTTTCACACAAGATTTTCAGGTATTCCTCATAGTGCCGAGGTCAACAGTTATTTGACTACCCTCAGCCCTCAAGAAGAAGGATGATATCGTGGGCCCGTGGCAGCTTTTATCAATTTTGTTTTTTAAGTTGAGTTGGGTTGGGTTGGGGCTCCGTCTCACGAATTTAGATCCGTGAGACGGTCTCACAAGAGACTCACTCTTTATTGCAATTTAGGTGCATGCATGTACATTTTAATGATGTATTTGATGAATTATTGGATGAGATGTATATGCATGTTTATGATTCTTGATATTCATGTTTTGTTTGACTTATAACCTGGAAAAGTCGAGCATAATTGATTAAAATCGAATTTTTGGACTTAAAGTGCAAAAATGGCAAATTGGTTGACTTAATTGCAAGAATATAAAATTTAAGGGACCCCTCTGTAATTTTTGAATTTTGGGACTGTACTCAGGTTCATTAATGATATTTGGATATTTTAATAAAGTTTTAAAAGTTTTGAGATAAATAAAATCAACCCTTAAAAAGCCCGAGGATTAGATTGTAAAATTTTAGAAGTTTAAGGGCTAAATTGCAATTTTCAAAACTGTACCAGCCCACTGTTTTAAATTTTGAAATTTTAACTTTTAAGGGACTGGAAATAACATATTTTAAGAGTATTCCAAAAATCCAAGTATTTAGAGCTTGGAAAGTAATTTTATAAAAATTGAGGGACCAAATTGTAAAAAATTAAACTTGAGGATCAAAATACAATTTCCAGGACTTATACAGTCCATGTACCTGGAAATACTATTTTAACTATAACCTTATGAAATTTTGAACCCAAGGTTCAAATTTCATAACAATTGGACCCCTAAAAGCCTTAAAGGCAATTATTTAAAAATAGTACAAAATGAGATTTTCAAAATTTAAGGGACCTATACTTATTTCTTTTTAAACCTGCTTTTGTCCCCAAACCCCACTGACCTTAGTGATATTTTAGTATTGGAATCACATCAAAATCCTTTCCGGTTTGTGAGATCCGAATATTTTAAACTTGGGGCCCGAAATAATAATTTTAACAAATTTAGGGCCAATGTGAGAATTTTATAAAATCTCGACCTCAAAACTTTATAAATCTGAATCTCTGAATAATTTGGAGAATTTAGGAACTGACCTTATAATTGTTCGAAGTCGGGACATTTATTTATTCAATTTTTAACCCCAAAAGTATTGGTTTTTGCAAAATGGGGCTAATTGTAAATTTTTCTTTTAACAAGGACCTAACTCAAATTATTTTCTTTGAAGAACAGCCCTGGAACCTCTGACTTATAATAATTATTTAAAATATTTTATTTTCTTAAAAAATCCCTTGTCTTATTGGATCGTCTTGACCGATTAATATGCGTTCGCGGGGCGACTTCCTCGCCTAGAGGTTCCGAATCTATAAGGGATTTATGTCTCACCTAATTCTTCAAGACATCGAAGATTACTTATCCTTTCGATAATTATCTTCATCCAAATTACTCCACCAACGCCAATAAATACCACACACGATTTTTGAAAACTTTCCTGAACTGTTTTCCTGAATCAATATACTCGACTGCCAGGTTGACATCCTGTATTTGTAATTATTTACTGCCTGAGTTAACTTGGTGTGTGTTGGGAAATTTATTTTTAGATTTTGATGAATGTCATGTAAAACTTAGACTAGAAAGTTGGCACTCCATTTTCTTTGTAATTTGCATTGTAATAGATAGGGTTGTTCGAGCTGAGTTAAGTCAGCCTATGCCTAAACATGCAAGAAGTCAATCAAGACTACAATGAAGACTCCGCTGTGATACAGATGAATATGACAAGGAAGAGAACACAGGAACTCGATTGGAGAAGTATCGGTGAGATGCGGTAAAAAATATCGGTCAAGTCAACCCAAGATAGCGAGTCTCAAGTTGAAGTGACGGATGAGTCATCCAATGATTGGAAGCGACTCGAAGTCATCGGGAAGTTAAAGAAGCTATGATCAAGTCAAGACAACCGAAAAGGATCCGTTGCGAAGTGAAGAAAGTTACTTAAACAAGTAATACTTCCATCTTTGCCTTTCTTGAAGTGCTCGATCGAAGCGTGCAAAAGGAATAAACAATGGGAAGATCGCTTTTGTGTCGAACTACGAAAAGTTGAAGGTTCATTCAATACGAGGAAATGTCAATTTCAAGAGGCGCAACAAGACAAGCCAACGACCACAAGTGTCTTTTGAAAATTAGCTTTATCTCTTCAACAGGCGATTTTCAAAAGAACACTATAAAAGGCCTGAGGAATCAATTTGAGAAGAAGTGATAGAGGTTACCTTGACTACGAACATTCAGGTTATCAATTGAGTTGTAACTTTACAAAATATTCTCAAATCATTCAAGCTTAATCCTCAAGACAAAACTTGAAGGAAATTAATCCAACACTTACCTGTGAAGGAAAGACGACTTCAATCAGTTGAAAATGAAACATTTGAAGAATCAAAGGTGTCTACATTCCGAGAGGATTGTAGAAAGGCTCAAGTCGAACAGTCTCAAGCTATTGGAGGGCTTAGTGATCAAATCCAAGAAACTTGAGCAAGTGAGTGGTACAAGTAGTAAGGTAGGCCCTGTGAAGAAGGCCGAGTCGTACGAGAAGCCGGTTTGTGTGACCAAGGCATCTCTGGGCGAGTCCCAAAGGATCAAGTCGGTTGTGTGATCAAGACTTGCATACGGGTCGATAACCACTTTGTACTCTAATCAATACTTAGTGGATTCCTCCGGGGAGTTGGAGAAGAGAGGATTAGAAGAATTACCCCATCTTGAACCTCTATAAAATTTATTGTGTCATTTACATTTCAAAGCACTTCAATTACGCATATTATTTTATATCTGGCGATAAATTTCTTTGTGCAATTGATATTTAACAAAGTGCTAAAACCAAGTGTTAAAACAAACGTAAACCAAATTCAAGGGTGTTAAGTCTTCCAATAAAACATATCACGGTTGAGTTAAGCTTTAGACTAAGCGGTGAGTTATTCTATCAACGGCTCGGTCAGTCGTTGAGTGGCTAACTCTTTGGTTAACTAACTTAGTTGTCCATCAAGGACTTAGTGAAGAATTAACTCGAACTTTTTAAAAGGACTAAATCGAAAAGTTGGTAAGGTTTATTCAACCCCCTTCTAATCCTTACACTCACACCCCTTGGGACCTACAAGTGGTTTCGAGAGCGGTTGGTTCATTGAGCCTTCCAGACCAGTTCTTGAACTAGATCTCCAATCTTTCAAAGCTTGCTTTAGCACTTGATCTTTCAAAACTCTTTTATTCAAACAAAGTTATTATCATGGAAGCAAATTTGACACGCATCCCTATGTTCACAATTGAGGAATTTGATGATTGGAAAATTCGTATGCGAGGCTCATTTATCAAAGATTACACGATGAAATGTGGATAGTAATAGAAGATGGGCCACTGCAAAGTTTAAAAGTGAACACAAATTGCAAGGAGGGTCATTGCGGTGAAGGAGAAGAGGATGTCGCTCCCGGACCCTATGGTTGAAAAACCAAGAGCTGAATGGACAAATGATGATGAGAAAAAGATACAACTTGGACAACATGGCCAAGGACATTCTTTACAAAACTCGGACAAAGCCATGTTCAACAAAGTCAAATCATGCAAGACCGCCAAAGAAATGCAGGATAAGCTAACCTTGATTTGTGTGAAGGCTCACGGCGAGATCAAGGAAAATAAGCTATCTGTTCTTTGTACAAAAATTTGAAAACTTTAAAATGCTTGCAGGAGAAAACTTGGATCAACTGGATGCTCGATTCACGAAATTACAAATGAGTTATCCGCGACTTGGGAAAGAATATACACGAGAAAGATATGTGTATGAAGATTCTAAGAAGTCTCCCAACCGAGTGGGAAATGAAAGTCATGGCCCGAGACATTCCATGGACTTATCAAAAACATCCAACCATGAGTTATTCTCGGATCTCAAAGCCTATGAATTTGAGTGAGAAGAAAAGATCAAGAAGAGGCAATTTGTGCCCAAAAAACAGCTGCTCTAATAGTCAAGGATGAGAAGAGAGTCAAGTCAAAGAAGTCATTGACCAAGAAGAGATTGCCCGATGGTTAAAAGGTTCAACAAGTTCTTCAACAAGAACTACAAGAAAGCAAAGGTGAATCTTCCAGGAAGACACTCGGCTCCTCCAAGTCAAGGGAAGATAGCCACCCAAGAGAGCGAGCATCAAAAGATCGAATACCAAAGAACCGACAATCCAAGAATGGAAAGAGCTGATCAAAAAATTGAGAGTCTATGCTGGAACTGCAGGTAACCCGGTCACTATGCCATTGATTGCCCATATCCTATAGTCAACAAATACAGGAATGAAGAGGAAAGAAGAGTCTTCAGAGAAAGAAGACAAGAAAAGAAAAGGCAATGTTGGTGCAGAGCTGATTGAGACAGCAAATCAAAAGACACAACAAACTCGGAAAGTAGTGAGGCCGACTACTCAAGTGACTCTAAAGAAGAAGCCTTGATATGTTTAATGGCCAAAGAACAAGACCAACCTGACCAAGAAGATGAGGTACATTCTAACTCATCTCACTTAGATTCTAGTGATAGTGATTGTGACACACACACTTTATCACCCACTAATCTTTATGATTCATTAGGCAAAATGATGAAAGACTTTGAGCACATTAAGTCCTCACACACTACTAAATGAGGAGAACATCCAACTCAAAAGCAAAACTCACGGTGACTAAGGAGCCGAGTACTCCGAGTCACATAGCGATGAGAATAAAGAAATAAAGGTGAAAATGCTAAGTTAATATTTGAGATAGCTGCTTCTGAGAAAAGAGGGAAAATGACCTCAAAATGTGATTGCCTCATTCACTAAGGCATCTAAATCTATGGATGATCTTATTATGAGCCAAAGAGAATGTGGAGATAAGACAGGCTTAGGATTTAAATCCTCTATGCTAAGTCAAGCTCCCAAAGTGATTTTGGAAAAAGGATCTTCAAGCAATGAAGCATCTCAAAAATCCAAAACTCCAAATGGTGCACACACATTCATTCCAAAGCACAATCACAACCAAACTGGCCTTGGTTATAAAGGAAAAGGAAAACGACCGAGTTGAGTATGCTAAGAGGGCAAGTGAGAAGAAATCAGTAGAGTTCCTCAAACAAATTCCAAACAAAATACTCACGTAAAGAAGAAACAGAGCTACCAAAAACCCAGGAAGTTCTATAAAAGGAACACATATGATGGGAATGGTAGAAACTACCCCAAGCCAAGATTGATTGGTACATTGTGAAAAATCAAAAAAATCTATGGAATACTTGCCTAGATGGCAAAGGCCTAGAACTCAACAAAGGCCATTCCAAAGGCAAAAGAGTTATCTTCAGCACACATATGCACCCAAGCACTACACACAGAGGTATGGCAACTACCAAGGAAGGCAATTGCTAAAACACACACACAAGCATACGGAGACAAAAGAGACATTTGTATGAACCCAAAACCCCAAGCAATTTGCCAAGTAAATTATGATTATGGCACGAGATAGATGGCAACCCCTTAGAGTCAAATCCATTTGGCTATAGGTTGGTTGGATCATCTTCAAAGACACTAACCCCTCAGGACCCAGGCAAGTATGGGTACCTAAAAACTAAATTCCTTGATTGCAGGTTCAAAGAACAGCTGAGTGCTAAGGAACCTGGTACATGGATAGTGGCTGTTCCAGACACATAACATGAAACAAGAAAAATCTATCAAAATTCAAGGAGGTTAGAGGTGCAAAAGTTATATTTGGAGGGAATGAAGCTCCAGGATAAATAAGAGGCATTGGATCCATCAAGAAAAATAGATTAGAAATTACAGATGTTGCATATGTTGAAGGCCTCAATTTCAACTTACTAAGCATAAGTCAACTCTGTGACAAGGGCTATAATGTTGGATTCAATATGGGAGTGTGCCAAATCAAGAACACTGAATCTAATGAAGTAGTGCTACAAGGATGCAGACAAAAAAACATGTATGTGGTGGATTGGTCAACTGCAACACAAAGCACACTTGTCTACTATCAAAGAGCACAGCCGAATCAAGTTGGTTGTGGCACAAGAAGCTGAGTCACCTGAATTTCAAAACTATTAACAAACTTGCAAGAAGTAATCTTGTGGAAGGACTTCCAGACTCAGTATACAAGAAGGAGAGTGTATGTGATGCATGTCAGATGGGAAAGCACATCAAATCATCATTCAAAGAAAAGACATGTCCATCTTCAACAAGAATATTGCACCTATTACATATGGACCTATTTGGTCCAGTTGAACCAGCTAGCATAAGCGGAAAGAAATACACCTTGGTGGTAGTAGATGATTACTCAAGATATACATGGACAATTTTTACGTGTAAGAAGAAAGAGACCTTGCAGAAGCTACCCACGGTGATGAAGAGAATTCAAAATGAGAAGAGTCAAACCATTATCAAGATTAGATCTGAGGAGAGAACCGAGTTTGTCAATGGAATAATAACTCGATATTGTATTGAAAATGGTATTGCTCATGAACTATCTCGCAGCAAGGACTCACAAAGTGAGAATGGAGTTGCGAGAAAGAAGGAACAAAACTCTCAAAAAGCAAAGAAGGACCATGTCACCGGTGCAGGTCGCCTAAAAGATTTTGGGTCAAGCAATAAACACAAACATGCCATACTCAAAATAGATGCATGATAAATGAGACAACCGACAAAGACTCCTATGAGATTTGGACAGGGAGAAAGCCAAATGTTGCATATTTTAAAATATTTGGATGCAAATGCTTCATCCACAATAATGACAAAGACAATTTAAAGGCTTTTGATGCTAAAGTCGATGAAGGTATCTTCTTGGGATACTCAATTTGAAAGTAAAGCCTATAGAGTGCTCAACAAGAGGACAATGGTTACTGAGAAGAATCCATCCATGTGGTGTTTGATGAACCCAAGGTAAATGAAGAAGACATTGAAGAGTTAGGCGATAAGTGAATCGATAACCAACTATGCGAAGAGTCCCTATGTTGAAGTGAAGTCGAGTTATAAACCAAGATGAAGATGAGACAAGCTGAATCTCAAAGACAGTGGAAAATTTGCAGCTAAGTGATGGCGAGAGAGCGATCAAAATAACACACGGTTTGCAAGACGATCGAATCCGGCTAACTTACTCCTTGAGATGTAAGATGGCCGAGAGATCATCCACCAGAACTAGTCATTGGAAATGTAAGAGAAGGTGTAAGAACCAGATCCAGATCTCAACAAGAAGCTATGTTCACTTGTTTTATCTCTCAAATAGAACCAAAAGATGTGTCACAAGCATTGGATGACACACATTGGATTCAAGCCATGCAAGAAGAGCTGAATAGGTTTGAAAGGAACAAAGTATGAGAATTGGTTCAAAGACCAACTCATCAAAATGTCATTGGTACAAAATGGGTTTTCAGAAACAAAATGAATGAAGAAGGTTATGTGGTAAGAAACAAGGCAAGATTGGTAGCCAAAGGGTATTGCAAGAAGAATGAATAGATTTTGATGAAACTTTTGCCCTGTTTAAAAGATTAGAAGCAATAAGGATGTTTCTTGCCTATCTTTGCACACAAGAACTTCATTGTATATCAAATGGATGTAAAAAGTGCATTCTTAAATGGATTATTGGAATAAGAAGTCTATGTTGAACAACCTCCAGGATTTGAGCAGAAGACTCTTGGAGACAAGGTGTACAAGCTCAAGAAAGCTCTCTATGGATTGAAACAAGCACCAAGAGCATGGTATGATACATTATCTCAATTCCTAACAGATAATGGATTCACCAGAGGCAAAGTAGATAGAACACTCTTCAGAATTCAAGGTGGAAAGAGTACACTGCTTGTTCAAATATATGTGGATGACATTATATTTGGATCTATAAACAAAGAGTGTGTGATAAATTCTCAAACCTCATGCAAAGCAAATTTGAAATGAGCATGATGGGAGAGCGGACATTCTTCCTAGGACTCAAGTAAAACAGTGAAGGATGGAACCTTCATAAGTCGACAACAAAGTACACTAGAGAATTAATGAAGAAATTTGGTATGGAAGAGAAGTCTTACGTGAAAATACCAATGAATACATCATCAAAATGGATATGGATGCGGATGGCAAGCCTGTGGATCAAACAAGATCTGAGCACTAATTGGATCAACGCTCTCATCTCACAAGTAGGCGGATATCACATTTCTTTGTAGGTGTATGTGCAAGATTTCAATCGCTCCTAAAAAAAGCCACATGATCGCAAATGCCGAAGAGAATATTGAGATATTTAAAGGAAGCAAGAAGTTAGCTTATGGTATCCAAAGGAAGGTGGATTCAAGCTAATTGGTTATTGATTCGACTATGTTGGATGTAGAGTTGACAGAAGAGTACTTCGTGTACATGTCAAATGCTTGGAAATAGGTTAATTTCTGGTTGAAGAAGCAAAACTCAATAGCCACATCCAAAGTCCGGCGAGAATACATAGTTGCGGGCAAATTTGTTGTGCCCAAGTCTTATGGATGAGACAACGGTGAGAGACTATGAAGTTGAAGAAAAGGAAATTACAATCATGTGTGATAACACAAGTGCAATTGCAATCACTCAAAATCCGTGTTACACTCAAGAACAAAGCACATAGATGTCGATACCATTTCATAAGAGACCATGTTGAAAAGAAGGACATCACCTTGGAATATATCTCAACCGATAAGCGAAGAATGATATATTCACAAAACCATTATGTGAATCAAGATTTGAAGAACTCAAGCATGAATTAGGGTTAATTGAGCTGAGTTGACACTCAGAAGACTCAAAGAAAAGAGATGGAACATGAAAAGATGGAAAAAGAGCGGAGCTCTTGAAAGCGACTAAGTGAATCACCAGTCGGAAAAGTCACCGCAACGAGTTGGTCGACGGTGAGTCACGATGTGAATGGAGAGAAGAAGAGTTGAATCAGCTAAGAAGCAAGCTGAGTCATTTATGAGAAAAGTGACAAAAACGCAGTCGTTTCTGCTAAGCGGGAATGTTTTTAAGAATGACGTCAGCATAATTATGACGTGTACAGTCAAAAGTTGCATACCAAGCTTATGATTGGATATAAATGCTGATGCATTAAATGCGAGAAATTAAATGCTAATCGGCGTGCAAAATCTGAGCCGTAGATCTTGATCAAATTTCAAAAACCATCTGCACGTCCTTTCATAGCCCATATATATACCATTTCATCCGACTTTCTCTCACTTTACCAAAATTGTTCATCTCTCTCAAAAGCAAAGAAAGAAGTTTTTCTCTCAAAACCTTACAAACCTGCAAAGCTTATCTTCAAAGTTTCGTTCGGTAAATCTTCAAGAAATGGCATCTACTTACGATTTTGTCAAGATGGGAAAGCAAATCCACACGGGGTCTACTGTGGATTTCGAAGGTCTAATCAAACAAGGGTCAGACGAAACCCTTGTGAAGAAAATAACAGAGAAGTTGGAAAAATCTGGACTGAAACCTTTTCTCACGATGGAGTTTCAGATGACCTACGTGGAAGAGGTCGCGCAGTTCTATATGAACGCTGAAGTTCATGACAAGGGCATCAAGCCCTCTGTTCACGGAAGGAAGTCAAAATCATTGTCGAGGATTTGGCGAGCACCCTTTGCTTGCTACCGGTGAAGGAGTCTTGGGAGATCTGACGGATGTAAATAATTGTTTGCATGGAAGGAAGTAGCCAAACCCGATCTTTGCAAAGGTTGTCTACACACGGTGATAAGAAGTTCTTTGAAGGAGGATTACCACAAGTTGTAGGACATTGTTGCCAAATGCATAGATATCAAGTTTGGAAGCTTTAATCAGCTGTCCAAAACCAAGTTGATCATGATGGCTGCGATCATGGAGAAGAAGAAGGTGAACTGTGCGAGTTTATATACGCCAGACTCTGCAGAATATTGGGAATAAATCCTTGAGGAGGATGGTTCGTTTGGAGGATCTTTGGGATATGGCCTGGTGATTGGTGGATGATGGAAGTGAAGGAGTCCTCTTCGACATGGAAAGGCGTTCCATGTAAACAAGAAAATGTTCCGATCGAACCTTTCAGGAGCATAGAAGAGAGCGTACGCCAAGAGGGCTGATACGAGTGAGGGGAATCAGCTGGCCCTGAAGAAACAACTGTCTCATCCTCTCCCCAGAAGAAGGTTGCCCCTGCAGCTGCAAAGAATACTGCCGCCCCTGCAGCAAAGAAAAAAAAATCCGCTTTGCCCTGCAGCCGAGTCACCGCCCCTGCGCCGCAGATGGAGAAGGAATCCCAAATTCCTTCTCCGATTATTAAGAAAAGGAGGATCGATAAGCCGAGAAGGCCGCTCCTCGAGAAAAAGACAATAGCACGGCCCCGCCGCCCAAGACTCGGAGGTAAAGCGCATCCGAACAGAAATTCCTCCGGTAAGGACCAAAAGGAGAAGACTTCTCAAGCGATCGAGCTTGAGAAAATAGCGAGTCTGCCACTCGGTTTGGGCAGATCGCGGAGACAACTGCAGAAGTAGAGTCTCCTGAGATTATTGGTGAAACAGCCAAGTCTGCTGAAGCCGATCAGCAGAGGCAAGTCGAAGACCCAGCTGTGGACAGGACAGCTGAAGAACAAGGAGCGGTGAGACAAGCAGACTCTCCTGGCCGCAGACTATATCTCCACTGTCCGATCTTTGCTTGAAGGAGTTGAGCGGCAGAGTATGTTGCCTTCTATTCCGAAAAAAGGAAGAAACCTTGAGAGATGATGATAAAGAAGATGATGATGTGATGATCCTATCCCCACCATATCCGGACATCCAAAATCGTCTACGAGAATAGAGGAAGTGGAAGGCGAGTCGATCAAGGGAACGATTCAAAGACCGGAGTTTATTGAAGAAGAAGAAGCTGTTGAACTTCCTCAATTTGACCCACAGTGGTCAAGCACTTTGGATGAAGAAAAGCGCATGAGACATCTTGCGGATCTTCAAAGACCCTAGAAGGAGAGAGGCAGAGGAAGTCAAGCTCGTGAGAAAGCCGATATCGCCCTCTAACAGAACCATCGATCATACTCATCCGCACCTTGATATCTTTGTCGAGAGAGCGATGAAGACGGACCACTGCCTTTGCCTTGAAGAATTGGAGATGCGGCAAGCCATGCGGGAATCCAGGATCCTACATGAGCAACGGTGATGGAAGGGCTGGGGAATCTTCCAAATCACAGTGGAGATTGATCCTATGGGAGTGGTGCGGATTGCAACCGTTATTCCGCTACCACTTCCTCGCTCACTCGATGAAGGCATTAAGGGAAATGGCGATGAAACCGGGAACTTGGGGACCCCGGTCGAGCCAACCCATAATGAAGGTGTCTTACCACCCCCAACTGCCTGAATACTCAAAGGAAGCAATGGGAGTCCGAGACAAGTGACCCCAATCAAGTCACTCGGTGGTGTGCCGGTGAGGGGAAAACTCTCTCCACCGGAGTTAGGTTGGAGAATGTTGCGGTGACTCCACAACGAATCTCGGAGGGGAAGTGGAAACGGAAACATAAACAGATACACAACAAGTTGTCACTGAAGAGGCTCAAACAGTTGAGGCTCGGGCGATTGAGACTATCTCGGTGAAGTGTCAACTACTTTGAAGGCCAATGAGCGTTCAAGCAAAGAGAGGCACAAGAGGGATCCGCCACGGGAGTTAACACTCTGGGCGATGAAAGTGCAATCCATGGAGTTGAGACTCCAGTGGATGCCACCTCTGAAGACCCTAAGGCAGTTGAGTCTGTCGAAGGGATTGTCCAAGGCCTCGCTGCAGTTGAGATTGTAGGAGGTAGTGAAGGCCAACGGGAGGTTGAGACTTCCCGGGGTAAAGAGACAGAAGCACAGAACATCCCTCATACTATAATATATGCATCTAAGAAGGAGATAAGTGCCCTTCACGATTCCCAAGACAATCCTGATGTAACATTTCTGGGATCTGAAGGTGAAGATGAAGTTGAGTCATCCCCCACTGCAAATCCAAAAGACTTAGCTAAGGATGTTCTCCCAAGCACGAGTAAGTCCGATCTTAAGGCTACTCGCCAAACCTTCAATTTCGATGATGAGCCACCTCTACAAATCTCATCATCTTCCGATGACGCCATTGATACGGCCGAGGACCAGTCAACTAAAATGGAAAAATCAGCTGAGACCGACGAAGTTGTTGAGACAGCTGAGGCTCAGCCAGCTGGGTCAATACTCCAATGCAGACACCACTGAAACACAATCAATCAAGCAGTGAGCTCACCAAGTCTGCAGCAGAATCGGCCTTTTAAGGGCACATCACGGGCATGAGTTACCATTGAACATATTCCCATTGTCCATGATGATCCGTTTGAAGAATCGTTCCCTTTATCTCTGGAACTACCTGATCTTCTTGAAGAATCAGCTACAGATCGACAACGTTTCCATAAACCCGATCCCGTCATTCCAATAGACACCATCATCCCAGGTGATTTCGACTTTTGATCTTGGCCGCCACTTGGAGACAGAGGTGACAAATTTGAGGTTCGAGAAGTTTTCAAGGCCATATTTGCGGAGATAGAGAAGATGGAAAGGCACCAGGCCTCACTAGACATGAGACTGGATAACCGAGACGCCAATCTTACTGCCGATCTGCGAGGAATAATTGTTAGGATCCGGGAATGGTGGAAACAACAGCAGACAATGCGCGTGGAGCAAGTTCGATACTTTAGAACATTGTTCAATAAAATGATAGTCTCGAGCGCTGATAATGTTGACATGAAAAGAAGGATGCAGGAAAATATTGACAGAATGCATACCTCCCATACCACAGAAATGGAACAGTTGCGTGAATTTCATCGTGGAGGAGAACATGGAGAAGAAATTCAGCCTCCTCTCGGCTGAACTGAAGCAGGTGGCAGCTGAATCGAAATCCACTCACTCCAAATTCCGTGCAACATACTCCGCAGCAGATTCAAAACATAACTCAGCTATCAGTCGCTTGGACTTCATGATTCTTTGGCATGTTTTCAGGGGTTCCTCTCTCCTTTGATGATGCAAAAAAGGGGAAGAGGAATACCTAAAAGGCGTTAAAAGGATCGAAGGCCGAGAAGAAGGACACGGTGTGAAGAGAAGAACGGTGAAGAACGAAAAAAGAGAAAAGAAGGAAAATCTGTTGAGGGGAAAGGTTGAAAGATATGACATTGATGATTTCTAAAACCCTCAACAAGGATTTGTCATGCGATATCATCAAACTCCGATGACTCTGCGCGCTCAATACTCGCATGTACCCCATGGTTAAAAGCGAAAAATAGTAGAAGCGAGGGATGAAGGAGGTGGAAGGAAAGATGGATGCCTCGAGTGATGGATATCTTGAAAAGCAAGATGGAGGCATTCCAACAGACAGAGACACTAACCCCATCTCAGACGTCGGAGGCGAGTCGAGATCAATCGATGAATTCAAAACGCCGAGTCAGGGATATTTTGAAAACATGTCAATGGCCCAAACCACAGGACTTGTATTGGGAAAAAGGCCTCAAGCTATGCGAAGAAGGCGTGAAGAGCGATCGGGCTCGCGATCTCTCATCAGTCACTCACTGGCCACTCATTTGGGAAGAAGAAGGCCCCAAGACAATATACGCCCCAGGTAGAGGAAGAAGCGTGGTGGAGGAAGAGGTTTGGACCCAGACCTCTACCAAAAACATCGAAGACATAGATCTAGGGAAGAAATGAGGGATCTATGGGCTGGATACGATGTAGTGGCAAACATGGAAGTGGCGAAAAAATCTTTGAATATGCGAAGAGGCTAGAAGAAGAAGAAAAGGTTTGGATGAGATGTGGGAGGAGTATCGCGGAGACGGGGAAAGAAAGAGGAAAGATGATGCCGCAAAAGAGCATATGAGAAAAAAAGGCGGTGAAAAGAAGAAAGAAAGAAAAAGGTCGAAAAAGACAGAGTCAAGAAGAAAGAAGAGAGACAATGAAGAAGATGAAGTGTTCTTTGTCCACCCCTTCATGTATTTTACTATGTAAATACATAAGTATGTAAGTCTTCATGTACATTGAATAAGAAATATGTAATTTCTCTATTTTCTTTGCATAGACATAGATGGTTGCTCGATACACTTTGTAAACAAATTTGTGTAAAGGACAAGAATGTTATGGTCAATAAGCAGATTGATTCTATGCATACATTCTCATTCTTTGCACTATCTCAGTATGTATCTTTGACATTTACATTTTGTATGTATGCTTTAAGTTTTGGCATCATCAAAAGGGGGAAATTGTT
Organism: Rehmannia glutinosa; assembly: GCA_016081115.2. Classification (NCBI taxonomy): domain Eukaryota; kingdom Viridiplantae; phylum Streptophyta; class Magnoliopsida; order Lamiales; family Orobanchaceae; genus Rehmannia; species Rehmannia glutinosa. The sequence goes on from JABTTQ020002213.1 coordinate 90,424, forward strand.
GGGAAATTTATTTTTAGATTTTGATGAATGCCATGTAAAACTTAGACTAGAAAGTTGGCACCCCATTTTCTTTGTAATTTGCATTGTAATAGATAGAATTACATTCGAAGTGAGTTAAGTCACTATGCCTAAATATGCAAGAAGTCAATCAAGACTAGAATGAAGACTCATTGTGATCTTTGAGTATGGCAAGGAAGAGAAGACAGAACTCGATTTGGAGAAGTATCGGTGAGATGCGTTGTAAAAGTATCGATCAAGTCAACCCAAGATATCCAAGTCTCAAGTTGAAGTGACGGATGAGTCATCCAATGATTGGAAGTCGACTAAGTCATCCGGGAAGTTAAAGAAGCTAGTCAAGTCAAGACAACTGAAAAGGATTCGTTGCACAGAAGTGAAGAAAGTTACTTAAACAAGTAATACTTCCATACTGCCTTTCTTGAAGTGTTCAGTCCCAGAAGTGTGCAAAAGGAATAAACCAATGGGAAGCACTGCACCTGTGTCAGAACTCTAAAAAGCTGAAGGTTCATTCAATACGAGGAAATGTCAATTTCAAGGACTACAACAAGACAAGCCAACGACCACAAGTGTCTTTTGAAAATTAGCCTATCTCTTCAACGGGCAGATTTTCAAAAGAACACTATAAAAGGCTGAGGAATCAATTTGAGAAGAAGTGATAGAGGTTACCTTGACTACGAACATTCAAGCTATCAATTGAGCTATAACCTACAAAATATTCTCAAATCATTCAAGCTTAATCCTCAAGATAAAACTTCGAAGGAAATCAATCCAACACTTACCTGTGAAGGAAAGACGACTTCAATCAGTTGAAGAGGAAACATTTGAAGAATCAAAGGGGTCTACATTCCGCAGAGGATTGTAGAAAGGTTCAAGGTCGAACCAGTCTCAAGCTATTGGAGGGCTTAGTGATCAAATCCAAGAAACTTGAGCAAGTGAGTTGTAGTAGCAAGGTAGCTGCCCTGTGAAGAAGTTGAGTCGCACGAGAAGCAATTTGTGTGACCAAGGCATCTCGGATCGAGTCCCAAAGGATCAAGTGTTTGTGTGATCAAGACTTGCATCCGGGTGATAACCATTTTGTACTCTAATCAATACTTAATGGATTCTCCAGGAGTTGGAGAAGAGAGGATTAGAAGAATTACCCCATCTTCGAACCTCTATAAAATTTATTGTGTCATTTACATTTGACAAAGACTTCAGTGCATATTATTTTATATCTATTTGATAAATTTGCTATCCAATTGATATTTAACAAAGTGCTAAAACCAAGTATTAAAACAAACGTAAACCAAATTCAAGGGTCATGTTAAGTCTTCCATTTGAAAACATATCACGTTGAGTTAAGCTTTAGACTAAGCGGTGAGTTATTCTATCAACGGCTCGATCAGTGCGTTGAGTGGCTAACTCTGCTGGTTAACTAACTTAGATGTCCATCAAGGACTTAGCTGTGAAGAATTAACTCTGAACTTTTTAAAAGGACTAAATTGAAAAGTTGGTAAGGTTTATTCAACCCCCCCTTCTAAACCTTACACTCACACCCCTTGGGACCTACAGTGTGTCAAACTCACAGTTGGAATGGATATGTTGGGGATGGAACTGGGCAGCTCGGCTGCTATTCCACTCTCCGGCCCCATCGTCCCAATCCCGCAACTGAGGGACGGAGTTTTTCTAAGGGAAGCGAGTCGTAGTACTTGAGGTGTGATCATGATTATGACAATCCGGGCCTAGCTAGGATTTGTCATTGCCTATGGAGCGATAAGGTGACAGGTCTTGGACCATCTTTCTCGGGGAGTTACAAGGAAGAACGAAGGAATCGATGTCTGATCCACATGCATCTGGAGTTAATCGGACTCGTTTGGTTGGCGCTACAAATCTGTACGCAATTGCTACTTTTATTGCTTGGGTTGACATTATATTCCGTACACAACCACTACCTGTCTTGCTTGAATCACATTGTGCTTGTATGATCATGAACTATTTTATCAAAAATGTATAAGTATATTATTTTAAGTATATATATCACGATGCTTGTGAACTGTGTGTGAAACCACACATCATGACTCACGCATTTATTGGTGGCCAAGTATGAAGATGGATATTCCATAGTATATGGAACAATGCTTAACCTGTCAACAGATAAAAGCGAAACATCAAAGGCCATCTGGAACATTACAATATCTGCCTATTCCTGAATGGAAATGGGAAAGAATTACCATGGATTTGTGACAAGTCTGCCCAAAACTGTTAAGGGACACGATACCATTTGGATAATCGTGGACAGACTAACCAAATCAGCTCATTTTATTCCCATTTGCTCAACCTATTCAATGGATCGATATGCACAATTATATATACAAGAGGTGGTTAGACTTCATGGTGTGCCACTATCTACCGTCTCTGATAGATACTCAAGGTACTTATATACTTTTTGGAGGAGTCTACAGAAGGCACTAGAAACACGATTGTCGTTTAGTCGCTTATCACCCTCAAACCGGATAATCGAGAATAGACTATACAAACTTTAGAAGATATGCTTAGAGCGTGTGTTCTAGATTTTCAAGGACAGTGGAGTAAACATCTACCTTTGATAGAATTCTCCTATAACAACAGCTATCAAGCCACAATCGGGATGGCTCCTTATGAAGTACTATATGGTAGAAAGTGTAGATCGTCGGTCCCACGGGATGAGGTTGGTGAAAGAAAGCTTTTAGGTCCAAACATGATTCGATAAATGACGGTCGTGTGGCACAAATTCGAAAGAGAGGATGGAGATTGCCCAGAGTCGACAGAAGAATTACTCAGATCAAAGAAGAAGAATGTTAGAATTTTCTGTAGGAGACCAAGTATTTCTGAAAGTGGCAACAATGAAAGGGGTAATGCGATTTGGAAGGAAAGAAAAACTCAGTCCTAGATACATCGGCCCGTTCCATATCACAAAAAGAATTGGTGATGTTGCTTACAGACTTGACATGCCAGCTTCATTGTCTCAGATGCATAACGTATTTCACGTTTCTATGTTAAGAAAATACATTTAAAACCCATCTCATATTTTGAAGAACGGGCCAATAGAGTTAAAATCAGACTTGAGCTACGAAGAGATATCTGTGGGGATATTATTTCTAGAAGTAAAGAAACTCAGGAATAAAGAAATACCATTCGTTAAAGTACTTTGGAGAAATCAATCTATAGAAGAAGCTACATGGGAAAGAGAAGACGAGATGAGAGTTAAGTATCCTGACTTATTTCGATAAGTAAAATTTTGGGGATGAAATTTTTATAAGGAGGGGAGGATGTATTACCCGAGCCTCTCACTACGATCACTTGGTCAATATAGTTCATGCATTACATGTTGGTCATGTGTTATTTGCATAATCTGATTATTTATACAGCATGACTAACTATATAATTTTGGAACTCACCTACAGTGTTAGTCGTCGGATTACTAATTTAAGTTGTTGAAAAAAAAGATATTTATTTGTTGGACTATGATGCTAGCTATTAAGTTACACGTGGTAACTCAATGGTAAAAGGTGGCATTAATGTGTTTATTGATAGATGACGCTAATTATAGATCTAATGATGACTTTGAATTAATATAAAATTAATTAGGTGTAAATATTACATAAGTATATTTAAGTTATGATATAAACACACACACACACATATATATATATATATATATACATGTGTACTACAAGAAAACAATTAAATTCCAACAAAATAATTCCAACGAAATAGAAAACTATTGGAATTTTTAAAATTCCAACGGAAATTCCAATGCTACACTATATCGTTGGAAAATTCCAATGAAAATTCCAACGGTAAACAAAACCGTCGGTATAAAATGTTGGAATTTATGTTGGAATTTAAAATTCCAACAGAAATTCCAACACCACAACTAACCATTGGAAAATTCCAAAAGTGATTCCAACAGTAATAATAAACCATTGGAAATATTATTTGAATTTTAAAAGTTCCAACAGAAATTCCATCGCTAAAACATACCATTGGAAAATTCCAACAAAAATTCCAACGGTAAACCAAATGTTGGAATTAATCATTGGAATTTTTGTTGGAGTTTTTAAAATTCCAACAGAAATTTCAATGGTACAACATGTTGTTGGAATATTACATTGGAAATTCCAATACCATTGGAAAATTTCAATAGAGGTTAAATGATTTGATAGTATAAATCATATCAATAAAATATATCTTCTCTTCTAGAGTCAATCATATTAAAACTACATGGTTAAATGTGCTTGACTTAGGATAAATTGATGATGGGTGACCTACTGGGAAGTTAAAGATATTAGATAATGAGATAAAGATTGAATATCCAATTGATATATACCATTGGACTAAATTCCAATAGTATAATTCCGTTGGAATAACCGTTGGAGTTTTTTTCCAACGATTAAATATATTCCAATGGTATAACTCTGTTGGAATTAGTGTTGGAAAAAATATTGGAGTTCTTTCCAACGGTTATATATTCCAATGGATAAATAACGTTGGAAATTCCGTTGGAATATTTTTCTATTGGAATTTCGTCATTCCAACGGCCATTTTACCAACGATGCATTTTACTTGGAATTTCCATTGGAATCGATAATTCCAACGGTAATTGGCCAAATTCCAACAAATATTTCCCGTTAGAATTTCCTTATTTTCTTGTAGTGGTAATAATATATGTATTAGTTGTTCAGGTGTAGTAAAGATTAACTTATAAATTTATATAAGTATAATATATATATATATATATATATAATTCAACCCGTATGGTAATATTAGTATATATAGTTATGACTAGTTGGTATATGTGTTTAGATATATGTCTTTATATATAATAAGCATATCTATATAATTGTGTGGGTCCCTATTATAATAGATAAGCTTGCTAAATATATTAGTCTTTAAAATCTACCTGTTTAACCGCCTTAACAAGGTTGGATATATGTGAATATCCCTTATCACTCACAAATTGAAAAACAAAAGGGGGCAACATAAGTAAATAGATAGTAGTGGCTGGATTACGAGAGACGAAATCGATATAGTTTCCTAAGCTATCTTTTCTTTTGTTTATTTCATGCTAATAGATGTAATTAATTAGATGTTGATTTTGGACTTCTCTGTGAGAAAGCCATTACGTAAAGAATGCATATAATCTATGGGTAATAGAACAAATAGAAAAGATATTCACACATAATTTGTGAAAAAATGGGGGGTATATGATAGTTAGATTTTGTTTTAAAATTTTCACATATGGAATAGCTTTGGTAAGCCTGTTAGAATAGCCCAACTCTATGAGTCCTTATTTTGAATTGAACAGATATGGGTGAATGAATGAAACATATAGCATATAGGTAGTGAAGAATTTAAATTAATTCGTGAAGGTATAATTGTGTTATGAGGGATTAGCTTAGCACCATTTTGACACTATAATAAAGAGATACATACTCTCTCTAATTTTGGAAATAATAGATTTATGGAGGGGTGAATTACAAATAAATTACCTTCATAATAAAATACGCAGTTTATACCTAAATGTGTGAAACTAAAGTTTAGGCTTTTTATGAGGTGCTATTTAGAGGCTGATATGGGAATGAATTTGATACCCCATGTTTTCTTAGAGATTGTTATACCTTTAGGAGTGAGAAGTTACAATAACAATTATATAGGTGTGGTACGATCATATAAGTGAAAATTCATCTGCAACTACAATGCATGAACATAGTATTTCCTGCTTTATCGATACTAAATGTGATTCTTGTATCTTGATGGATACATTGTGGAAACCTTGACGTCCATATGTTGTTGCGTTGATATCAGAATGTGATGATTGTCGTTTCATTGAGCATGGTATTCATTAGCATTGTCACGCGCATGCATAACATATGAGCATTGTTGAGATGAGGCATGCACGACATGATTTTCTATGAAAAGAAAAGGTTTTGGTTGGCCAGTGCTAGTGCACCGAGGCATGCGGGGCATGCTTTTATGATATATTTTAGGGTGCAGTGGGTGCTACTTCTCGGAAGATCATAGGGGTTGACAGGGGGTGTGCCTCTGATGGTCACGAGAGGGCGGGCCACTTGAAGGGCAAGACTCCTGAGGGATCATTAGGGAAGACAGGGAGTGGACCTCAGGTGGTCCTAGAATAAGGCCCTAGGCGTGTCAATTTGATTATGGCCATGTGCTTATTGATATTGTGTTGAGTTCTTTCAGGTGTATAGCAGGTGGGTCAAGGACCCAATAAAAGAAATGATTTCGAGTAAAATATTTCAACACATCTTGTGCACTCTGGTAAGGCATCTTGAACGCATTGCATTTATATTTAATGGTTCTTTCATCATGCATGATTTTCGGTTACTAAGCATTAACTCACGTAGTTTATGCATTGTAGATGAGTCTGGTGATGCTGGATTTCATGAGCTTACTGGGCAGGCTGCTGGAGCTTCTACAGGTTACTGAGGACAGTGTACATGGATGATGACCTGTTGGGCTATGTTGATGGGTCACCTTTTCCTTTTTGGTCTTGTATTATATTTTGGTTTAGGGTTGTGCCCTCTTTTGGAAACTTTGATGTAAATAAGTACATATAAATAGCTAGGTGATGTAGGTTATGCATTTGATCACGTGGATGTTTGTTGTGTTTAATAAATGGGTTGGTTACCTTTTTTATTTGTGGACATGGCTTGTCCTTATCTTATAATTAAAATTATTTTACTTGTTTGTTATTAAAATGTCATAGAGATAAAAAAACAATTACAAGTTTTAAATAGAGTTTGTGGCCGAGATTTACTATTTATATATTTTTCAGTAGTAGTAATAGGGGTGGGCGTCATAGTTTTTTATTATATATGTAAATATATGTTTTTGGTATATATATATCAAGGTTGATACAAATGACCAAAATTGTAAAATGGCGAATTTGCAGGGGTGTCTTTTTGACACTTTGAAGGTCATGAGTTCAATACTTGGTATTTGCAAAATTGAATTTGTTTTCCCATTTTCTATCTCTGACTTTTGTTTATTTTTTCTTCTTTTTGGTTGCAAAAAAAAAAAAAACTTTGCATTGTCTTTGATTTCAATTTAGAGTGAATTTCAAGAATTAATTGGTTATGAAAGATTGATTGATGACTTGTAGATAAAAATACAAGAAGATTGATTTTTCATAGCTAATTCATTAATAGCTTTTTTTTGTCTTTTCTCTATGGTAAATTATATTACATGATTTTTTAAACTTTATTGTAATAAGACCAAAATGTTAAAGTTGGAGTATGATAATTTTTTATTATTAAAACAAGTATTTTATATGTTAAGTCAATGGAATTATATTTGTAACATTATTTTTGTTATTTTTAAATTTTTATAATGTAAACACACAAAGGCTCCCATTATTATTTTTTGCTCCAAGCCCCTCGAAACCTTGGATCGGCCCTGCTCCTATACAACCATGACAACCGCTCATGGGGGGCCGGCCTCATTGATGGCAGGCTGGGGGACGTTGCCTCCACCCAGGGGGGGTGATGACCCTTGGGATGCTCTTTGTTTTCCAAGCCAAGTCCCTACCAGGATTTTCAATGACGGCCTTAACCCTGCTATGACCAACAATGTGGTTCCACTTTCTCCATTGCGTGATAATGACAAGGTTTCCCCATTGTTGAATCATGTATCCAATAAACTTATAGGTACTTCGAATTCTAATATGTCAAATCCAGGTAAATTTATCCCAGGTACGTTTACTACTCAATCCTATGCTAATGTGGTTAATGAATGTGTTAATTCTATCCCCGAACCTGTGAAGGAGGGAGAATATTTTTCTGTTACTATTAATCAAAATTGGTATAAACAACGGCTTACGGAATTTTCATATGCTTTAATTGGTCGGGTGTTTTTGGGTAAAGGTAGTAAACCATGGGCATTGATTCCCCTCCAAAATCATCTTACAAAATCATGGAAAATTCAAGGGGATTGGAAGTTAATACCGTTGGGAAAAGGTTATTTTTGCATTAAATTCTCTTCAGATATGGACCTCATCCGGGCGGCTTCGCGTTCTTCATGGCAACTTACTCTTAGGTCTATCCATTTGTCCCCTTGGGGTCCAGATTTTAACCCCTATAAGGTTAATACTTCAATTGCTAGTGTTTGGGTGAGAATATTTGAGTTAAGTTTTGAATATTGGGATCCTAATGTTATTATGGGCATAGCCAAAGTGGTGGGTAATCCTGTTCAAGTTGATTCTAAGTCCCTTAATGGTTCATTAGGGCATTTTGTTCATGTTCTTGTGGAGGTTGATCTAGCTAAACTGTTAAAATACTATGTTATGATTAAGCGAGTGGGACACTGCTCATTTGTTTCATTAAGTTATGAAGAACTTCCGGAATTCTGTTCGCAGTGTAGTATCATAAGCCATTCGATGGCTACTTGTCGTTGCAATTCCACTTCAATCCCGGCTCAAATCCCAGTGTATCCTAAACGTCCAACTTCTGTTCCTTGGGGTCATTCTCGGGTTCATAAAGAATATCGCTAGGTTAATTGTTCTCATGATAAAGGTAAGATTGTTGTTAACTCAATGGATAATGCATCCTCATCGGGAGAGGGGGATTTTCCACTTCCCCTTGCGATTATACCCCATGATCCGATCCCCACGACCAATGGGGTCTCTTTGGGCAACTCTTTTGCTGCTATGGACTACAAGGAAGGTATTCAAGATTCACGAATGACTCTACTCCAATATCCACTTTTGTTGCTTCGAAATCTACTGATCTGCCCTATTTCTCGGATATTCATAAACAGCCTCATATGGTCCAGTATCAATTAGAAAAACCTATTTGACACATGTGCCAGGCTATTCGGGAGAAATCTCTTGATTATGCTAAACAACGTCTGTTATCAGATATTGAACGGGGCCCTTTACCTCCGCTTCATAAAATTAATATTACTAAAGAGTTGAATGGTCCTCAGACACTTCAGTTGGCAGTTAAAGAAAAATGGGGGGACTATTCGGAGGACGAATCTTTGGCCCCAGAGCAGTCTAGGGAGGATGTTAATAATATCTCTGAGGATAATAATTTCGTGCCTTCACGGCGGATTAATTCCCCAGGCCTATCTAAATGAATTGTCTTTTCTGGAATATTTTAGGGATAGGAAATACTGCTTCGCGTGATGTTCTTAGGGATTTGTGTAGGCGTTATAATCCTTCCCTCGTGGCTATTGCGGAACCCAAAGTGAATTTGGGTGTTGTTTCATATTCCTATTGGCATTCGCTGGGTTTCAGATTCCTATTAGCATTCGTTGGGTTTATACTTTATCACTTAGAATTTTCGGACTTCTGGTAAATTGGATATTTGGGTTTTTCAGCGTTCAGATGTGAGTATTCTGCAGCAAGTTTATTTTCCAGATCAGTATATTGTTCTGCAGGTGGAAGTGCCTCATATTGTCTTTCATGTGAGTTTTGTGCATACTCATTGTGGTAGGATTTGGTTGCTCTTAGCTTGTCTAATTTTATGGTATTGGGCGATATTAATGCTATTCTGGAAAGCCATGAGGGTCTTGGCAGTAGTAGCATTTCCCAGACGGCTTGCCAGGATTTTTGCAATTTTATGGATAACGGGGATTTATTCTCGATTCACACTTAGTGTTCGACTCATACTCCGATGTCTGATCCAGGCTATATTGGACAGGGCTATTGCGACCATTGGTTTCTCCTCCCTATGGCAAAGAGTGGAAGTAATAGTCCTTCCTCAGATTTCTTCGGATCACCACCCGATTTTGGTCTCTTGTAACATTCAGACGCAAAGAGGACCATCTCTTTTCAGATTCCAGAATATATGGGTAAAACATTCGGGTTTTTTGAATTTGGTTCGCGCTTCTTGGGAGGTTTCTTGTCTTGTACAAAGCCCTATCACTCGTATGATGGTTAAGTTTAAATGTCTTCGTATGGCCTTAAAAGTTTGGAACAAAGAGGTTTTCGGTGATGTGAATCGTTCCGTGGACTGTCAGGTTCAGCTTGTTCAGCAAATTCAGTCAGATATTGATACTTTAGGTCATTCAAGGGATCTAAGACAGAAAGAGTTGGACGCCTTGAATGCGCTTTTGCAATCTTTGGCGTCTCAGGCAGATTTTCTTCGGCAAAAATCTTGGGCGACCTGGCTTAAGAATGGGGATAGAAATACTTCCTTCTTTCATCGTCGTTGCAAGATGCGCACTCTTCGTTCAGGCATTAATAATTTGCTTATTGAGGGTAATATTTCTCATGATCCAGCCATAATAGATTCTTATATCATTAATTTTTATAAGGACCTATCTGTGGCTTCTCTCATCAGCAATGTGGATCTCTCCCTTATCGATTGTTTATTTCTCCGGTTATTTTGGATTCAGACAATCATATTCTTACTTCAGTTCCTACTGGCTTGGAAATCCGTAATGCTATTTTTGATCTGGGTTCTGATAGTTCTCTGAGGCCTGACTGTTTTAATGAAGTCTTTTATCAGAGCTATTGGGATATTATCATCAATGATGTTACTGCTGCGGCCTATCATTTATTCGTGTCAGGTCTTTGCCTTGAGTTTAAACTCGAGTTTTATGGTCTTCATCCCTAAGACCACTGATGCTATGGCTATTGAAAATTTCCGACCTATTGTCCTGAGTAACATTATTTTTAAGGTTATCACTAAGCTTTTGGATAATAGGTTTGGTACTATCATTGGTAGGATTCATTCTCCCACCCAGTTTGGTTTCATTCCCGGCAGACATATTCATGATTGTATTGCGATGGTTTTGGAAGGCTTTAATATTCTACAAAATCATCGGGACAGTAATACAATACTCAAATTTGACATCAGGAAAGCTTTCGACACTTTGAGTTGGGACTTCTTGTTTTAGGTTCTTTGTCCGTTTGGTTTTTCTGATACTTTCGTCTCATGGATTTCAGTTATTCTTCATTCTGCTAGGATTTTGATTCTTCTTAATGGGACACCTACTGGGTACTTTGAATGAGAAAGGGGTGTCCAGCAAGGAGACCCCTTATCTCCCTTACTTTTCTGTATTACTGAAGATGTGTTGGGTCATGCCATTGCATATTCTGTATCAGGGCAAATTATTACCCCTTTTGTGGCCCCCCGTCTTATTATTTTTCCTTCGAGTATTCTTTATGTTGATGATATTGTGATTCTTCGCGAAGGAAATACAGCTAACGCTCGACAGGTGTTTCAGATTCTCGGCCAGTTGCCTCCATTTCTGGGCAGGTTTTTAATCCAGCTAAGTCCAAGATATTTTCTGGTAATGGGGTTTCTTCTTACATTCGGGGACGGATTCAACGGCCTATGGGGATTAATAGGGGTAGTCTTCCTACTACATACCTGGGGGTTCCCATTTTCAAAGGGGCACCCAAGCCAGCTGTGTTACAACCGCTTTTTGATAAGATTTTGTTGAAATTCAAGGGCTGGAAAGGGACTTCTTTATCTATGGTCGGACGCATCTGTCTGGTTTAATTCGGTTATCACCAGCTCTTCGTTCATAGTATGCTCATCTACAAGTGGCTGACTTCCATGCTTAGGGATATGGAAAAGGTTATGTGTAACTTTACTTTGGATTGGTGGCACTCGTATGGAGGGTTCAACGGTGGTTAATTAGGAGAAATGTTGCACGCCACAAAATGAGGGTGGTCTCAGGGTTCTCTCCATTATTACGGCAAATAAGGCTTTCTTGATGAAGATGTGATGGCAAGTTCTTAATTCTGATTTTGTGGTCTTTAGCACCCTTCGTAGATAGTTTTTCTTAGCTGATGGGTCCATTCGTCGTTCTTTTCTGCCATTTTCTATCTGGGCTGGAATTCAACCAGTAATCGAGGATTATACAGCAAACGCTAGATGGATTCTAGGATATGATTCGCATGTGTTGTTCTGGTTGGATAACTGGTTGGGCTACTGGATTGCTGATAGGATTGGGATTCCTCATGAGCATCGTCATCGATTCCGTGACAGTATTTCAGACTTTATTTTTAACGACGCCTGGCATTTTACTCTCTCTTTTGTGGAGAAGTATTTAGACATCGTTATAGACATTATTTGTTTCCCTATGATGCTTAATGCGACTGCTAAACGCATCTAGTCGCACTTGTTGGATGGGGTGTCTTCTCTAAAGCTGCATATTTCCATCTTTCGCCATCTCTTCCAACCGCTCGTTCGCGGTGACTAGATTTGGTCTCCGTACATTCCGAGCATCATTCCAATCTTGTTTGGTGCACAATTGTTCGCCAAAAATATTTTGGTTCATACAACTGCAAGTGTACAGTGTAGTTTATAGGATAATGACATGCAAGGTCGTATTCCTCAAGAATTGATATTCAAAACACTTAGTATATAATAACATCGTATTCCAATTTTATTGAAGCGACCGAAAATCAAGTTTTAACTAAAAAAATCGAAAATAAAAGAATAAGAAATAAAAATAAATTTTCGAACCCCACAAGTATTTTCGCCATATATAGGAGCAACCTTAGGCACATAATCTCAACATATTTCTTCAATATTAAATGCAATTAAAGTTTTAAAAACCAATTCATGCAATTATATGGGTTCAATTCCTAAAATAGTCTATTGTGCACATAAACAGTAGATCAATAATAATTGAGGTCTCCCGATCCATCACAACTATTATTAACTCCCAAAAGATCTTTGAATTGAAGTACTCCCCACAAATAGAAGTAGTCTCCCGATACATTGCTCGATTTATGTCTGAATTCGATTTTCATCTTACTAGAACTCACCTCCCGGATTATGGACTAGAAGTCTGACATGCAAATTATTGATCATAAAATAGAAAGCATAAATTAATTAAGAAAACAAATAATTATATTTAACATAAATCAACAACTTCAATTATGCCCCTAAGATCCGAAAAATATGTCAAATATTGATTACAAACTCATAGACAAATTCGAATCAATATTAAGACATCGTTTAAGCATAGACAAGAGTTCTTAGACATAGAAAGAAAACCCCTTCTTGTCAGGATGGATTCTCCTTCCAAGCCCTCGAAGCTCTTATGCTCCCTAGATGCGAAAGCCTTGTGGTGTTGTTCGCGACCTAGCCTTTTGCTTTTAGAAGGTCTTCGATTCCTTCATTCCTATGTTATTTGATGTGTTTTCTCTGTATGAAGTGTTGTATTTTCGTGCAAGCCTTGGGTCCCTTTTATAGATGCCTAGAGAGATCACTTGTAGAGTTGGAACGGGAAGCAAATACTGAAAAACGCATCAAAACAGAGTCCCACATGGCCTGGCCGTGTGGTGTGTTCTTCAGGCCTTTCTCACACGGTTGTGTGAGGTTGCACGGGTAGGTTGTGCAATGTCTTCCCATTCCTACACGGCCGTGTGACTTCACACGGTCCGGCCGTGTGGGCCTACTTCGTCCTCTGTTTTTATCCAATTTCACACGGTTGTGTGATTTCACACGAGCACTTCCACACGGCCGTGTGACACCACACGGTCCGGCCGTGTGAAGTGTTTTTGTCCACGTTTTCTGTCGTTTTGATCCTCTCTTCGCATTCAACAATCTTAGTCGGGCATTCCAACTGATATTTCTTCATTTTAAGCTCCGTTTCCTATAAGAATTACAAGAATACGCAGTATCATGCCCTTTTAAGGAAACCAAGTAAAAATATAGTATATATTCGTGCAAATTCATTAAATACATATCATTTTAAGCCCCAAAATGCATGTATATTTTACACACATCAAAATCCCCCAAACTTAAAGCATTGCTCATCCTCGAGCAAATTTAGAAAAATAATAAGGGGTAAAACAAACGAACACCCAAGACACTATAAACATTAAATAGCATTTAACTTCATACTCAAAGAAATCATGTAATTCATCATCAAGAAGTCATTATTCATAAACTCGGCATAATTTAATACTCTTTCGGGTACTTGACATCGCAACTCACAAGTAAACAGTGTATCACTCTACTCTCAAAAGTGTATGGTAAGTGTTTACGCTCAAATTCAGCATAATACTCTTTTTTTTTCAAGATATTTTCTTTTTTCATTTCAACTCCACCCTTATTTCTCCTTTTTCATTCTTTAGACCTATTTGCCTCTTTTCTGTTTCTTTAGCCTCAAGCTCTCATTTTTTTCATAATTTTCAGAATTTTTCTTTTACTTTGCTCGATTTTCTCTATTTTCTTTCCAGAGATTTTCTTTCTTTTTCGAGCTTCATGCATTTTTTTGTTTACCCGGATACTGCTCATCCCTCTTTCTTTTGCCAATTTCCACTCTTTTTCATAAATTTTCACCATATCTCCCCCAAACTTATTCATTTTCTATAAGCTCAAAAAATTCAGGGATAAAAACATATAAATTTTAAAGATCAATGTGGCTAACAATAAAAGTTTTGGCTCAAAATTAGCTAACTAGGGAAGCATGAGTTCTTAGGTGGGCTTTGTAGGCTAAGTAGGCCAAAACAATGATGGCCTTAAATCATTTTCAAAAATTGCACACACACATGGCTTCAATGAAGATACCAGAGCAAGTTGTAGAGTTCTATCAATGATTAATGACACACTCAAGAAAAAAAAATAAGTCTGCATAATATAAAGCAGTTTATGGCACAAAAGCTCACAGACTTATTTTTCGCAACATGCTCAAATACCCAATTTTCTTAACACATGCCAAGCAAATAAATAACTTTCCTCCTAACAATTTATTACATTATTTCCACAAGTATATTATCACATGCCATAAAATATCCATAGTAAAATCATACGGGAGCTGGGCATATAAACTGAATTAAAACCACACGCAAAAGCAATGAAACGTGCTAATGAGGTAAACGTGCTAAAACAAAAATAATAAATCGAAAAAATTAAACAAAAATCGAAATTTTTTTTTCTCAAAAATTATAATGCAAGTGCTCTACATGCAGTCCTAAATGCAATGCAAAATGCATGAAAGTACTAAATTACGCATTCTTGACAACCCCCCAAACTTAAATATGTTTCATCCCGAACATATGAGAAAATTATCAAAAGAAAGAAGAATACGTAATAAATACTTACATAGATCACTGTGGTGGTGGAGGTGGATGGTAGTGGCCTTGTGAGATGTGCCACTGGTCCATACGAGACATCATCTCGTACATATGTTGTTGTTGTTGGGTGATGGCATCGAAACGCTGTAAGTACTCCAGGTGATACTCATCAGCGGTGACTGTCAACTGATATGTGTCATCTATCAATTTCCCCACATCAGTTTCTACCCTTTCGAGCCTCTCACTCATAGTAAATGGTCGGTTTCCCCCTTGTCGAGAGGATTCTGGCATCTCTCTCGTTTGCTCACCCTGCTTTTCTTGAGCAGCAGCCCCCTCTACCTCTCTAAGCAACCAGTTACCCCTATTTCTAATGGAAGTAGCTTCGGGGTTAGGAAGCTTAACTGTTGTTATGTCTGCTTGAATAAGCCAGTAATCACGCCCATCGAATTTTATCATTTTTCATAGCAATTAGAACATTCAAATCAATCAATTTAGGCCAAGCGGCCTCCGCATACCCCTCCAAATTAATGTTGAAATATTCAGCTATAGGGGTAATCATCCCCCCGATGCAGATTCCACCCCTCATTTTTTCTAATCCTATCAAATTGCCGGGCTATCATAGCCCCGGTGTTTGGCACTACTTCAGTCCCTGATGCCATACACCATATAATAAACAATTCATCAACCCTCAATGCCCCTCTACTCTCCTCCCTCGCAAAAATTTTTTCAGCTAAGACTCGCTGAACATATCAAAATACCGGGTTTCGAATACTAGATGCCTTAGAAGTGCCTGGTGTGTAAATTCATTTCCCGGTTATCTTTTTCCAAAACATATCCTTATCAAATTCCTAGTGCTCATCCACCCCGTATGCCGGTGTTTTGTAAATCTCATTTAAATCGTCAATTGTTAGTTCCCTTTGTTCATTCCCCAAGCGAAACCTAACTCCCATCAAGTTTCGTTTTCGGGCCACCAATTCAAAGCTACTTAAAAATTCAAGTGTGATAACAGAATAAGTAGCCAAATGCCCATTTAGAAATTCATGCCAATCAATTCTACCACACAAAACTCCAAAATCTTCCAATAAACCCAAATTTGTAAGAGTAGTTCATCCATGGACGAAAGTAGAGTATCGTCCATCTAACCCGGTGGTTTCGTTTGACAAGATTACATTTGAAGCTTCGGGCTCCTCGGGGTCGAAAATTAGTTGAGGCTCGGGTTCGGGTTCCAGAGTCGGCTCCCTTCTTCTTTTTGTGTTTCTCCTTGTTCCTCTTTCATCCCTAGAAGCCATGAATTTCAAGGTATGGAAGAGCAAAAATCTGAAATTTGGGATTTTGTTTTTTGGAGTACCCTCAAACTTGGTGTAGAATTTGGAGAAGTTGGAAATTTGAAGGTAATTGGTGGTGGGTTTCTTTAGAGGATGAAGGATTTGTGTTTTTGGTTAGAGATTTGTAGAAAATTTGGAGAGATTTTTTAGAGTAGTTTGAGTATTTAGGGAGAGAATTTCATGGGTTAGGGTTTGTGTGGAGAAAATGGGAGAAAAAGTGAGAATTTAGGGTTAAAATAGGGGTTGTAAGTAGTCTGCCCAATTTTCTCTCGCAGGGCCACACGGTCGTGTGGACCTGGGCACGCATCTGTTCTGTCTTTCCTTCATCACATGGCCGTGTGATGGTCACACGGCCCGACCATGTGGTGCTGGGCAGTTCGCCCTCTCGCACGGTCAGGTCGTGTGATCTCACACGCCCGTGTGGGATTGGTTCCGTACCTTTTTTTTTAATAACTAGGAGTTTGTCGTGTAGCCTCCTACACAACTCAAGAAAACTAAACAAAACTAAAAATTAAGTTAATAACAATTAAAATTGAAATTAAAATTAAAATTGAAGGCGATAAAAATGTACGGAAATAAGAAATAAATTGGGTTGCTCTCATCATACACAGGTTTTACGTCTTGACCGGACTTGATTTCTAATCACTATTGCTAAAATTTGTCATTTGAAACCTGTGAACCCTCAATTCCATCCATCAGACGAATGGCTTTGCATTGCTCCCGTGGATTCAGCTCAGTATCGCTTGGGAATTTGCCTTTTTGATCTTTGGCCTCCGATGATTAGCCATTCTGATCTAGGCTACTTGTGTTTTCTGAGATTTTAGTCTTACGTTTACGTTCGTGTTTAATTTGAGTGACCTGTTCTTCTATCCCTGTCTATCTTGGCTTCATCTTTGTTTAGTTTCGCCCTTGTCTCTCTGATAAACGAGGATAGCATCTCTTCAACAGATGCTTTCTTTTCACTTGACTCCGCTCTGCCTTGATTACCCACTTTATATTCCTGATGTGGCTGCAAAATATTTTTATTGTTAGCATAAGAGAAATTTTCATGGTTTCGCAACCCTGGATGGTAGTAGTTGGGTATCTGATTATTTCTGTAATTGTTGTTGAAGTTTCTTTGTTGGCCCACAAAGTTTGCTTCCTCTTCAACAACAGTAGGATCTCTTGGAGTCACTTGTTGCATCGCGTCCAGTTTCATATTTAGCACGGATACCTGTTCTGTGAGCATGACGACCTTCTCATCCTGAACTTCTGCCACTCAGCGGATAGTAGACCTTTCGGATGGTCATTGGTAACTGTTGTTCGCCATCTCCTCTAACAATTCTAGTGTCTCCTCAGGATATTTCCCTAGTAGTGCACCCCCAGATGCAGCATCTATAATCGTTCTTGTGTTGCCACTCAAACCATTATAGAAGTATTGTACATGTTGGTAGTCAAGATATCCATGTCGAGGGCACTTCCTTAGCAATTCCCTGAATATATCCCATACTTCATATAGTGGCTCAGCATCTAGTTTCCTAAACTGGGCGATCTCAGATTTCAATCGCAGCGTCTTACTGGGGGGAAAGTATTTGGCTAGAAACCACTGATTTAGTTCTGCCCAATTTGCAGTTGGTGGTGTCAAAGAGCATAACCATCCCTTAGCCTTATCGCGTAGAGAAAATGCGAAAAGGCGGCATCGAATGATATCCTCAAAAACACCATTCATTTTAAAGTATCGCAAATTTCTAAATAGTGCGTCAGCTACGCGTTTGGATCCTCAACGGCTCTACCCCCAAACTGGTTTTGTGACACCATCTAGATCAATGCCGGTTTTAGTTCAATTTTTTTTGCATTGATCGGCAAACGGGCCACACCCCCATAAGTTTGACTTACCTCCGGCTGGAAGTAGTCCCTAACTGTCCTTCTCACGGGCCTTTCCATAATTCTTTCCTGGACGCTGGCCCCTGGTGGGCGCTCCTCATGGTTTCTGTTTTTCACTGTGTTCGGATTAATCCCATCCGTTATTGCTTTGGCTCTTTTCCTTAGTTGCTTCATTGTCTTTTCGATTTCCAAATCAATGGGTATTGGGTGGGTCAATTTGGGACGCGTGATCATGCACTATCTATACTTAACAAAAACAATGTTAGAACCGAATAAAAATAAAAAATAAAAAAAATAATTTCGACTATTTCAAAAACTTTGAGAAAAATAAAAATATGCTTCAATTAAGATTGAACTACTTATTACTATATCTAATTAGAATCTAATCAATCCCCGGCAATGGTGCCAAAAACTTGTTCGCCAAAACTATTTTGGTTCATACAACTGCAAATGTACAATGTAGTTTATAGGATAATGGCAAGCAAGATCGTATTCCTCAAGGATTGATATTCGAAATACGTAGACTATAATAACATCGTATTCCGATTTTATTGAATCGACCGAAAATCAAGTTTTAACTAAAAAATCAAAAATAAAAGAAAAAGAAATAAAAATAAAATTTCAAACCCTACAAGTATTTTCACCATCTATAGGAGCAACCTTAGGCACATAATCTCAACGTGTTTCTTCAATATTAAATGCAATTAAAGTTTTAAAAAACAATTCATGCAATTCTATTGGTTCAATTCCTAAAATAGTTTATTGTGCACATAAACAGTAGATTAATAATAATGGAGGTCTTCCGATCCATCACAACTATTATTAACTCCCAAAAGATCTTTGAATTGAAGTACTCCCCACAAATAGAAGTAGTCTCCCAATACATTACTCTATTTATGTCTGAATTCAATTTTCGTCTTACTAGAACTCACCTCCCGGATTATGGACTAGAAGTCTAACTTGTAAGTTATTGATCAGATAAAAAGCAATTATAAATAAGCACTTGAATTCATAAAATAGAAAGCATGAATTAATTAAGAAAACAAATAATCATATTTAACATAAATCAACAGTTTCGATTATGCCCCTAAGATCCGAAAGATATGCCAAACATTGATTACAAACTCATAGACAAATTCAAATCAATATTAAGACATCGTTTGAGCACAGACAAGAGTTCTTACATATAGAAAGAAAATCCCTTCTTGTCAGGATGGATTCTCCTTCCAAGCCCTCGAAGCTCTTGTGCTCCCTAGATGCGAAAGTCTTGTGGCGTTCTTCACAACCTAGCCTTTTGCTTTCAGAAGCTCTCTGATTCCTTCGTTCCTGTGTCATTTGATGTGTTTTCTCTGTATGAAGTGATGCATTTTTGTGCAAGCCTTGGGTCCCTTTTATAGATGCTTGAAGAGATTACTTGTAGAGTTGGAACGGGAAGCAAATACTGAAAAATGCATCAAAACAGAGTCCCACACGGCCTGGTCGTGTGGCACCACACGGCCTGGTCGTGTGGCACCACACGGCCTGGTCGTGTGGAGTCCGATTCGACTTATGTAGTCGATTTATTTAGCAGGTGCGGGTCAGTTCCTTGGAGATTTCTTGGACGATGGTGATACAAGATGTATATTCTTTCCCAGATGGAGTTCGTGGTTTCTCATATTTTTCAGGAGGTTAATAGAGTGACTGATTGTTTAAGTAAGATTCATGATTCTTCTACTTGGTGGGACAATCCTCCGGCGGGCATCATACATCTCGTCAATGAAGACTATGTTGGAAGATCGCAGTACAGATTTGTTAGATAGCCCTGTTTTTGTATTGTTCTTTATTTTATAGGCGAGTTATGTGGATCATTTTCTTATGAACGATGTCTAGGTGTACTCTTTTTTCCTGCAAGGGTTTTTCCCACAAGGGTTGATTTAATCTAGGAAGGTTTTAGCGAGACCCAAAACTTAAGCTATCTGATCGGCTTGTGATCAGAAATCACATTTTCTTTTCTTTATATATATTTTTCATTTATTCAAAATATACATATATATATATATCCCATATTCCAATTTTTTTTGTTTTTAGTACAAGATCTTGGGAAAGACAGGACTGGTAGAATTTGATATTATGTCAACAACATGGGTTATATATGTTTAAACATCTAAGCTACAATCATTTCTGAGAACCCAAAAATTTAGGGAAATTGACAAAAATACCCACCTATTTAGTATCAAAACCTGCAAAATACTAAACATTACCTTTTCATACGCTGCCGACCCTCACAATCCCAAAAATACGCTCCAACCTCTCTTCTTCCCAAACAATACGCTGTAGATAAAACCACCACAAAAAATAGAGCACCAATTACAAATCCAAAACGCAACAGGCAAAATCAGTGCGCAAATACTGTGCGAAGGAGAAGAACAAGTAGAAGACATTTGTTCGAAAGGAGGAAGAATCAAACTGCAGATCAGGAAGAAGAAGAAGAAGAAGAAGAAGAAGAAGAAGGGACAAAAGAAGAAGAAGAAGAAGAAGAAGAAGAAGAAGAAGGGACAAAAAAACAAATAGAAGAAGAAAGCATGAGAAAAACAAGGTCACAAGCAATTCGATCTGAAAACACAATGCTTATTTTATTCTGAAAAAATATTTTTTAGATTATTGCACATCATTTTCCAGATGCCAAAATTTCCGGAATTTTCTACGATGTTGTTTCAATGTTGTTTTGAACATGTTTCAAACATGTTTCTTTCAATAAAATTTCATTTAAAAAATAAATTTTGCCCCATTAAATAATCCATTTTATACTCGAGTCTTATGAAAAATCAAGAAATATACACATAAAACAACACATATTAAAACCAAATAAATTAAAAATATTATAGAAATAACATGAATAAAAAAACACAATTCAGTTTTTGATCTAATGCATGAAAACATGGAAACCATCAGGAGACAATAGAAACAACAAAGAAACGACATAGAAAAAACAAAGAAACAAATTTAAACAATATCGAAACAACTTATATAACATATAAAACAATGCAGGAACAAAAAAAAAACGAAAAAAAAATTAAAAAAAATAAAAAATATGCAGGAGCATAAAAAAAATTAGGTACAAATGGAAAACAAATAGGTACAAAAATAATAAGAGCGTATTGTGTGGTAAGTGTACAAAAAACTGCGTATTCTATGTAATTTCCCCAAAAATTTACTTATAAGCATACAACACCTTTTCTTTGCAAGGTTGGGCCTGAACAATTTTCGTTTAAACAATTTTACCATCCTTTCTGTGGGTTGGGCCTGGCTAAATCTTCCCTACCAGAGATCCGGAATTTAAAGCTTCTTGCTTTATTATATTTTCGGTACTGTATTTGGGCTTTCCTAACAGCAAAATATCTTCATTTTTCCTATTCAAAATTTTACGTTGATAAAGCTAGCCCAACAAATACAATTGTGGTTCTAATTTTTTTAAAGTCGCCATTTTTATTCTACAGTGGATCTGAATATTTAATATAGTCAATTTATTTTTGATCATTAAACAAAAGAGATTCTTGAAAATTCAACAATTTTTGAATTAATAAAAAAAAGTGAAAATTTCTTCGTTCAAATTGTGCAAAAGGCAGCTTTATTTTAGTCTCTCAAAAAAGAAAGTATCAAAGAAAAGACAATTGCTTGCAGGCATATCTAATTACTATTTCCTTGGATTCCCACCTTAAATATATAAAAACTGTTTTTCAAAAAAAAAAAAATATAAAAACCGCTTCCTGCAATTCACTATTGACTTTCCCCTGCCTTTAACATATAAAAGGAATTTGAATCCTCACAAAAAAGCCTGTCTCCTTGCCTTGTTTTTCAACTTGTATGCTACTATAGTGTATTATATTACATCTTCCAGACAAAAAGTTGCTTTTCATTTCTCTTTTCACCACATAAATATTCTTATCCTCAATAAAGTTACTCAAGGGCTATAGTCAGTAATAATAATGTCATTCGCTGTAGGAGAAAATCTTTCAATTTTATGCATCTCAAAATAAATAAATAAAGGAAAAGGGATTTGAAGTATTTAGGGTGCTATTACAAAAGTACCAATTAAGCCTTGGAATTAGGGAAGGTGGGAAAAATTTATAAATTTGAAAATTGCTTAACATGTAATTTTTGTTTTGAAAGTTGGCAAAACTGCTTGCTTCCAAAAGTTATTTAGTTAAAACTCGTATTATATTTAAATGACACACATATATAAACAATGAGTAGGTTTTCTGTTAGATCGTCTAATGGATCCTAATTCGTTAAACGCATCCCCAATCCTAACGAGTGGACGAAGAAAAGCAAAGCCTAATGTTCCACCATTCCTAGATCGAAAAGTGTTCGGAAACTGAAAAGCCTGTTAGCTAATGATAATTCCCCACCACAAATTTATGATATAAAAGACCTTTTCTTCTGTATACAGTAACAATGTGAACAAAGATGAATAGTAAGAAAACAGAGCATGGTTTTTTTTATCCTTTTCTTCTTCTTTAGCTTCTTCATTTATCAACAAAGTTGTTGAGCTCAACTTTCGATCCGTCAGTGCTACACCTGCCACCGACGTTGATTGGCAAAGAAGACAACATGGAGCCGAGGAAAAAGCCAATCACCATTGCTTTTCCAAATCTCACCAAATTTTAAATCGAGAAGCTTCGAAACAAATCCAATCTCGATTTTGACAAAGAGAATGGAAACGGTCGTGGGTACAACCGATTTGAGGCCGTCGCCGCACACATCTGGCGGTGCACGAGCAAAGCACGCGGCCACCTAATCAGCTAATACATCATGGAGATGGTGATTACATTGAAAATCAAGTTGTGCCTTCATGATTTAGGAATTGAAAATGTTCCTAATGAAAGACATGAATAGAAAATAGAAGAAATCACTAAATGATGCAAATATTAGTAACAACTAATACTTTTATGGAGAAATACTAATACATTTTATAAGAAAAACTAATACTTTGCAGGAGCACTACTAAAATACTCTATAGGAAATTACTAATACTTTTTCGAGAAACTACTAATACTATTCCAAGGGACAGCTAATACATTTCGGGAGAAAAATTTAATTATATTCAGGGAAACTACTAAAATACTATCCAAGGAGCTACTAATACTTTTTCGAGGAACTACTAATACTTTTTTGAGGGACTGCTAATACATTTCGGGAGTATATTCTGAAGAAATACTAAACTAATCTCCAGGGAATTACTAATACATTTCAGAAGAACTGTTAATACTTTTTAAAAGGACGATTAATGCTTTTAGAAGGACTATTAATACATTTCGGGAGAAAAAATTAATTATATTCGGGGAAACTACTAAAATACTCTCCAGAGAACTACTAATACTTTTTCGAGGAACTACTAATACTTTTTTGAGGGACTACTAATACATTTCGGGAGTTATATTCAGGAGAAATACTAAAATACTCTTCAGGAAACTACTAATACATTTTAGAAGGACAACTAATACGTTTCAGAAGGACTGTTAATATCGGTAGTCCCTGAAAATTACTAAAACACTACTGCTAATATTACGGAAATGCCCAGGGTCCACGAGGTCGATCCGTTTAATGATCGTCGGACTGCTAGATTAGGGCCCGACAGAGTTTTTGTGATAAATAATTAATGAATATTTGGGATAATTACATAAAATCTTCTAAGGTTTGGGCTAATTACAAAAAAAAACCCAAAATTTTTTGAAAAATACAACAAAAAAACCTTAAGGTTTGATTCCACTTATATTTTCCCCCTTCAAAAGCAAAAAATATTTCAAAAACCACCTTGATATTTGTAAAAATATTACTATTAACCCCTTAAATTTAAGACAAAATCAAACATGAGGAACCTTTTTGTAATTTTGAAACATCTCCGGATTTTTTTGTAATCAGGCCAAACCTTGGGGATGTTTTTGTAACTATCCCTAAATATTTTTATGTTTCATATACATTTTAAACTGTTGAATAGTTAAATATGCCATATTATTGAGGGAAATACTTTTTAAATAACACTCTTTTTTGGCAAATATATTTTTTCTAAATATAATAACAAAATAATTATATGTAAGTATAAATTGAATATTTTTCTATATTATCCATTTCATATTTTGCCAACTGTTAGAATATATTTATGTATGCAAACCTATTAATGTCGGATCTCACTCATCTCCTATTTAACTAACTACGTGCAAATGCAGTTCCGTGACACTCCCACCATCACCTACCTGAAAATCTCTATATGTGTGAGCTGTTTTGCCTATTGCAACATGTTATACAACGGGTTCTGATAAAAGAGTATGGAAAGAAAGGCAACAACATACCAGTTATAGTTAATTGGTTAATGAGATAATATATGATATATTTCACAAACTTATTTTTTCACATTTTACCTTAAAAATATTTATTAATTTATTCACCAAATTTAATTAATTGTAATAAGATAATCGAATAGTGGTCGAGTGGTTAACACTCTCAAGTCCACACCAGAGGTCTGAGGTTCATTTTTTAATCACTCATTGCTATAGCTGTCAAAACTAGCCCGGCTGGTGATATGGTTGGGTCGGACTGTAATTTGTAAGCTCGGAAAGAGATTAGGCCCGAAATCCCCAATCGGCCCTACTTTTTATATGTATTTCCATGGAATGGGCCAAGCATCTTAGGCCTCCAAAATAATGACCTAATGGAATATTGGTCTGGCCTTGTGCAATTTTCTATTTGGGCCGACGAGGTAGCATCGGGTCGGGCCGTTTGACAGTTCTATAGCCATCTCGTCTCATGATATGTACTAAAAAAAATCATAATGATTTCTAATTGTAATTAAAAAGATGAAAAACGTTATGGAAGTTCAAAAAGTAACTAGTAGCAATGATCATTGAATAAATTTTATAGTTACATTAATATAAAAAGAAAAATCAGGTGAAAATAAATGAAATTATATATATATATATATATATTACTATTAATTATCATCGGTCATGGAGACGGTAGAAATTGTGTTGATATTCGGATGGTCCCATATGAGTGAGTGTATCTTTCCCGTGCTATCCGAGCATTAAAATTATCATCTCATAGTGTCAATGCATTATTTAAATGTAGTTAGAATAGTTTCGGGTATCACTCGAGATTTTCTATTCCAAATTGTGTATCATCTCGTGTTCCAAATACCACTCATACACGACAAGTGTATTGATGACATCATTAATTTACACTTGGCGTATATTTAAGATACTTGGAATACGAGATGAAACACAGTTTGGAATAGAGGATCCTATCCGTTGGGGTATAGTACAATAAGGAAAATTGAATCAATATGTGGGGAATACAAATCTCGCCTTAACACCTCCTTCTATATATACTTCACATTTTCCATTCACACTTTCCACACCTCCTCCACAGTCCCACACACACTAAGGTCTAAAAGTGACAACAATCAATGGCGAAACGTTTCAAGCTTCGGATATACAGAGTGATCACCGCCACTTTGCAGTCATGCCGTTCCAAAGACCCTTCCATTCTCCCCGAAGATCCTGTCCCTTCATTCTCCCCACTCAAATCCAACGGCCAAAACCACGTCCCCTCCGCCCTCACATTCAACAAACAAACCCCAGACGACGTCGTCAATAAGACAACGTCCCCCGTTGAATTCAAGTGGCAGAAGCAAGATAAATGGCACGTCGTTGCTGCCAATATATACGAACACCCCAAACCTCGCCGGAAAATCTGCAGCTCCTCCGAAGACGACATCTCATTCGCGCCGCCACCTCCGCCGCCGTCCGCGGCTGACGAAAAGAAAATGCGCGCAAGAAAAAAGAAGAAAAAGAAGAAAATGAAGAATAACGTCCCGAGCAGGCTTCGAATAAGCACCTCATCCGCCGACAGCGGGTGGTTCAGCAGCGAAGGCGGCGGCACCATCGCCGACGACGACGAGGAGACTGAAACACTAGTCTCGTCATCGTTAAGCTTCTCCACCGATTCATCCTCAAAAAGACGAGTACTCTCGAAACGCGGCGTTTTGAGGGCGGCGGCGGAGGTGGAGATCCCGGCGAGGCTGTCGGTGTTCAAGAAGCTGATACCGTGCACGGTGGACGGGAAAGTGAAGGAAAGTTTCGCGATAGTGAAGAGGTCTGAGGATCCGTACGAGGATTTCAAGAATTCGATGATGGATATGATTCTTGAGAAACATATGTTCGATCCCAAAGATTTGGAACAGCTGTTGCAATGTTTTCTGTCCTTGAATTCCAGGCGTTACCATGGGATTATCGTTCAAGCTTTTTCTGAAATTTGGGAGGGGATTTTTTCCCATCCGTCAGATTCTAAACATAATCAACGGCGGGTATCCAGACTAGCTTTATCTATTTAATCTCATCTGGGTTGGTTTTTCGGATCTTTGTTCATTATGTTAATGTACTACTGGTAGTTAATTAATGAAGAATTTATGGTTCTTAGTTATAATTAATTGAGTATGTCTGAATTTGACTGGGTCTTACTGGTGGTTTCCTGGATTGGAACATGAGTCAGTTAATTTATGTCTTGTGCATGATCGATCCAGATCGTGTTCATTAATGTTTTCCATGCACTATTTTAACTATTCTTATTTCATTTTCTATATTTTTTTTAGTACAATGGGGAAACTTAGGAAGGGACACACACACTTGCATTATTTATAAATTATAATGCCTTTGTGTTATTCTACCAATAATCACTACAAGAAACCCGTTTATCCACATAAAAATCTGTAAGTAATATTAAGAAAAATTGTAAATAATATTAAGATAATTATAAAATATAAATAAAATTGTTGTAAGTGATATTTACCAATAAAATTTAAAGATGTTGGTAAATATTTGCAATATTTTTTTCAGAATATTTAGAAAATTTAGAAATTGCTAGTAATGTGTCGATAATTGATTGGTATAATTTGGGAGAAAATAATATTTTTTATGTTGTGGTATCCGACAGGTAGTTGTAAATTAAATTTAGTAATAATATCATTTATTTTGGTAAATTTTCTAGGTAAACTGGAAGTTTTTTTTAGTGATTGATGTTTTGTCTTCATGTGTGATTTTGTATAAATTAATTAAGTATTGGATTTTTTTGCAACAACAAAATCATGTCAGATACTAAAGTGGGTTCCGGTTGGTAACATACACCGTCCCCACTATTTTCATTTTTTTTAATTAATATCAATAAATGCTTTGTTTATTTACATGCGATCGAGTAATGCGAGTAATCTATTCCCAAACTACTAATTTATACATGGATACATGATGTCGCTATAAGGAAACAACAATTTATCAATAGAAAAATTTGTATGTCAATACTAATCATTTTAGTCAAATATTTACCTACATAATCTAGAAATATTGGGGTATATCTACAGTACTTCTGTCAGTAACATGTTGATAATTTATTGGTATATTTGAGGAAAAAATAATATTATTTATTTTGTATTTATTTTGTAGATAACTATAAAATTTAGTAATAAAATTATTATGTTGGGTCAGTAAAATGAAATTTTCTTGTAGTGTATGTGTGTGTTTGAAAGATGGGATTTGTTACATTATTACTCAAATATGATTGGGATAAGAGTAAGGACAGGAAAAGGCCACGTTGAGAGCATCAAAGGGATCGATAATCAGGATACAGTAGTCACGTACCATATTCTAAATCGGGGCGACAAAAAGCCATATTGTATGGGTCTTTCAGGTACTATTTTCATTTAATAGTATAACAAGTATTTCATGTTTAACTAAAATAAATAAATATAATATTTATCTCGCATTCAAATGTCGGATATGTATTACACAGGTATAATATATTAATACTATATTTAAATTAGGAACTTATACCAGACCGAACTTGGAGTTCCTTGAAATTTCTCTTAATATTACTCTCATTATTCAAAATTATTTTCTTACAAAAGGAAAATATATTATTAATAATCAATCAGTAATCTACCCTATATATTAAATGAAGAAATTAAATTTACATATGTCATCACCTTATTAATCTTGGACACTTGTCAACTTTTCATCCTCTCAATTCCGCATTACGGTTTCACACTTATCTATGTGACAATCCTATGTACAAAATTAAAGCTTAACGAGCTAGAAATAGTTGCCCCAACACGACACAAGAAAAAACCCCATAGCACGAGCACGACTCATTAAGCCCAAATATATTTATATTTTTTTAATTATTATTATTTTTTGGCTCATTTGAAAAATTTAAAGTATTCGGTTCCATAAACCATTTACTAATATAGTATAATATTATTTTTCAAATATTTACCACATATAAAGCCCTTTAGGAAGTTAGAATGAGAAAAAAAAGTGTATAAAAAAGATATTATTTAAGTTATCCGATTTGAACGGACTTATCGGGTTAGCCCGATATGGACCCAATTATTTTTTTTTACAGTTCATATATGGCCAACCCCACAACACCTGGTTGAAACCCGATAATTTTGTGTCGTGTTCGTAACATGCTAAAGTGTTATGTCACAAGTTAATTGGTACCCCTAATTTAAAACAAATGAGCTTTAATTTATATTTTCAAATCCAAAACGGAAACAAAACTCGTAAACGAAGAACGAAGTGAAAGACAACGGTTTAAGACATTAGGAGCGTGATGCAATGGAAAACGTTGGAAAAACCAAAAGTTGTAGCTTTAATTAATGTTGATTAGGACGTCGGTCTTGAGTTGTTGTTAAGAAGCACTGTTAGTCAAACCTCATAATTACAAGGGTATATGATGCAGGATTTGGAACTGTTTCTTCATGTGGGAGATGGAAATCAAAATTCCACTGCTCTTTATTTTTTCTAATCCATAATAATAGATGTTTGTTGATTAATTTAAAATAAACTTATTGATAAATCACTCATACAAAACGTCCATTCTAGAAAAATTAGAACTGATACATTTTTTAGAAGTCACTTATTAAAATGTTCATTTCTAAATAGACTTTTACATAATTGATCACAAAGATGCAGTAGATTAATATTCGCTCAATATATTTTTATTAAAAGAAGACAATTAATTATAACATAATTTAATTACTTGTAATAAGTAATTAATTAATCAAGTCATACAAATTAATTAATTTCGACAAGATTCTTCATTATAGAACTCCCGATATAATAAAAAGCGTAAACACACTTCAAATTAGTGACTAGATTTTCTATTCCACTTAAATGAATGTATCACGCGTGTCATTGATATAAAAATATCTGTTAATTATTGTTTAGTATATATATACAAATCATCGGATGATGAAACAAGAAGTGGAATAGAAAATTTGAATACTTCAAATTTGGTTTGTTAATTTAATATATTATTGCTTATTTTACTTCATAAACATAATACTAAATATAAATATAAATATATTATATAATATATATATATATATATATATATATATATAGGATATGGATCAAATAGGTCCTCCTACTTGGGGTGAGTCCATGGGGACACATCTTAACCATAGATCAACAATTTTGGGTGGTCCAGATTTTTAGGGCTTTTTTATGTTTATTTTTTTATTTCAACAATTAAAAAGGGTAGGGTGGTAATTTGACACTTTAGAATCAGTTACTAAGATTTTATTCCCTCTTTCACCCACTCTTCACGCATACTCTCTCTCCAGCATTTCAGTTTCGAAAAAAATTCTCTGCTGCTTATGTAGTATAGGGTTGTTGCTTATGACTTGCTTATGTAGTTAATGTATCTGTGATGCATGTGTAGTGTATATTCGTTGCTTATGTAGTATATGCTTATCGCTTATGTAGTATGGGTTTGTTGCTTATGTAGTTAATGTATTCGTGGTGCATACGTAGTGTATATTTGTTGCTTATCTAATATAGACTTGTTGCTTATGTAGTATGAGTTTGTTGCTTATGACTTGCTTATGTAGTTAATGTATCCGTGGTGCATACGTAGTGTATATTCGTTGCTTATGTAGTATAGACTTGTTGCTTATGTAGTATGGGTTTGTTGTTATGACTTGCTTATGTAGCTAATGTATTTGTGGTGCATACGTAGTGTATATTTGTTGCTTATGTAGTATATGATTGTTGCTTATGTAGTATGGATTTTTTGCTTATGACATGCTTATGTAGTTAATGGTATATAAAAACACAATGACACATCTACACAAGCAACAAATTACATCTTCATAAGCAAACTTCGAATCAAGTCAAGCTCTAGCAACTATGGCAAATTGTCTGCAACTTTTTTCATACAATAGTGCGTTGAAGAAGAAGGATGAATGATTTCTGTGAGTTGAAGAATTAGAAGGAGGATGATTAAGGAAGATGAGAATTATTCACGTTGAATTTGATGTGAGATTTGGATAGATTGTGTGATCATAATGTGAACAGAATCCCATGAATATTGGGTAGTTTTGTAGGATGACCAATTTACCCCTTTCTCTAATTACCAACATTTAATCGAATTTTTAGCTCTAAAATCACAACCATTGAAAAATCTAGATATATGCATTTAGGATTGGTCCCTATGGACTTAGCGCATGAGGTGTCTCATATAACCCTCTCCCTATATATATATATATATATATATATATATATATATAATATATATATATATATATATATATATATATGATTGCAACAACATGAAAAGGGGGAATTAACAAATGCAATGATAAAAAGAGAATTTTTTTTTTTGAGAAGGGATAAAAAGAGAATTATTGGTGCATGGGGATACCAAAAAATTGTCCGCCTTCCACCATCATCTCGGCGAGCATAAATCATTTAGTTGGGTCCTCCATCATCATTGATCCTATTTATCTCTGCCAATTTACTTTTTTGCCCCTGTAATATTTGATAAGTATTTTAACCTAAATTGCTACTAGCTAGTATCCAAAAATCCCTTTCATGTCCATAATAAAGCACATTTATCGTGCTTGCGTATACATAGTGCAAATATTATGAATGGGAAACAGGCCTTTAGGCTGTGGCTGTTTGTTAAGTTATAGTATGACTGCGTCAGTTGAGGATTTAGACTCTGCAACTCCACACTTGTTTTCGTATGCTCCACTCAACAATATAATATAATATAATAAATATATGAGCAAGTCTCTTGTGAGACGGTTTCACGGATCTAAATCCGTGAGACGGACCTCCTAAGGACTTCGTCTTGAGAACATGAACCATGAAAATAAATTTAAAAATAATAATGAACCATGAAGAAACAAAAATAAACCCTAAAAACATGAACCATGAAGAATAATAAACCCGAAAAATAAAAATAAACCCAAAAATAAAAAATAAACCCTAAAAAAAAAACTGAAAATCCTAAAAACCCAAATCAATTAAAAATAAACCCAAGAAACAAAATAAACCCTAAAAAAATAAATATAAACCCTAAGAAAAATAAAATCTGAAAAAAAAACCTTTAAAACTTTGTGTAAGGGCTCCGTCTCACGAATCTAAATCCGTGAGACCGTCTCACGCAAGTTTTTGTCTAAATATAATTGGATTGATTGTATTTTTATTGGGTGATGAGAAAATAGTTTTGCTGGAAATGGAATTAGATTTAAGCACTGTCCCATTCTCACGCCACCAGAGATTCTTTACCTATATCCCTAGGGTAGGGTTAAAATTGGAGGACCAGTTACTTTTTCACAGAAACATTGATCAAAATTACCAACTTCAGGTACACCTACTTTTATATTCAGTAACTACTATACACTAAAATGTAGACGATGGGTATACTTTATATTCATTCATATTTTGATAATTAGGGATAATTAAAAAAAAAAAAGAGATTTGGGGTATATAAAAAAAATACATAGAAGTTTAAAAATTACAAAAATATTCTTGAGGTATTATTCCTTCTTAAGTGTAAGGGAGATAATTGTGATATTTTCTATAAATGTAAGGGAGTGTTTGAAATAATTTTTTTGCTTATATATGAATAGAGTAAAATGTAATATGGAATGAAACCTCAAAAGGGTTAATGTAATTTTGAATATTTCTTTCGATTTTTTAGTAAATAGCCCAAACCTCAATTTTTTTCTAATTATCCATACATAATAATTACAACAATATTTTTGTATGTATGTTGTCAAGAGGAATTCAAAAGTAAACGAGTGAGTCCTTTGTAAAATCAGTAAAGCCATAATACTCTTTTATATGGATATATTTCATGAGTTCGAATTTTCTGTTCTATTTTTTTAGGCAAAATTATTTTTTTAGTCCTCTAAGTGGAGTCACTGAGATTTAGTCTTTTTTTCTCGACTTTGATTTTAGTCCTTTAAATGGACAAAATTCGGACTTTTAGTCCTGTTAACTGCTATAACAGGTAAATATTACCTGCTAGTGGATTATCTTTAATTCAAATTTTAAATAAATTTTAAAAAAATAGAATATTGTTTATGATAAAAAACGAGTTTTAATTTTATACTTTTAAATATTTTATTTAAATTGTGAATTTAATATTTAGAATTAAAAAAGTTTATTTCCTTCAAATATTTTACTAAAAAATCTTTTACTAAAACTATAAATGAAATAAAACTATAAATATAGAAATTATTTTAAAAATAAAAAAAGTACTATTAAAATATTTTATATTTCTAAGTAAAAATATACTTAAATTACAAATATATAAATATTAACAAATTATACATTTTCTCAAAAAGTATAAATGGTTATTCAAATTTTAAAAATATTAAAATAAATATTATTTCAATTTCAATTTATTTATATTTATATTTTATTTTATTTTTAATCAAACATTATATATTATTAGTACTAATAATTAGTTATTATAATTACCAAGTAATAATAATTCTTTTCAAGTATATCTTTGTATATATGTATGTTATGCATACATATGTAACGTGTATATTAATGTATATGCGTATATATATATATAATGTTTGATTAAAAATAAAATATAAATATATAAATAAATAGAAATTAAAATAATATCATTTTAATATTTTTAAAGTTTGAATTACTATTTATTTTCTTTGAAAAGATGGATAATTTGTTAATATTTATATATTTATAATTTAAGTATACTTTAGCTAGAAATATAAAATATTTTAATAGTATTTTTCTTATTTTTAAAATTAATTTCTATATTTATAAATTATGAAATTATTCAATATTATAAACTATTTTATTTTATTTATAGTTGAATTGAATATATTTTCAATAACTATATGTGAATTTTATATTTTTTATTATTATTAAAATCAATAAGTAACTTAAATCAAAAAAGGAAATACAAATTTTTTTTTTGGAAATAGTTTTAGTAAAAAAATGTGTTAGTAAAATATTTACAGGAAATAGATTTTTTTATTTCTAAAATATGTTCACAATTCAAATAAAAATTAAAAGTATAAAATTAAAACTCATTTTTTTATCATGGATAATATTCTATTATTTTTTAAAATTTATTTAAAGTTTGAATTAAAGATAATCCACTAGCAGTAACATTTATTGTTATAGCAAAAAATGTAACTAAAAGTCCGAATTTTGTCCATTTAAAGGACTAAACTCAAAGTCGAGAAAAAAAAAAGGACTAAATCTCCGAGTAGCGCCACTTAGAGGACTAAAAAAAATAATTTTGCCTATTTTTTATTGCATTGATCAGATGAATGACACGTATATTCAAACAATCAACAACGCATGTTTATGTCTTTAATCCAAACAAGTGGTATACAAAGTAGAACAAGAAAGTTGAATATGAGATCTGATATAATATTACATCATATATATATATATATATATATATATATATATGGATATCACATCATCAATTCTATGGGAAGATCTATGGAATCCTACTATTTTTTGTTGTACGGGCTCTGCCACATTGAGCTAAGTTTGTGTTTCTGCAATCTCGATGAAGGGTGGGGTGATGTGGGCTTAGATTGGTTGTGCATCAACAGGTTGAATAAGTGGGCACAGAGTTTTGGGGCTTTTAAGATGAAGTTCAACACTTTGTAGAAAATGGGCAATTTTGTGTCAATATTGCAACAGACTTCTCCGATCACAGGTAAATGAACACAGGAGTGGCAATCTCTGTTAATTCTGCTTCTGTCTATACATTTCATAATTGTTTGATTTGGATTAATTCTTGACAGATTGTGCGTACAGTCATCGGATAACGAATCCAGGGGGTTAAGACCATTGGACCCTATGCAAAGTTTGCAAACCACTATTGTTTGCTATTACATTAGAAAAATTAAACAAGTTCTATTTTTGCTCAAAAAAAATGTTTTATTTTAAATTCCATGTTTTACTAAAACAACTATAACACGGGAATTCATTGGTACGTACATTATCACCGATTTCGCCATATAACTCTGTATTTGTCATACTAAAAATTTCTAATTTTTTTTTTTATAAAACATCGATACTGCTAAATGACACTTTGTTAGTATAATCCATACAAAATGTCACAATCCATCACAATCCATCATTGCATGGAATAATCTCTTTTTATGCCACATCCAAATCTATCACAGCGTATGATAAATATAATCCATTTCTATGTAAAAAAGAAAGGTGACGAAAAGTTCATCTTATAAGAAGCATAAATAGCATCTTTTGTGCTTTCAGAATTACAAAAACCATTTCTTTTTCTCTCTTTTTTTTTTTGTCTTCCTTCTTTCCTTTTTTTTTTTTACGTTTCTTTGTTTCACTATTGATGCTGCTTTTTAGGGCAAATCACTCTAAGTCAACAGGATTGACGAAATCCTTTTTCCCAATGGGGAAGTCTTCTTCTCCGGAAGCTGGAAAAACTTTCGACTGGGAACTTGCCTGCACACATACGCAAACATTAGGGGGTCCCTGGGGGTTGCCCAGGGAGGCTCCTCCGACGCTCAAGTCAGCTTGGTGAACGAGAGAATAAAACAGTAATCGAATATTGAATTAAATACGTAGGTGAATTATGATTTAATTAACTTACATATAATAGGAGGGACCTTTTTATACCTGAGAGATGGGCCCCGTGGGCCGTGTAGAAGAATTCGGACTATGGGTCAATCGGCATAGGAGAAATTGGCTTATGGGTCAGTCCCGAACACCATTTGGCCGATTTATTTATTAGAGGCCATTGTGCAATTAATATTAAATAAATATATATAGAAATTGAATTATATATTAATTAATCAAATACCATTTTTGTCCCCAACATAAGCCCCCAGCTCTGGTGCTGCAGAGGGATGAAGCAGTATGGGAGCTAATCTGGTGCAGAAATATTTGGCTTGTCTTGTTGTATATATTGTCTTGCTTTTGGAGAATCCTTGACCGTTATTGCTTAAGGACGCTCCAAAAGAGAGCTCCTGACCATGTCTTCCAAAGGAATTATTTCCCTCTCTGCTCTTTGACTTTAAAATATGTTTGCTTTGTAGAAGACTTAGAAAAATTTCTTGAAAGTTGAGGTGAGAGTTGAGATGAAAGCCCAATGCGGGGGGACATATCTCTGGGGCACCTCCTCCGAGCGGGCAAGAGCGCCCCCATGCGCCCTCTTGCATGGAGGAGGGCGCCCTCCCGAGGATGGCCCAAACCCCCTATCCTTCGTTCCTTATATTTTCCTCCTTATTTTCTAGTGTTTTTCCCTTCTTCGAGCCAGATTTAAGATTCCGACTTTTTTTCATTTCCGCATTCACCCGTCTTCCCGGAGTTTAGCTTATGATTCCTATCCAGGGAGACTTGGTCTTTATTTGTGTAGAGATGAATTCTTCCCTTTAGAAGGAAGCTTCAATTCTTCCGGAGTGGCCGGAGATACTTGTGATTTACTTTACCCCACAGATGTTAGCATTTTTGCTTTCTTTTTCTTGCACGTCATGGAGAAGAATCTACAGAGACCCTTGCGAGGATGCCCCTATCCTCTGGGGTCTTAGCCGGAGGCGAAAAATTTACGAGGACTCTCCCGTGGTGGAAGCCTCTCTCCTCCGGAGCGTAAAGCTTCTCTAAGGGACTTTATTCACCTCAAGGAGCACAAAAGTTCTCTGGAGGATCGTATTTGCCTCACGGAATGGAAAGCTTCTCTAAAGGATCTTATTTTCCTCTCGGAGCGGAAAGCTTTTCTAGAAGACTTTGTTTGCCTCACGGAGCGAAAAGTTTCTCTAGAGGGTCTTATTTGCCTCATGGAGCGGAAAGCTTCTCTAGAGGAACTTATTTGCTTTATGGAATGGAAAGCTTCTCTAGAGGACTTTGTTTGTCTCACGTAGCGGAAAGCTTCTCTAAAGGACTTTGTTTGCCTCACGGAGCTGAAAGCTTCTCTAGAAAACTTTGTTTACCTCACGAAGCGAAAAGCTTCTCTAGAGGATTTTATTTATCTCACAGAGCTGAAAGCTTCTCTAGAGGATTTTATTTACCTCACTGAACTAAAAGCTTCTCTAGAGGATTTAATTTTCCTCATGGAGCAGAAAGCTTCTCTAGAGGGCTTATTTTTCTCCGGGAGCCTCGAGGGAGTCTCTTGTCCAACAAGGATGTTGTGAAAACCTCTGTTGTAAAAATCCCCGCCTAGCCCCGATTAATCCCCGCTAGGCGCTAGGCCCCCCTTGTCTGCCTACGATATTTTTTCCGATTAGGCCAACCTAATCTCGCCCAGGTCCCGCCTAACTCCGCCTAGGTACTAGGCCCCAATCTACCTCCTAGCGAGCGCCTAGCGCTTTTTACAACATTGGTGAAAACACTCAATGGCATAGATGCATGCTGGAAACCGCATTCTTTGGTGAGAGCAAAGGTAATCGACGCTTGGTTGCTTCTTGCTTCATGTGCAATGGGTTTTTAGGTTGATTCCTTCATGGTTCAACTTTTTTCATCTTTGGAGTCTTCGTCTTCTCCAAAGAGGTGACCATTTCTCTCTCCTTTTGCATTGGGGTGTACCTCTCCAATAAATGGAGATTTTACAGAGCTCTCTCTAGCTGAGGATGGTTCATCGATAGGTTGTCGAAGGAGTTTTGTTTTTCTATAAGGGGTTTCTTGTTCCATAGATAAATTGACTTGTCTGGATGGCTCTTAAATCCTTAGCCTGAGCATCGAGGGGAGTTTGTGTCTATCCTTTCTAGACTTCAAGGTTTGTTTGTCCCCCATCAATGTGATGGCTTCTTTAGTGTCTAGTTGCTTTCCAGTACATTGTTCCTATCTTTCGTTCTAGTTGAGTGATGGTCATTCTTCATGCAGCTGCTGCTGCGGCCTGCAACAGCAGGGTGCCCTTACGAGAGGTCTTTATGCAGTTGGTGGAGCTCGGGGATATCCTCGTGCAGCTCCAGGAGCATTTATGTCGTAGAGTGCTTTGGGTAGCCTCATTGAGCTGGAGAGCTTCTCGGGTGCAGCGGGCTTATCTCATGAGAAGAGCCCTTCAGAAGGAGGAGATTGCAGAAGGGCGCCTTTTTGGCCAGGCAAGGGCATCCCCTTAAGTGGGCAAGGGCGCCTCTTTCAGTTCTCTGAGTTGTTGAATGGCATCCATCCGGAAGGAAAGATCTATATTCATGTCTTCTCAACGATCTGCCCTCTTTCTTGATGTTCCTGGTATTGGAGCCTGCGACTTCCACAATTACTTCATGAAGTCTTGCAGTAACTCTCCTTTCGGTTATTTTACTTGAAAAAGATGAGTCATAGTCTATAAATACTTTTTTATAATGGAGAATCGTCGTGCGAAGGCAATAAGGAGTTTATCCATCCCAATGAATCTAACTAGGAGCTAACCAACCAAGTTAGTGGTGCTTGGTCAGTGTTGTCCGGACACTTTACAAAAGGATGCGTACATCATAGTGTAGAGATCCACCTTTGCATGGAGTTTGTCTTAGTGCTCCTGGTGGACCTCCGGTCTCATCATACTTCGGGAGGCTGGAGATCTTGATGCCCGAGGGCAATGACTTGGCCCGAATGGCAGGGGGCCAGTGAACTTTCTCCATATAGCCATGACCCGCGAGTTAGGTTGGTTGATGTTTTACCTCCTGCGACTCTTCTGCGCCCTTGTGAGTGTGGATTTGGGTGTGTTGGGCTTCATTTCTATCTTCTCTTCTAGTGGGAGCGTATCCTTGATTTTTTTCCTAAGTTCATTATTTTCTTTATCTTCGTCCCCAATGATGGGGTCTTCAATAACTGGCGAGATCTTGAGGGAGGTCTTTCGTAGCTTCTACC
Source organism: Rehmannia glutinosa (assembly GCA_016081115.2). Taxonomy (NCBI): domain Eukaryota; kingdom Viridiplantae; phylum Streptophyta; class Magnoliopsida; order Lamiales; family Orobanchaceae; genus Rehmannia; species Rehmannia glutinosa. The sequence continues at coordinate 128,796 of JABTTQ020002213.1, forward strand.
GCAACGTGATTCCTTGAAGCAGCTCGACAGCTTCTTCGAGCAAGGATTAGAGGGCTCTTCGCATTAATCAAACTTCTTCAATAGGCGGAGTCCCCACTAGGAGGAGGAGGAGGCGGTGCCTTACCCGATGGAGGGTACTGGTCTCATATCTTCAATGTGATAGTTCTTCTTGCTGATTCCTGGCTCCACGGCCCGCAGCTTGGGATTCTTCAGCTAGTGGCGACTCTTCATGATTCTCGCTGCGTTCTTCTTTTCTTCTTCCTTAACTCTTCAAAGTATTCCGAGCAGCTTCATCCAACAGAGCTTGGAAGGCTTCCCGGTTCAGGTGAACTTCTTCAGGGAAAAAACCCATCTTCCGCACAGCGGTTGTAACGTCATTCCCTCCCGTGTGGATGTGGTGTCCTTCCGACGACCAGGTAAATTTTTTCAATTGGTGGAGTGATGAGTGTAAAATATATGTGCATTTGAGGGTTTAAAATGATATATATTTGATGCATTTGCACGCATATTTAGTTTGTTTTGCTTGTTTTCCCTTGTTGGGCGTGATACTGCGTACTCTTGTGAATTTTGCAGAAAATTGAGCTAAATTGGACAAACGATGATAGCATGTTTCAAATGATTTGTAAAAAGACAAGGTATGATCAAAGATATGAAGGAAAGAAGCATGGACGGTCAAACAAAAAGGAATTTCCTTCAAAAACGTCAAAACGCGCTAACAGTTTTGAGCACTGGCAGGGTTTATTATTTTGGCCATAACTTCCTCTAAATAATTGATATTGAGATTATTCAAAAGGCCATGGAAAGCTAAGAGAAAGATATACAACTTTCATGAAGACCCCGAGATCAAATTTCGATTGCACGATCCGGCCGTGTGGGATTACACGGGCGTGCGACGTAACTGGGGCTGAATTGGTCTCATTTTCCTACTAAAACTCTGCAAGTGATCTCTCCAAGCATCTATAAAATGGACTCAAGGCTATGCACGAAAATACACAACTTTATACAGCAAAAACACATCAAATAACACAGGAACGCATCGAAGATCTTTTGAGCAAAGAAGGCTAGGTAGCAAAGAATACCACAAGGCTTTCGTATCTAGGGAGCACAAGAGCTTCGAAGGCTTAGGAGGGGAATCCATCCTGACAAGAAGGGGTTTTCTTTCTATGTCTAAGAACTCTTGTATGTGCTTAAACGATGTCTTAATATTGATTCGAATTTGTCTATGAGTTTGTAATCAATATTTGGCATATCATTTGGATCTTAGGGGCATAATCGAAACTGTTGATTTATGTTAAATATGATTATTTGTTTTCTTATTTTGATCATGCTTTCTATTTTATGAATTTGAGTGCTTATTCTTAATTGATTTTTATCTGATCAATAATTTGCATGTCATACTTCTAGTCCATAATCCGGGAGGTGAGTTCTAGTAAGACGAAAATTGAATTCAGACATAAATAGAGTAATGTATCGGGAGACTACTTCTATTTGTGGGGAGTACTTCAATTCAAAGATATTTTGGGAGTTAGTAATAATTGTGATGGATCGGGAGACCTCAATTATTATTAATCTATTGTTTATGTACACAATAAACTATTTTAGGAATTGAACCCATAGAATTGCATGAATTTGTTTTTAAAACTTTATTCGCATTTAATATTGAAGAAACATGTTTAGATTATGTGCCTAAGGTTGCTCCTAAAGATGTTGAAAATACTTCTGGGGTTCGAAAATTTATTTTTATTTTTTTTCTTTATTTTCGATTTTTTTAGTTAAAAATACTCAATTTTCGGTCGCTTCAATAAAATTGGAATACGATGTTATTATAGCCTAAGTGTTTCGAGATTCAATCCCAGAGGAATACGATCTTGCTTGCCATTATCCTATAAACTACATTGTACACTTGCAGTTGTATGAACCAAATATTTATGGGAAACATATTTTTGGCGTCGTTGCCGGGGATTGATTAGATTCTACTTAGATATAGTAATAAGTAGTCCAATCTTAATTGAAGAATTTATTTTTGTAAATATTTTTATTTTAAATTTTATTCTTTTTTCGATTTTTTTATTTTATTTTCTTCTTTTTCGTTTCTAACATCGTTTTTGTTGCGTGCGAGACTGGAATCCTTGGAGATTCAAGAAGCCCAAACGCTGCTGCAGTGCGAGGCCAACATTAAAAGGGCAAATTCCCAGGCGATACTTAATTCGAGAAAACAGAGCAACGCCATTAGTCTGATGGATGGTACAGAATATGAGAGCTCAATGATTTCAATCGACACGGTTCAACACATTTACCGCTTTAGCACGTTTAATTGCTTTTGTGTGATTTTAATCCAGCTTTTATGCCCAACTCCCTATGATTTTACCATGAATATTTTATGGCATGTGATAACATACTTGGGGGAATAATGTGATAAATTCTTGGGAGAAAAGTTATTTATTTGCTTGGCATATGTTAAGAAAATTGGGTATTTGAGCATGTTGCGAAAAATAAGCATGTGAGCTTTTGTGCCTTAAACTGCTTTATATTATGCAGACTTATTTTTTTTGTTGAATGTGTCATTCATGATTGATAGAATTCTAGAACTTGCTCTGGTATCTTCATTGAAGCCATGTGTGTGTGGAATTTTTGAAAATAATTTAAGGCTATCTTTGTTTAGCCTACTTAGCCAGTTAGCCTAAAAAGTCTACCAATGAACTCATGATTCCCTAGTTAGCCAATTTTGAGTCTAAACTTTTATTCTGAGCCACACTGATCTTTAAAATTTACATGTTTTTATCCCTACAAATTCTTGAGCTTATAGAAAATGAATAAGTTTGGGGGAGACGTGGTGAAAATTTATGGAAGATGGTAAAAGAAAGATGGATGAGCAGTATCTGGGTAAATGAAAAAATACATGAAGCTCGAAAAAGAAAAAAAAATCTCTGGAAAAAAAGTAGAGAAAATCGAGCAAAGCAAAAAAAAATTCTGAAAATTGTGGAAAAAAAATGAGAGCTTGAGGCTAAAGAAAAAAAAAAAAGGCAAAAAGGCCTAAGAATGAAAAAGGAGAAATAAGGGTGGAATTAAGTTGAAAAAGAAAACTGATATTATATTGAAATTGGGTTGGTGAATTGCAAATATGTATGCTTAAATTCTATTTACTCAAGTCAAGTCACTTAATCCAAATTTCTCTACCCTTACCAAAGAGCCTACATTACAACATAATAAAAGTCCTTTTTGATTCTTAGATTGTGCACACAAAAGTGGTAGAGATGTCAGACGATTTACAAGCCTATGGTAGTTCTACATTCACTGCATTGAATTTGAGCGTAAACACTATCCATACACTTCTGAGAGTTGAGTGATACACTATCTTCTTGTGAGTCGCGATGTCGAGTACCAAAGAGAGTATTGATTATGCCGAGTTTATGAATAATGACTTCTTGATGATGAATTACATGGTTTCCTTGAGTATGGAGTCAAATGTTATTTAATGTCATAGTGTTCTTGGGTGTTCGTTCGTTTTTACCCCTTGTATTAATTTCTTAATTTGCTCGAAGACGAGCAATGCTTTAAGTTTGGGGGATTTGGAGCTCTTCCAGATGGAGGTGGCGGTTTCGTTTCTTCTTACGGGGGAGGCGGTGCCGTTTCTTCTTACGGGGGAGGTGGTGTCTTTCCGGTGGAGAGATAGTTGGCCTCCCACCTTTTTGATGTCCTTTTCTCTTACTGGTCTCTGGCCCCAGGGCCTGCAGCTTGGGATCCGGCTCCATGCGCTTGAGGTCAGGTCTGCGTCTTTGTACGCTTTTGATGTTCCCACAGACGACACCAAATTGATGCTACTTTTTAGGGCAGATCACTCCAACTCAACAGGGTGACAAAATCCTTCTTCCCAAGGGGGAAGTCTTCAAGTCTTCTTCTCCAGAAGATGGAAATCCTTTGACTGGACTGCACACGTACGCAAACGTTAGGGAGGCCCCTCCAATGCTCAAGTCAGCTTAGTGAACGAGAGAATAAAACAGTAATCGAATACTGTATTAAATCCGTAGGAGAATTATGAATTAATTAACTTACAAATAATAAGAAAGACCTTTTTCATACTTGGGAGATGGGTCCCGTGGGCTGTGTAGGAGAACTCGGCCTATGGGCCACTCCGCATAGGAGAAATCGATATATGGCCAGTCCCGGACACCATTGGGTCAGTTTATTTATTAAGAGTCCATTGGGCAATTAATATTAAATAAATATATATAAATTGAATTATATATTAATTAATTAAATACCATTTTTGTCCAAATAATTATTTTTTTAAGGGCAAAATACAATAACTCCCCTACGATTGACCTTAAGTCTCACTTACCATCCTCGAACTTGCCAATGTAACACTTATCCCCTCAATCAAAGTAGAATTTAATGTATGGACAAAATTGTCGCTAATAACAATTGTTTTGAGCATGTTTTAATATTTTCACTACAATTCCGATTTATGTTCTTTATTTAAATCTTTTTTTAAAAAAAAAAAGCAATTAGTAACTTATCTTATTCAAATATTAAAATATGTTAATAACATATGAATATAACAAATATATAAAAATATTTAATTTAGAAATTATTTTAATTATTTGAGTCCAATGTAAAAATAATTTTTAAATTTTAAACTCTTTCAAATAATATGGATAAATATACTTTTGTTTACTAAATATTTATTTTTAAATTATTGATAATTTATATTTCTATTATAAAGATATATGTAATAGTTTATTAAGAAAGAAGAAGTAATACATATTTTCTTTGGTACTATTAAATGTTTTGAACAATCGTTTCTCAAATAACATGATTTAGTATCTAAATATTTTAATCAAACTAATTGGGTGTGCTTTCAATTCATTTCCTTAATAATATCGATTATTCAATAAATATGACAATTTTTATTAATGTTATGTTTTGGACTTAAAATCATATTGAATAACCAAGAAATAAGTGAAGACTTGTAAAATATATAATTAAATTAGTTTAATAAAATATTTGTTCATAAATTTTCTAATATTGAAAGTTTATTTAAATTAAAGAGTTAATACTTTATTTTTCTCATTCATCTTTCATATTTAATTTTTTTGTGTAATTATTGTACACTACTTTAGTCTTTTAAATTTAAATTACTTAATGTACAATGAAAAAATCACTTTTTGAGTTTAATAAGAGTGTAAATCAAATAGAGTACAAACCATTAAAAAATTTACTAAAAATTATGTACATTCATTTTCATTGAGGGTAGTTTTGTCCATACATTATAATTTAATTTGATGAAGGGGTAAGTATTACATTTACAAGTTCATGGGGGTAAATTAGACATTAGGTCAAGTTTAGGAGGTGTTATTGTATTTTGCCCTTTTTTTAATAGTATAAAAAGATATATGATTATTTGGCCCTTTTCAATGGGAGTTTTCGGCATTTTGCTCTTTTACATGAGTCCGGATCCTATATTCTAAAGTGTGTTTATTTCGTATTCCAAGTATATTAAATATATATTCTAAATTAATAACATCATCCATACACTTGGAGAGTAGGGATGATATTTGGAACACAGGTTGATATATAATTTGAAATAAACAATCATGTGCCTTTTTGTTCGCAAAAAATATTTGGATCATACAACTGCAAGTGTACAGTGTAGTTTATAGAATAATAGCAAGCAAGGTCGTATTCCTAAGGGATTGATATGTGAAACACTTAGGCTATAATAACATCGCATTCCAATTTTATTGAAGCGGCCGGATATCAAATTTATAATAAAATCGAAAATAACAAGAAAAATAAATAAATTTGCGAACCCCACAAGTATTTTCAACAACTATAGGAGCAACCTTGAGCACATAATCTCAACATGTTTCTTTAATATTAAATCCAACTAATGTTTCAATAACAAATTCATGCGTTTCTATAGGTTCAATTCCTAAAATAGTTTATTCCCCCTCCCGGGTGGCGCATAAACAGTAGATTAATAATAATTGAGGTATTCCGATCCATCACAACTATTATTAACTCCCAAAAGATCTTTGAATTGAAATACTCCCCACAAAATGAAGTAATCTCCCGAACATTACCCTGTTTATGTCTGAATTTGATTTTCGTCTTGTTAGAACTCACCTCCCGTAGATGCGAAAGGCCCAGTGGTGTTCTTCGCGACCTAGTCCTCCTCTCTCAGAAGACCTTCGATCTTGTGTTCCAGCGTAATTTGATGTGTTTTCTGTAGTATGAATGTTGTAATTTCCGTGCAAGCCTTGGGTCCCTTTTATAGATGCTTGGAGAGATCACTTGTAGAGTTGGAACGGGAAAAGAACTCCGGAAAAACGTGTGGCAGAGTCCCACACGGCCTGGCCGTGTGACATCACACGGCCGTGTGGGTTTTGTCCTGCCTGACACCACACGTCCGTCTGGGTCTACACTGTCCGGCCGTGTGGCTTGGTTCTGTCCCCTGTTTCTTCTCTTTTTCACACGGTCGTGTGATACCACACGGTCCGACTGTGTGACGTGTTCTTGTCCGTTTTCTTCATCTTTTTGATCTTCTCTTCGCACTTGTCAGTCTTATCCAGGCCTTCCAACTGATATTTCTTTGTTTTAAGCTCTGTTTTCTTTAAAAAGTTACAAAAATACGCAATATCATGCCCTTCTAATAAAACCAAGTAAAATACACTAAATATGCATGCAAATACATCAAATATATATCATTTTAAGCCCCAAAATGCACGTATATTTTACACGCATCAAAATCCCCCAAACTTAAAGCATTGCTCGTCCTCGGGTAAATTAAGAAAAATATTATCAAGGGGTAAAAAGAACACACAAGAACGTTATGAACATTAAATCTCATCTGACTCCATATTTAAGAAAACCACGTAATTCACAATCAAGAAGTCATCATTCATAAACTCGACATAGTCAATACTCTCTTGGGTACTCGACATCGCGACTCACAAGTAGATAGTGTATCACTCGACTCTCAAAAGTGTATGGATATTGTTTATGCTCAAATTCAATTCAGTGAAAGTAGAACTACCATAGGCTTCCAAATCGTCTAATATCTCGACCACTTTTGTGTGCACAATCTAAGAATCAAAAAGAACTTTTTATTTGGTTGTAATTGTAATGTATGCTCTTTAGTAAGGATATGGAAATTTGGATTAAGTGACTTGACTGGAGCAAATAGAATTTAAGCGCACAGACTTGCAATTCACCAATCCAATTTTATCATAAAACTCATTTTCTTTTTCAATTCCACCCTTATTTCTCATTTTTCATTCTTAGGCCGTGTTGCCTATTTTTCTTTTTGTTTAGTCTTAATATCTCATTTTTTCATAATTTTTCATAATCTTTTTTCTACTTTGCTCGATTTTTTTTATATATTTTTCTGAGATTTTCTTTCTTTTTCGAGCTTCATACATTCTTCATTTACCCAGACACTGCTCATCCCTCTCTCTTTTGCCAACTTCCTCTCTTTTTTCATAAATTTTCCACCACATCTCCCCCAAACTTATTCATTTTCTATAAGCTCAATAGGTTTCAGGGATAAAATTATTTTTTTCAATTTTAAAGATCAATGTGGCTAACAATAAAAAGTTTTGGCTCAAATTGGCTAGCTAGGGAATCATGAGTTCATAGGTAGGCTTTTTAGGCTAAGTAGGCTGAAACAAAGATGGCCTTAAACCATTTTCAAAAATTGCACACACACATGGCTTCAATGAAGATACCAGAGCAAGTTCTAGAGTTCTGTCAATTATGAATGACACACTCAAGAAACCAAATAAACAGCATAAGATAAAGCAGTTTAAGGCACAAAAGCTCACAGGCTTATTTTTTTCGCAACATGCTCAAATACCCAATTTTCTTAACTATTGCCAAATAAATAAATGACATCTCCTCAACTATTCATCATATTATTCACAAAAATATGTCATCTCATAAAATCAAATGCTCATAGTAAAAATCATACGAAAGCTGGGACTATTTAATTGAAAAAAATAAATACTTTTTTTTGCAAATTGTTTTTATGCTCTACATGCAATCCTAAATGCAATGCAAAAATGCAACAGTACTAAATTACGCATTCTTGACAATTCCCCCGAACTTAAAATATGTTTCGTCCCGAACATGTGAGAAAATTATCAAAAGTAAAGAGGAATGTGTAATAAGTACTTACTCGGATTGTTCCAGTGAAGCCGGGAACTCGTCCATCAAATTTGAAACTTGAAGAACCAGATCGCACGGTCGTGTCCTGTGCGTCCACATGCCCGTGTGCGTATTTAAGGTTTGTTTTACCTGGAGTTTGTGGCGACGCCTCTTGGGTTGCCTTCCACAAAGCGCTAAGTTTTACTTCTTCAACCAGACTTCAGATTTCTACCATCACTGTAGTTGAACTGTGTCGGTTGAAATCCTTAAGCCCTCATATTATGTACCATCCATCAAACGAATGGCGTGCAATCGCTTTTTTCGGATTAATTTCAGTATCACTTGGGAATTTGTCTTTTTGATGTTGACCTCCCACAGCAGTTGCGATCTGGGCTACTTGTGTTTCCAGGGATTTCAGTCTTGTGTTTACGTTCGTGTTCAATTGAGTGGCATGTTCTTCTATCCTGTCTATCTTCGCTTCATCTTTATTTAATCTTGCCCTGGTCTCTCCGATAAATGAGGATAACATCTCTTCAACAGATGCTTTCTTTTCACTTGACTCCGCTCTGCCTTGATTACCCACATTATATCCCGGAGATGGCTACAAAATATTTTTATTGTTAGCATAAGAGAAATTTTCATGGTTTCGCAACCCCAGATGATAGTAGTTGGGTGTCTGATTATTTCTAAAATTGTTGTTGAAGTTCCTTTGTTAGCCCACAAATTTTGCTTCTTCTTCAACAACAGTAGGATCTCTTGGAGTCACTTGTTTCATCGCATCCAGTTTCATATTCAGCCCGGATACTTGTTCTGTGAGCATGACGACTTTCTCATTATGAATTTCTGCCACACGTAGGACAGTAGACCTCTCGGATGGCAATTGGTAACTGTTGTTCGCCATCTCTTCAAATAATTCTAGCGCCTCCTCGGGATATTTCCTTAGCAGTGCACCCCCAGATGCAGCATCTATAATTGTTCTCGTGTTGCCACTTAAACCATTATAGAAATACTAGACCTGTTGGTAGTCGGGATATCCGTGTTGCGGGCACTTCCTCAGTAATTCCCGGAATCGATCCCATGCTTCATATAGTGGCTCAGCATCTAATTGCCTAAACTGGGTGATCTCTGATTTCAGTTGTAGCGTCTTGCTAGAGGGAAAGTATTTGGCTAGAAACCGCTAACTCAGTTCTATCCAATTTGCTGGTGGTGGTGTTAGAGAGCTTAACCATCCTTTAGCCTTATCGCGCAGAGAGAATGCGAAAAGAAAGCATCAAATGATATCCTCAGAAACACCATTCATCTTAACTATGTCGCGAATTTCCAAAAAGTGCGTCAGATGCGCGTTTGGATCTTCAACGGCTCTGCCCCCAAATTGATTTTGTGACACCATCTGGATCAATGCTGGTTTCTGTTCAAAGTTGTTTGTATTGATCGGCAGACAGGCCACACCCCCATAAGTCTGACTTACCTTCGGCTAGAAGTAGTCTAACTGTCCTTCTCGCGGGCCTCTCCACAATTCGGTCCTGGACGTCTGCCCCAGGTGGGCGCTCCTCATTGTTTATGTTGTTCACTGCGTTTGGATTAGTCCCATACGCCATATCTTTAGCTCTTTTCCTTAGTTGCTTTGTTGTCTTTTCGATTTCCAAATCAATGGGTATTGGTTGGGTAGATCTGGAATGCGTGATCATGTACTATCTGCACTTAACAAAAATAATGTTAGAACCAAAGAAAAAAAATAATAAAAGAAAAGAATTTTTCGAAAGTATTTTAGAAAAATATGAAAAAATTATAACAAAATAATGCTTCAATTAAGATTGAACTACTTATTACGCTATCTAAGCAGAATCCATCAATCCCCGGCAACGGCGCCAAAAACTTGTTCGCCAAAATATTTGGATCATACAGCTGCAAGTGTACAGTGTAGTTTAAAGAATAATGGCAATAAAGGTCATATTCCTCAGGGAATGATATGTGAAACACTTAGGCTATAATAACATCTCTTTCAATTTTATTGAAGCGACCGAATATCAAATTTATAATAAAATCAAAAATAACAAGAAACATAAATAAATTTGGAACCCCACAAGTATTTTCAACAACTACAGGAGCAACCTTGGGCACATAATCTCAACATGTTTCTTCAATATTAAATCCAACTAATGTTTCAATAACCAATTCATGCGTTTCTATGAGTTCAATTCCTAAAATAGTTTATTCCCCCTCCCGGGTGGCGCATAAACAATAGATTAATAATAATTGAGGTCTCCCGATCCATCACAACTGTTATTAACTCCCAAAAGAACTTTGAATTGAAATACTCGCCACAAACAGAAGTAGTCTCCCGATATATTACCCTGTTTATATATCGAATTCGATTTTGTCTCGTTAGAACTCACCTCCCGGATTATGGACTAACGAGTATGACATTCAAATTATTGATCAGATAATCGACAATTATAAATAAGCACTTGAATCAATAAAATAGAACACATGAATCAATTAAGAAAGCAATTAATCAAGGTTTAACATGAATACACAGTTTTGATTATGCCCCTAAGATCCGAAAGATTAGCCAAACATTGATAACAAATTCATAGATAAATTCAAAATCAATATTATGACATCGTTTAAGCACAAACAAAAGATCTAGACATAGAAAGAAAACCACTTCTTGTCAGGATGGATTCCCCTCCTAAGCCTTCGAAGCTCTTGTGCTCCCGTAGATGCGAAAGGCCTTGTGGTGTTCTTCTCCACCTAGCCCTCCTCTCTCAGAAGACCTTCGAACTTGTGTTCCTGCGTAATTTGATGTGTTTTCTGTTGTATGAATGTTGTAATTTTCGTGCAAGCCTTGGGTCCCTTTTATAGATGATTGGAAAGATCACTTGTAGAGTTGGAATGGGAAAAGAACTCCAGAAAAATGTGTTGCAGAGTTCCACACGGCCTGGCCGTGTGACATCACACGATCGTGTGGGTTTTGTCCTGCCCAATACCACACGTCCGTGTGGGTCTACACGGTCCGACCGTACGGCTTCGTTATGTCCCCTGTTTTTTCCCTTTTTCATACGGTTGTGTCACTTTTCACACGGGTATTTTCACATGGCCGTGTGACGTGTTCTAGTCCGTTTTCTTCGTCTTTTTGATCTTCTCTTCGCACTTGTCTTATCCGGGCCTTCCAACTGATATTTCTTTGTTTTAAGCTCAGTTTCCTTTAAAAAGTTACAAGAATACGCAGTATCATGTCCCTTCTAAGGAAACCAAGTAAAACACACTAAATATGCGTGCAAATGAATCAAATATATATCATTTTAAGCCCCAAAATACACGTATATTTTACACGCATCAAAATCCCCCAAACTTAAAGCATTGCTCGTCCTCTAGCAAATTAAGAAAAATATTATCAAGGAGTAAAAAGAACACTCAAGAACGCTATGAACATTAAATCTCATTTGAATCCATACTTAAGAAAACCACGAAATTCATACTCAAGAAGTCATCATTCATAAACTCGACATAGGCAATACTCTATTGGGTACTCGACATCGCGACTCACAAGTAGATAGTGTATCACTCGACTCTTAGAAGTGTATGGATAGTGTTTACGCTCAAATTCAATTCAGTGAAAGTAGAACTACCATAGGCTCGCAAATCGTCTAATATCTCGACCACTTTTGTGTGCACAATCTAAGAATCAAACATGACTTTTCATTTGGTTGTAATGTAGGCTCTTTGGTAAGGATATGGAAATTTGGATTAAGTGACATGACTGGAGCAAATAGAATTTAAGCGCACAGACTTGCAATTCACCAATCCAATTTTATCATAAAACTCATTTTCTTATTCAATTCCACCCTTATTTCTCCTTTTTCATTCTTAGGCCGTGTTGCCTATTTTTTTTTTCTTTAGCCTTGAGCTCTCATTTTTTCATAATTTTTCATAATCTTTTTTCTACTTTGCTCGATTTTTTTTATATATTTTTCAGAGATTTTCTTTCTTTTTCGAGCTTCATACATTCTTCATTTACCCAGACACTACTCATCCCTCTCTCTTTTGCCAATTTTATCTCTTTTTTCATAAATTTTCTACCACATCTCCCCCAAACTTATTCATTTTCTATAAGCTCAATAAATTTCAGGGTCAAAATTATTTTTTTCAATTTTAAAGATCAATGGGGCTAACAATAAAAAGTTTTGGCTCAAAACTGACTACCTAGGGAATCATGAGTTCATGGGTAGGCTTTTTAGGCTAAGTAGGCTAAAACAAAGATGGCCTTAAATTATTTTCAAAAATTGCACACATACATGGCTTCAATGAAGATACCAGAGCAAGTTCTAGAGTTCTATCAATCATGAATGACATACTCAAGAAAACAAATAAGCTGCATAAGATAAAGCAGTTTAAGGCACAAAAGCTCACAGGCTTATTTTTTCGCAACATGCTCAAATACCCAATTTTCTTAACTATTGCCAAGCAAATAAATGACATCTTTTCAACTATTCATTGCATTATTAACAAAAATATGTCATCTCATAAAATCAAATGCTCATAGTAAAAATCATACGGAAGCCGGGACTATTTAATCGAAAAAATAAAAATCAATTTTTTTTGCAAATTTTTTTATGCTCTACATGCAATCCTAAATGCAATGCAAAAATGCAACAGTATTAAATTACGCATTCTTGACAATCCCCCCAAACTTTATATATGCTTCATCCCGAACATATGAGGAAATTATCAAAAGTAAAGAGGAATGCGTAATAAGTACTTACTCGGATTGTTTCGGTGAAGCCGGGAACTCGTCCGTCAAATTTAAAACTTGAAGGACCAGATCGCACGGCCTGGTCCTGTGCGTCCATACGCTCGTGTGCTTATGTCATGTTTTGTTTTACCCGGAGTTTGTCGCGACGCCTCTTGGGTTGCCTCCCACAAAGCGCTAAGTTTTACGTCTTCAACCAGACTTCAGATATCTAACATCACTGTTGTTCAACTGTGTCGGTTGAAATCTTTAAGCCCTCATATTCTGTATCATCCATCAGACGAATGTCATTGCACTGTTTTCTCAGATTAAGTTCAGTATCGCTTGGGAAATTGCTTTTTTTTATGTTGACCTCCCACAACAGTTGCAATATGGGTTACTTGTGTTTCCAGGGATTTCAGTCTTGCGTTTACGTTCGTGTTCAACTGAGTGACATGTTCTTCTATCCTGTCTATCTTCGCTTCATATTTATTTAATCTTGCTCTGGTCTCTCCGATAAACGAGGATAGCATCTCTTCAACAGATGCTTTCTTTTCACTTGACTCCACTCTGTTTTGATTAGCCACATTATATCCTGGAGGTGGCTGCAAAATATTTTTATTGTTAGCTTTAGAGAAATTTTCATGGTTTCGCAACCCCGGATGATAGTAGTTGGGTGTCTGATTATTTCTATAATTGTTGTTGAAATTCCTTTGTTGGCCCACAAAGTTTGCTTCTTCCTCAACAACAGCAGGATCTCTTGGAGTCACTTATTGCATCGCATCCAGTTTCATATTCAGCACGGATACTTGTTCTTTGAGCTTGGCGACTTTCTCATCCTGAATTTCTACCACACGTCGGACAGTAGACCTCTCGGATGGCCATTGGTAACTGTTGTTCGCTATCTCTTCAAATAATTCTAGCGCCTCCTTGGGATATTTCCCTAGTAGTGCACCCCAGATGCAGCATCTATAATTATTCTCGTGTTGCCACTTAAACCATTATAGAAATACTGGACCTGTTGGTAGTCGGGATATCCGTGTTGCGGGAACTTTCTCAGTAATTCTCGAAATCAATCCCATGCTTCATATAGTGGCTTAGCATCTAATTGCCTAAATTGGGGGATCTCTGATTTCAGTTGCAACGTCTTGTTATGGGGAAAGTATTTGGCTAGAAATCACTAACTCAGTTCTGCCCAATTTGTTGCTGGTGGTGTTAGAGAACTTAACCATCCCTTAGCCTTATTGCACAGAGAGAATGCAAAAAGGCATCATCAAATGATATCCTCAGAAATACCATTCATCTTGGCCGTGTCGCGAATTTCCAAAAAGTGTGCCAGATGCGCGTTTGCATCTTCAACAGTTCTTCCTCCAAACTGATTTTGTGACACCATCTGGATCAATACCGATTTCAGTTCAAAGTTGTTTGCATTGATCCGCAGACGGGCCACACCCCCATAAGTCTGACTTATCTTCGGGTGGAAGTAATCTCTAACTGTCCTTCTCGCGGGCCTCTCCACAATTCGGTCCTGGACGTCTGCCCCAGGTGGGCGCTCCTCATTGTTTCTGTTGTTCACTGCGTTTGGATTAGTCCCATCCGCCATATCTTTAGCTCTTTTCCTTAGTTGCTTTGTTGTCTTTTTGATTTCCAAATCAATGGGTATTGGCTTGGTAGATCAGAAACACTTGATCATGCACTATTTGCACTTAACAAATGTTAGAACCGGATAAATAAAAAAAATAATAAAAGAAAAGAATTTTCAAAAGAATTTTTGAAAAATCTGAAAATATTATAACGAAATAATGTTTTAATTAAGATTGAACTACTTATTACTATATCTAAGTAAAATCCATCAATCCCCGGCAACGACGCCAAAAACTTGTTCGCCAAAATATTTGGATCATATAACTGCAAGTGTACAGTGTAGTTTATAGAATAATGGCAAGCAAGGTCGTATTCCTCAGGGATTGATATGTGAAACACTTAGGCTATAATAACACCGCATTCCAATTTTATTGAAGCGACCGAATATTGAATAATTTAATCATAAAAATCGAAAATAAAAGAAATAAATGTGTGAACCCCACAAGTATTTTCACCATCTATAGGAGCAACCTTAGGCACATAATCTCAACATGCTTCTTCAATATTAAATGCAAACAAAGTTTTTAAAACCAATTCATGCAATTCTATGGGTTTAATTCCTAAGTTAGTCTATTCCCCCTTCCGGGCGGTGAATAAACAGTTGATTAATAACAATTTTAGGCCTCCCGACTCGTTACAATTATTACTAACTCCCAAAAGATTTATGAATTGAATGACTCCCCACAAACAGTTGTAGGTCTCCCGACTCGTTACATCCGTTTATGTCTGAATTCGATTTTCGTCTTTGTTAGAACTCATCGTCCGAAATTTTGCAATAACAAATATGACATGCAAATTATTGGCCAAATAAAAAGCAATTATAAATAAGTACTCGAATTCATAAAATATAAAGCATGAATTAATTAAGAAAATAAATAATCATATTTAACATGAATCCACAGTTTCGATTATACCCCTAAGATCCGAAAAATATGCCAAACATCGGTTACAAAATCATAGACAAATTTGAATCAACATTAAGACATTGTTTAAGCACAGACAAGAGTTCTTAGACATAGAAAGAAAACTCATTCTTGTCAGGATGGATTCCCCTTCCAAGCCCTCGAAGCTCTTGTGCTCCCGTAGATGTGAAAGTCTTATGGTGTTCTTTGCAACCTAGCCTTTTGCTCTCAGAAGCTCTTTGTTTTCTTCGTTCCTGTGTTATTTGATGTGTTTTTGTTGTATCAAGTTGTATTGGATGATGTATGATGATGAAAATTCATTCAGGCCTTGGTCCCCCTTATATAGGTGCTTGGAGAAGTCATTTGTAGAGTTTGAACGGGAAAAGAACTCTGAAAAACGCATCTGGCAGAGTCCCACACGGCCTGGCCGTGTGGCACCACACAGC
Organism: Rehmannia glutinosa; assembly: GCA_016081115.2. NCBI lineage: Eukaryota > Viridiplantae > Streptophyta > Magnoliopsida > Lamiales > Orobanchaceae > Rehmannia > Rehmannia glutinosa. The sequence continues at coordinate 144,665 of JABTTQ020002213.1, forward strand.
CGTGTGGATTTTTGCCCTTTCCCACACGCCCGTGTGGGTTTCACCGGCTTGGTTCCGTCCCCTATTTTCGTCCCTTTTTCCCACGGTTGTATCACTTTCACACCGGTATTTTCACACGGTCGTGTGGCACCACACAGTCTGGACGTGTGACGTGTTTTGTCTCTGTTATTGTCCGAATTTGCTCTTGTGGTCTTCATGATTGTTGTAGCCCTTTCTCTTAGCTTTCCATAGCCACTTGAATCACCTCAATATCAATTTTGTAGAGAAAGGTATGGCCAAAATACTAAACCCTGCCAGTGTTAGAAACTGTTAGCGCATTTGGACGTTTTTGAAGGAAATTTCCTTTTGTTCGATCGTCGTGCTTCTCTCCTTCACATATTTGCTCGTAGTTTAACTCTTGACCTATACTTTGGAACGTGATATCTTTTTATATCCAATTTAGCTCCATTTCCTGTAAGAAGTTACATGAATACGCAGTATCACGCCCAACAAAGAAAACCAACCAAAACACACTGAATATGCGTGTAAATGCATCAAATATATATCATTTTAAACCTTCAAATGCACGTATATTTTACACTCATCATCTGCATTTTGTCCTCACTCATGTGCTCTCTGGAAAACTTCCCAGGGGGTCACCCATCCCATGTCTACTCCAGGCCAAGCACGCTTAACCTCAGAGTTTCTATGTAATGGGCCCCAGAAAAGAAGATGCATCTGTTGGTATAGGAAGTTCAAATCAAATCCTACAAGCTCTCCTTTAACTGTGCAATCCAGCGCTCACGAGTTCGAATTGTGGGTCGCGCCTCGTGCCTCTTTTAAAGCCCATTGCAGGCAGGATGCTGGACCAAAGCCCAACAAGAATAAGCAGGCATTGACATCCAGCAATGACATTCACAAACTCACCTCCACAGCCCGATTGAGGAGTTAAGAGCCATACAAACTAGTCAAACTACTTTTGGAGCAAGCACTAGGGGTGATCACAAATTTAAAATAATCGCCCGAACTGTGCCGCACTGGACCATTAAAGTCGAATTATACTAAAAATGCGATTAAAATCTTAATAAAAAATCGCACCACCAAGGCAGTGCAATTTGCGGTTTCAACGTCAAACCGACCGCCTATACAATAAGTAATAAGGGTAATTACGTAATTAGCATCTCTCAACAAACCTAACCCTAAGTCCTTAATTTGAGCTCTCTCATCTGATCGTCTTCAAGTCATTTCAGTCTTTCTTCATTTTTCTGGATCTTGCAAAAAATTCTCTCTACGAAACTACAATCTTCCACATCATTCTACTCAAGTCAAGGACTAAGGCTTTAAGCAGTACCTAAGCCATTACCTACGACAACTATAGCGAGTAAAGAGTTCATTGGCGCCTGGCGGCTGGTATTTTTCTTCTCTGTTTCGTGAAGCAAGGCCAAGAATTAATATGTGAGTTTCATTTTTCTTGCAATTTAATATTGATGATTAAGATAACAAAATCCTTACAAGATTAACGATTATTTGCTTAATACAAATATGCTAATTATTAGCTTGATACAGATCTGGGGTATGGCATAATAATTGTTTAGATTTGGATCATACCAAGACTAATTCTACCTCAGTGAGTTGCCTTTACCTTTTGGAATTGTAATCTGCAAACCCTATGAAAAACTTATTATAAATTGTATTTTGGAAAATTCTAATAGTTGCCAATTAAATTAAAATCAGTCAAGACATTAGGGTGAATAATCTAAATACTATAGATGTAAAAATTTGAATATACAGTAGCATAGGTTCAATTGTAGTATTGTACTGTAATATTTTATTTTGTACTTATTTGCTGAAAGTTAATTATTTATAATGTGTTCAATTTAATGTAGGTGGTAGAATCATTTTGTATAGAATAATATGGAGAATTCTACAGATGCAACAGTATGTTCCATTTATTTGAAGTAATTTATTTTCTTACATATTTGATATTATTTTCATGTTTGGATCTGAAATTAATTAGTATTCATTTTTTGTATATCTTAAGCAGAATGGTACTATAACTGCTGAAAGGTTACTGATGTGGAGATTCTAGTAGAAACTTTAACTTCAAATGGACAAGAAAAGGCTCAAGAATCAGTTGATGTTAAAAGTTATTTCTCAAAATAATAATTTAAATTAAAAAAATGTTGCACAAGAATCTCATTAAAAAATGAATGAACCTTCAAAGTTAGCGCTCAAGAGAAAAAAAAAGAACTAAAGCAATTGATATAGTTGAGAGAAAAGATAAGGTTACTTCTGAAATTTGGGGTCACTTTACTAGGTTAGAAGGTATTAATCCACTTAGAGCTTCATTCAACTATTGTGGGACAAGTTATGCTGCTCATCAAAAACTTAATGGAACTACTAGTATGTGGACATATTTGGAGTCTTCGTGCACGAAGTATCCACAGATTTGATAAATCACATAAGACTATGCATGATTATGAAGTGCACGTGGCAACTAAAATGACAATCCTGCCATCAAAGGGAAAACTTTAAATCTTGAAGAATTTCGGAAAAATCTTGCTAAATTTGTAATCATAAATGGAATGCCTTTTAAGGTTGTGGAGGGGGAAGGTTTTAGAGCTTATTCTCATTCTTTGAACCAAGGTTTGAAGTATCGTCTAGGCACATTGTTGCTAGGGATTGCAAGAAAGTTTTTCATGAAGAGAAGAAAAAATTGAAAAGAGTTATAAGAAAGCAAATAATATGTCTAAACCATTGGTACTTGGACTTCAGTGCAAAATTTAAATTATACGTGCCTTACTGCACATTGGATAGACAATGATTGGAAATTGAAAAAAAAAAATCATAAACTTTTGTTCAATTGAGAATCATAAAGGGGAAACAATAGGAAAACAAATAGAAGAATATTTGATTCAATGGGGCATTGATAAAATTTTGACAATTACGGTGGATAATGCTAACTCTAATGATAAAGCAGTTAATTATTTGAAACGGAAAAGCAAATGGAAAGATGTCATCTTGAATAGTGATTATATGCATGTACGGTGTTCTGCTCATATTGTTAATTTGATTGTCAGAGAGGGGCTAGAAGAGCAAAATGAGGCTATAATACGGGTTAGGAATGTTGTTAAGTATGTACGGTCCTCTCCAGGTAGATTAAATGCATTCAAGAAGTGTGTAGAAAAAGAAAAAGTTGATTTTAAAAGCCTTGTTTGTTTAGACGTAGAAACACGGTGGAATTTGACTTTTTTGATGCTTGAGGTCTTTGAGAAGTGTGAGAAAGATTTTGAAAGGTTGGGGGATGAAAATCAAAAGTATGATTACTTTGATTGTTATGAATTGAATCAAGATGAGGAATGTGAGGGTAAGAAAAGAAAAGGGAAAGGAAATAAGATAATTGTACCTCCGATAGAAATAGATTGGATGCTAGGAATTTTGTCAAGTTTTTGAAAATCTTCTATCATGTGACTTTAAAGTTTTCAGGTTCATCATACATAACTTCAAATGCATTTTTTCGTGAACTTGCTACTGTGCATGTCGATTTATCTAACATGATCAGTAAGGGTGATTATGATATGGCTTCTATGGCTATTCGGATGAAAGAAAAGTTCAACAAATATTAGGGAAACATTAATCACATCAATTGGTTGTTGTTTGTTGCTATTCTTTTGGACTCAAGATACAAGTTAAAGTATATTAATTTTTGCTTCGTGACAATGTACCAAGGAGATGTTTCTTATGTGAGAGAATGACTCAAAAAATAGAGGGTTTGTTGGTTTTGTTGTATAAGAATTATACATATTCTAATTTTCAGCAACGGGTAAAGATAAGAATACAATGCAAGGTTGTAACTACATGCAGATAGATGAAGAAGTTGACCCAAGTGAATTGTTGGAATCTCATTTTGCTAGGCATTTGGAAGAAGAGCAGTGTGTTGAGAGTAAATCCAAAGTAGCAAGATATTTACTTGATGGTTGTGAGAAATTGAGCAAAGATTTTGACGTATTAAATTGGTGGAAAGTGAACACTCCAAAATATCTTGTGCTTTCCAAAGATGCAAAAGATGTATTAGATATTCATGTTTCCACTATTGCTTCAGAATCAGCTTTCAATACAAGTGGTCGAGTGATTGATCCTTTCAGAAGCTCTTTATCATCAAAAATGGTAGAGGCTCTCATATGCTTTCAAGATTGGTTACGTGTTACACCTTCTTCAATTGATCTTCGTGAATTAGTGGAGGACATTGAACAATTTGAGAACATAGACAAAGGTAAACACTTAAATATTTTGTGTATATTAAGATCATGATTTTACATATTTCTTATTTGTTTTAATGGTTACTGATGTCTGACTTTACAGAGTTTGAGGGATCAAGCTCTTCTATGAGCTTAGATGGTCAACAAGAATGAAAGAGATTTTTTGTTAGGTTCGCAACTCTTTAAGATTTTCTCTATAGTTTAGATTTTGTAACTTTATATTTACCAAAAGTTTCAATTGTCATGCAGATTTGAAAAAGTCTTATATAGTAGTTCCATTTCAAGATAGCTTTTTTGGATGTTGTGTTAATTAATGTTACTCTGTTTTTTTGGAATTGGCAGACTAACTTGGCACCATGGATTCAAGCATGGGCAATTAGATAAAGAACTGTTTTGGTTGGAAGAGGAATTGACTTGGTTTTATGTATATGTAATTTAAGTGGGAATATTATTTTATTTGGTGGATGGTGGACTTTAAGGTCACGTAACATTGTTACATTTTGTCGACTTTGATGTTGTTGTAATAACTTTTTATTAGTATTACAAATTACTTTTTATTTTATATCGACTAAAACCGTAAAACCGCCCGCCACTGCCCACTATTGCTTAGAACCACACTTTCGATTTTATTTTATAAAACCACAATTTGAATTATGTTTTTTAGAAAAACCGCTCATGGAAATTTGGTTTGGATATAATATAAAAAAAAACCATGAAACCGCACCGTGATCACCCCTAACAAGCACCTCCTTACAGAAGAGCAAAACTCCCAAGAAGACATGTTGATGATTCCTCCTCAACTGAAGGAAGCTCCACAAACTCTCCAATCATTTGAAAGTATCTCTCGCCATGGAAGGAGAAATAAATGCTCAACCCTTTGGAGAAAATGGGAACTCTTAGGGCGACAAAAGTGAACCACGAAGAAATCAGTCGAATGATCCATTGCAGATGGGACAAGAGGCGGCCAAAAGCTACTTCCATTCACACTCATGCATGGACGCGTCTGCTAGCCTTTGGCCATGCAATTGAGCATTTCCACTTGCCATCCATCTACACAAGGGACTCATTCATACTTTCCTGGCTCCCACTGAGTTTATACTCCATCCACTCAAGAGAAATGGATACACTCTCTAAAGCCACTCAAGAGAGCCAGGTGCGATCCAAAGTACCGAGACTCCAAAGTAGGAGCACAATTCGTTCAACTATATCGGAGAAACCACACCCCGAAGAAGCCAAAACTTCACAGCTCTCCGAGAGCAATGGAGGAAGAGATTTCCCAGTGAATGCTTGGACGAGAATGCTCTAGCTAAATTCATATCAGAAGAAACTTACACATCGCTCGAGTCACTAACATGATTTCCGGAAGTCCAGAAAATGGGAACACATGGAGTACACTTAAAACATGCTAACGAGGAACACAATGAAGCCAACATAGGCACCATTCCTAGGCAAAAGATACCGAACCTCAGCAAAGAGAAGGATGTGCCTGCAACACCTAGAACACAAGACTATAAGACTTAGGATACCAAGTCTGAACCAACCTAGGGTTCTCGCACCCTCCATCCGGCTAAAGCTTGAGTTTCCAACAAACACAATAGTTGAGAAGCCACTCGTGACGGCCCGTGCAAGGCAGCGCACCCATTTATATTTGGGCGTCCATAACAACACCGAACAATGTTAAGTCCCAAGAAGAAAGCTCATTCAAATCAATCATTAATAAACTCCACCAAAACTTTGCACCGCCCTGAGCCGCGCACCAAACAAAGAATATTCATGTGGCTGAAGTCATCAGTGTACTTCCAAAGACCCTGGAGAGAGGCAAGTTTCCCAGAAAATACAATTAAGCTAAGTAACCTTAGAAGCTGTGCAACTCGTCAGATCCCCTAAACATCATTACTTTCCAAGCGATGGTTCACATCCATGCACGCACTCTCCTCGACAAATCCTCATTTGGTGATCCCGGAGAGGAGGTGTCTCCTCATAGGGGATCTTCACAATATTTTACCCTCCTCTGGCGCTCCTGGATGAGAGGGATCCCCACGTAAGAGATTCTCCATAAAACATAAACCTCTTTCAATGCTCCCAGAGGAAGATACTCTCCCCTAGAGATGTTACACACTCCAGGAGAAAGAGTACTCACCCCTTTCATGCTTCAGTCAGGGAGGCAGTATCAATCAAGTACTCTCTTCTAGTGATGTTACGCGCTTTAGAAGGACGAGTCACCCCTCTTGTGCTTCAGTCGATGAGGTGACATTAATCAAATACTCCCCTCTAGTGATGATACGTGCTCCGGAGGAAGAGTTATCTAGTGATGCTACGCGCTCCAGGAGGAAAAATAATCCCTCTAGCGATGCTACACGCTCCATGAGGAAGAGTCATCCCTCTAGCGATGCTGCGTGTCCATGAGGAAGATTCACCCCTCTAGTGATGCCACACGCTTCAAGAGGAGGGGTTCCCTCACGAAGAATCCTAATAAAAAAGTTCCTTCTTCGGCACTCCGGATGGGAGGGGTCTCCTCATAAGGGATCCTAATAAAACTTCCTTATATGTGGCTCCGAAGGAGAGGGGTCCCCTCGTAAGTGGTCCTCATAAACATACATCACACAAACTCTTGGATTTGTTCACACAACCCTCCAATGAGTCTAAAACTTCGGTTCGACTAGAACCTCACTACACCTCCTTCAACCTTGGAGTGTAGACCCCTTATTCTTTTAAACCAGTTTTTCTCTTCAATAGTTTCAAGCCGTCTTTCATTCACTGAGTGTGTTGGATTGATTTCCTTCGAGTTTAGGCTTGAAGATATGAGTACAATGCTTGAGAGATATTTTCTCTTGCTTTGCAGGTTAGTGCCTATTGCGTTGCTTGCATTCGTAACCTTCTCTCAGAGTATTCCTCAGCCTTTTATAGTGCTTGTTTGAAAAATATATCCATTGAAGAGATAAATGTATTTTTCAAACTACACTTTGAGGTTGTTGGCTTGTCTTGTCTTGCAGCTTTGATGTAGACTGATCCTTGAATTTAATGCTCTGCAGCTTTTCCTTAAGCTTTGCAGGTTTTTAGGTACATCTCATTGGTTCGCACTCTTTTAGCAAAACAGCTTTAAGGTTGGCAGTCTGACATATGCCTAATTTCAGCAAACAATTGATTTTGTTTTGACAACGGATCTCTTCAGCTTTCTTTGATTATTTCTGATGCATAACATATTTGATAATCAACTTCCCTTATCTTGGAGTGACTCATCTGTCAGTCTACTGACTGAGACAACTTTTATGTCACTTAACTGAGACTTGTCTTCACTTCACTCAGTTGCCACACAGCTGATTCTCATCTTGATCTTTAGTCGAGTCTTGCATTCATCGACTTGGCTGCTTCCACTCATCTTATAGAACCATATCTATTACAAGTTGATTTACAGTAGAATTGAGGTGTCAACTTCTTAATTTAAATTTTACATGATATCATTAAAATCTATTACATAAATTTCCCAACACGCGTTCATCCACGCACTTCATAACCAAGAGAAAAATAAGTTTATCCCCCGGCCAGGGAACTTTCTCTCCTTCATTTACTTCCATCTACTCACTTTTGGCTCCGCCTGCGCAATCCCTTTCTGTGATATTTCGCTATTCCCATACCAAGAACGAAACTCCGAGATCCAAAACATGGCTCTAAATTTTCAAAAACGTCGGAGAAATTGGAGTTCACTCGAAGAAAATGGAACTACGGGACGAGAGCAATCCCCTGGAGGTTCCCTCTGAGCCACTGGAGCACATAAAGACGCGCCCTTGAAGGCTCTTTTGGGCACTCTTCCACTCATTTTTGCCCTCTCTCGGCTCCCTACAAGATTCTACCTCGTGCTCATCACCACCTGAGACTTCAGAGTCCAATAAATCCACCAACTCGTTGGTGTTCTTCCCACTGGTTAATTCCGCCATCTGGCTCTCATGTCTGCCCATGGAGTTCATCACTCCCCCTCATTACATCTACTATTCAAGCCAAGGTGGATCCACTCCACCAAACTACTCCTTGCGTAGAGCCATTCATAGCACTCTCCAAGATTAAGTCTCGTAAGAGATAGCTACATGCTACCTAGAGCACTCATCAAGGACCAGGTCCTACTACAAGTAGCTTCATGCCGCCATAAGCAAGGGGACCCTTCCCCAATCCGGGGCAGTCGGACGCTATTCCCCAGACCTACATGGGTACCATTCACTCTCAATTCGCCAGTGAAATTTCCACTGAGTATGCTCATAAGAAGCCTCTAAAAGACTAAATACCAAGAAGACTAGAGAAACAGTCGAAAGAAAAACTAAGTCCCTTGGGGACTCTTAACTCTTAAGTCCCATGAGGACTACTCACTCACAAGAAGTATGTTGTCTTTCAAAAGTCTAAGTCTGTGGGGACTCATCCCATGCAAGAAGTTCATGGGCTCCCGCGAGCTCCCATGCTTCGTAGACTTCTCGCGTTTTGGGGACCTTCCGAACTTCGCTCATCCCAGAACTCGTGCCTTCTGGATATTTTCCGCTCACTAGGAACTTCCCCGTTTTGGGAGACCTCTTCCCTCAAGGAGACATACTCCTTCTCAAGAGATCAAATCCCTCACGACTCAACTTAGCCCCCACACTGCTCCCTCCGCTTCCACAACCCCAGAGCTGAGGGCTTATGTTGTGAGCAAAAAAAAAAGTCATTTCATAAGTATTATTATTATTTAATTTATGTATTTATTTAATCTCCTTAATTATCGAATATTATTCAGTAATTGTTGGGCTACAGATAAAATATCCGGCCCACGCGCCACTTTATCCTACGCACCATGAGGCCCGCTTACCCATGTATATAAAGGTTCATCCAACACATTTGAGAATAAGTTCAATTAATTACTGCGAATTATATTCTCGTGCTTTGGATTTTTCTCTCCTATAGTCACTAACTTGAGCGTCGGAAAGGCCACCTTGGGACCACCCCAAGGACCTCCTAACCTTATTCTGTGTAATATAGGGTAGTTTCCATTCGAAGATTCTACCAGCTCCGGAGAAGAAGTTGGATCATATTAACTTGGAGTGATACATGGAAAAAATCATCATCACGATTCACGCCTATTACCACTAAATATAACATCTAACCCTCACAATAAACACCAGAAAAAGAATTTCACAGTAATAATTACAACCATTAATTTGGTTGGATTCATTTTATATATGTTTATTGGACACCTCCTAAATACTAGACAAAAGAAAAAGAAAAAAAAATGAGTAGAGACAGCTGCAGGTTAAAATGTTGATGTAGATTTTTGATTTTGAGTAAGTGATGATTGTGGAGCCTTAACTTTTCTTGGAGATCCAAAAAGAATTATCAAAAAAAAAAACTAAAGATATTTTGCCGATGACAGAAAATGGCATGGAAATTAAGACAAAACAATTTAAAACACAAAGAAAAATTGATGGATGAATATATGACTAAAAAGTAAAAGTGATCTGTTCAATGCAACAAAACCTGAATTTTTGACTAAACTTAAGAGACAATTATTTTTTTTAACTCCCCCATTTGCCACCTGCATGCGCCATTACAATAATCAATTATTATAATTAGATTTTCTTTATTTTATAGTTTTTTCAAATGTATGAATTAATTTTGTTGTCATTATTTACTTGTTGGTGTAGAATAAATTATGTTTTTTTTTAATGATTGTATTGTTACCCTATTGAAATAAAAATAGTTTATTTTATTAAAGAATGATATAATTTTTTAAATTAATTCCTTTTCTTTATTTTCTTGATTTTTATACAAGTTTTATTTATTTTTTAAAATAAAATCAGATTTTTGTAAAATCGAAAATTGCCATTATAAAAAGAAAAATTTTCAAAATAATTTTGAGTTTTTATTATTTTATAATTTCAAGATATCGCCTTGCCTATATTGAACACGAGCACAATATTGTGCCTCAAAGAATGAAACATTGGGCACACGTAATAAAATGGGGGATAACTTTCTTGAATATGTTTGATGCTCTATATTGAACGAGAGTTTGTTAACAATAAAGATGTAGATTCTATTATTGATGAATTTTATATTTGAAGTTTCGAGAGGGCACAACATCATTGAATATTAAAAATTTTTTATGTAATATATTTTTTATAGTTAAATCTTTCTTGCCCAATTTTAAATAAGATCCGCCACGATTTATTGACACCTCGATTAAAATACTAGACAAAAGAAAAAGAAAAAAAAAAATTTTAAATGCAGGTTAAAATGTTGAGGTAGAGGAGACAATTTTATAAGTGGTGATTGTGAGTAACTGTTTTGGAGATCCAAAAAGATTTATCAAAAAAAAAAAAAAAGATATATATTGCCGAGGGACAGAAAATTCAAAATTAAAAAACAATGGTAAAGAAGAGTTATTGATGGATGAATATATGACTGAAAAAGTAAAAGTGATCTGTTCAATGAATTCAAAACCTGAATCACTGACTAAACTTAAGAAAAATTTAATTATCCACCATTTGCCACCTGCATGGCCCTTACAAAAATTCTTACACAGTACACTTATATTATATATCTCATGCACACACAGCAAAATGAATAAAGCTAGTATACATATATAGCTGCATAATAAATGATGTGATTTTTCTCGAATTCTGTTTTTTTTTTTCATGATAACTGTATTGGTAACAGTTTTCGGGTGTGTATTAATTTGAGTGAGTTTTTCAAAGTACTGTTTCGGTTTGGGTTTCTACAGTAACTGGAAGTCTTGAAAAAAAGAATTTAATTAGAATTTTCAAGACTAATAAGATTTTCTTTTTCAAATTACCTTGTACTTATTAACAAATGTCTACATTTTGTTTTCTTTCAGGGGTCCAACACTTATGATTAATTAAATGTACAATGACATTTTATACATTTCTTAAATATGTGTTTTTCTTACTTATTTACTCCTTTAGTTCACAACAAGTGTCGTTTGACTAATAAAAATTCTTTAAAAAGTAACGCTTTGATATTTTCAAGGCTAATGAGTAAATATTTTTCTTAAATTACTCTTATACCTATTAATTCATTTAGTAAATATATTAATAAGGTATCATTTTCCAACTCATATTAATTAAGGGTGCATAAGGTATTTAATTAACACTTGAGCTTGCATATATGATTTTTTTTACGATTTAAATACATGGTAGATAATATATTTGGTGTAGCATGTATTTACACCATAATTTTGCTACAGAAGAAACAGAGTAGACTATTATGGATGGTTTAAACAAATTGATAAACACAGGGAGCAATCACTTTGAATATATAGCCATATAGGGTAAGGCACCGTTTGGAAAAACCAGAAAACAGGTTATGTTGACTTTAGCTGGATTTTACCTTTATTTGTTGCATGGATAAAGGATAAGTGTCTAATTTATTTTACAAAAAACTTAATACTTAGATGATGGATCTACATCAAAATATATGCACTAGGGTTGATCATGGCCTGGTTCTCCAATTTTTTTAACGAATTTTAAACTGAATTGCCTTAATTATGTGATTTTGGACGGTGGTCCCAATTTATTTTTCTTATTTTTCTAAGGTAAAAATAGAAGTTACGACCTTGTTTGTTTATGTTTCCAATAGCCTATTTCCATTTTTTTCAACTATACGTAAAAGTGGAATCATGTTTGTCAATAAATTTTTAATGGAAATTATCATTTTCATTTTCTATTTTTCACATAAAACATCTCAAACCTATAATTTTTATTCTCAAACATATATACTACCCTACATCA
>JABTTQ020002214.1:0-50000 GCA_016081115.2 Rehmannia glutinosa
ATCCCTTTTTGATGGAATTATTTGTTTTACGGTATGAAGAGATGAATATTTATGCTAGCCATAATCACATCAAGAAAACGCCGGCAAAGCGGCGGTAAAAGCACTTGAACAAGCTCCCAGTGAGTCGACGACAAAGCGAGGATGAGATCCAAAGAATGGAAGATGAAGGCCACAAATGAGCCGGGATTATTCCCACAAGGCTGCGAAGAAGGCGATGGGGTTGAAATCTTGGAGCCCGATCATCTTGAAAGGGCCAAGGCGGACCTCGGGGTAACTCGATAACAATCCCCTTGGGGAACAACTACCGAGACTTACGGGGACTTTCTTGGATGACATTGGGGCTTAGAGGCACTTCATTCCTTCCAATCCTACACGGGAAGATCCTTGTCAAGGATGGCGGGCTATGACCGAGGTGGTTCGTGGAGTTCGTCAAGTGCTCCACGCCTGCGATGAGTAGGTAGCCGCCCGCCCGTATTTGGAAGGGCGACAAGGGATGTTCAGTAGGGCTGAGACTTTGGGTATCGAGAAACTCTCTAAGAAAATGGGCGGGAGGAGAAGATCCGATCTTTGCATGGTCTGTCTGTCAGTGGACGATTGGGATGCTCTGTCATGCAGTGGGTGAGGGTCATCGGTTCGAGACAAAGTACAAGGACATTGGTGACGCCACATCCTCTGCATAGGCATTCAACGATCGCTCGAGCATGAAGTCAATGTGGTTAAGGATAAACTTGAATTTGCTCGGAAGGTCGAGCGGAGGCGGTGAGGGCTAGGGACGGACTGTGATCTGCGGAAACTTTGAAAAAAGAGATTGAAGATCTTAAACAAGCGGCCGTTGAGCCAACATAAGCGAGTCGGGCGTGAGGACGAGCCAAGAGGCAAATGGATGAGAACTTCAAGAAACAATTGGAGGAGTCTCTTCGCCGCTAGACCGGAGGTTGTGAAAGCTTATAAAAGTGCGGGGCATATGCCTTCATGTTGACTGCGGACACGCGACCGGTGTGGAGGATGTTCGGATGGCTTGAAGAAGGGTAAGGCAGTGGTATTTGGAAGACGAGCTTAGGGCCCCGACGCCGAACTTGACGAGCTCCGCCCCCAGATATCTTGATGTCGTCTCAAAAAGAAGGTGTCGCCCGACCAATGATGACGTCAAGAAAGTGGCCTCGGTCCGCTCCAAATCCCGACTCTCATCGAAGATTAGCCCCATGTTGACAACTGACTCCCGCCCGTTGGGGATTTATTCTTTTTATTTGATGTAATTGGTCTCGGGTCCTTGAATATAAATATTTTTGTTATGAATGAAATTTGCTTTTTGTCGACTTCTTATCATGCACTTTTACTTTCGAAATTGTTATAAGTATTGTGCTCGGCTTATTTGCCGACCATAATAGTGTATAAAGATCAAATGTCGTGTTTGAATTTAACTTGTAGTTCACGATTAGATGAAGTTAATTAAATGTTGTGCTCGGAGCTAGGCGAGTTTGTTGGAAAGAGAGCGATGCTAGGTCGAGTCTTAATATAAAGATTAGGTGAGGCGTGCTTGAGTCTAGCCGAGATGTAAAATTAATGTGCAAATGGTTTGGATGTCGTGCTTTCGGAGCTGCTAGGGCTTGATGAATAAGAAATTAAGAGAAATAATTAGCTCGGAATTTTTGAACTTTATTGATAATACTTCTTTAAATACGACCGTTCCACGGATAATTAAACTTTTCTTTGTTCAAATATTCGAGTTTGTATGCCCCGTTTAATAAGACTTTGCTAACTCTATACGGACCTTCCCAGAGTCGGCTTTAGTGGGCTTGGCTCGGCTCTTGTGACTTTCTTTAAGACCAAATCACCAACCTGGAATCTTTCTTTCCTTCACCTTTCCCGACCTCGAACCTGCGACATCGTCTTTTTTAAAATCTTTCCTTGCCCCTGTGTTTTTCGCTCGGTTGGTAGTCCAACCATAGCTTCTTAAGCGCATATGTGTCATTCTCGCGTGAATGGAATTCTGAAAGGTGCTCACCCCGGCTCGTGAATGGCATAACAAAATTGAGAATGGGGGCAAGCCTGGAGATAAGACTATAAACATTGCATCATCCGAGACTGGTTCCATTTCACGTATTTGCTTATTGAATCGGGAAATATAACTTTTCAATGATTTGCCTTTTCCCTTAATATTGACAAGAAATCCTTTGGTCTTTGCATGACTTTGGATGCCGAGAAAGTGTGTGGTGAATGTCGGCGCCAAGTCACTTCAAGAGCGGATGAGCCGGATGTAAAGTTTGAAACCAACGATGAGCTCGGTAGCGAAGGTAAAGGGAACACCCCGCATAAAATGACATCGTTAGGACCATACAACTCGAGTCCATGCCAAAGACTTGTGGATATGGGTGGTGGGATTGGTCTCACTATCATATAAACCAATTTGCGAGAACTTTAAATTTCGTGATAAAAATATGTAGAACAAATGGCAACACAACATCGGGCCGCGACAAGGGACTTGGTTGGTAAGGAGCATCGTCGATGTCTCTTCCGGCTCATTGAGACGATGCCGTAGGTGAGGTATCTCAACTTTTCTTACATTAATTTGGGCAGGATCTTGAGCTCGGTTAACTCTAGGTGGTTCTCGCTTGCTAGAAAACTAGATCCTAGATTGGAAAGACTACAAAGACCGTTCGAATGGGTTTTGGCCCAGGGCGCCCGAATAAAGAATAGGTCCGACGAGGACGTCGAAGAATTAGCGATGATTCCACCAATTCCACCACTCTACTTTGATCCACGCCGTCATCTCCTAGCCTTTTTCTTTCGCCTATCGCCAGTCGCTTATTTCGGCAGACTTCTTGGTTTTCTTGGTTTAGAGGGGCTTGTTTGGGCATTGGATGGGGATTTCTTTGGTGGAGGAGGTGGAGGGATAACTATTTGTGGGGAGCAATGGCCGGGGCCGCTAACGCCTAACGCAGGGTTTACGAGTTGGTTCATTTGTTGAAAAACTTTGGGTTCGAGAAAAGTTGGGTGAGCGCAGCAATGGTGTCGCTTCCCTAGTTTTGGCGGGGTTCACATTTCAGGGGTCCCTGGGGGTGGAAAATCTTGCTATGAGGGTTTCGGAATTTTCACTCATTGTTCGATTGGAAGAAAAATGAATTACCTTGGATAGAATTTTCAAACTTCGGGTATAAGATCGACCAAATGATCCTCCTTCTAGCGCCAATTTGTTGATGCTCTTTTTCGATCAACAAAACAAGAAGTTTGAAATACGTAACTAGGAAATGGTAATTAAACACCTGGGAATTATGTAAAATGGCTGAACTGCCTTTTTTATTGATAAAGCCGAGTAGCTATTCATTCGACAGTACACTAAATTCGAATTCTATAAGTTATATATTGAATTTCTCTTGTCATTTTCCTAATAAATGAGATCTATTTATACTAATGCAATTAGTGGCTAAGTAATTATTACATCTAAAATATTAGTGAGACACGTGTCTTCCTCTTGATGTGCATGAGGGCGCATGGTGGGCATGTGTTGGGATATTATTTGTTGACTTGTCCTGTTGATTTGTTAATAGGTAGCCCCAGTACGCCATTGGTGAATGGATCGACTTAGTGTAGGGATGTTGAGTGGAAAATATTGAATTGTCATGCTCAGTGGGTTGAGCTCGGCTCGGGCGAGGGTAGTGGTCGGGCCTCACGTCATTCGGTTGGTCCACATCACTTGGGTCGGCCCATGTCATCGAAACTTGGATGGCCATGTGGATGCATTTTGGGCGGCTCGGCTCGGGTATCATCATACTAAAAGGCCAGGAAGGTATCATGTGTGGTATGATGCTTAGAAGCGGTAACAAGCCGCCAGGTTGCGATTGGATATGCTTTTATTTTGAAAATTTTACTTTTACTAGAGAATAGTGGTAACAAAATATTTGGAAGAAAAAGATGAATTTTGAAAGTGTGATTGGGTACGAGATGAAAAAGTAATGATGAAAATTGATTTGATTTAAAAATAGTAAAATAATGATTGTATACGATTGATAGTTAGAAATGTGTGAAGGAGTGAATAGTGAAATTTGTAGGAGAATTTTTAATTATGATTAGTTTTTTTGTGAAAAATGCGTAGATGTAATTGATAAGAGAAAAAAATAAGAAAAAATGAAAGTGAGAGAATAATATATTTCTTGAAATTTTTATGAACAATTGTATGTTTGATTAAAAAAATTACGCCACGAAACGAAAATGGAAATCCACTCATCTCCAATCGCTACCTCGGACTTTGACGTGAGTCTTTTGAGCCTTTACGAGCTTAGCATAAATATTATAGTCTATCCAGGATAAATTATGATGCACCAAAACCTTTTTTGTGACATAATTTTTCTCAGGAGGATGATGAAAACGAGGAATGCTCTTAGCCTCCTAATGATTCGAACTATATTAATAAAAAATTGTGTAATGTATGTATGTATGAATATGTATATTAATTTTCTATATTACATATTTTAAGTAATAATGTTTTGTATTTTGTGGGTGAAACATTTAGTGTAGTATAATATAAAAATTATTATGTTACCGAATTTTTTAGTATTAATGAGATACTTTTTTTTTTGAGAGAAGTATTAATGAGACACTTGTAAAATAAAAAAAAAAGTTACTTTTTTGAATATATTAAGTATGATTAAATATCATTTTAAGTTTTTTTATAAAACAAATATTGTTTTAAGTTCCGAAATTCGGATTCAGTCACCTCTCGGCCGTTGATTTGTCTAGGTAATGGGACTAAAGAAACTCATAACATTATGCCACACGCGTGGAGCTAGCCCGTATGGCATAAGAAAATTAACACTATATATACACCTCATTTTTACCTGTATATATAATTTATTCATGTTTACTTTCTAGTTCCTAACGACATCACGACCCGATCGACTTAAGCATCGAGGATTTTAGTTGAAAATCACATCATGCATGTAGTCTAATGTGTGTTGTGTTTTCATGTTTTTCGAACCAAAGTATTTCATTTCATGTTATAACGACTCGATCTCATGTACACCGATTCTTCTCCGAAATTACATTTATTATCCCATATATATAAAAGTTTATTGTAGTTTTCGATTACTTATGAGTTATTAGGGATTATCGACATGAACCTTTAACAAAAGAAAGATGTGTTATTCATAGTAGATGCACAAAAATCTTGACCGCCCATCATTTGGCCCCTCCATGAGATCATTTTGAACTAGTAGGTTGTCGAATTTTTATCCCAAAACTACTATCGGTAATTTATTATTAACAAATTATATAATTTAATTTATGTGCGTAGACTCATCATTTGTGTTTGAGATTAATTAACTTCAAGAATTGTGTTCCACAAAAGACACAAAAAAAGACACAAAATTCGACTTAAGTAGGAATACATCTTTGCTAAGATATATTGTCGTCGCGATTGAATGACATTTCATTCATTTTTAAGTAAATAGAGGTGAAATAGAGGTGAAAAGTTGTTTAGAAAAATTGTGATGTTTTGTGGGAGTATAATTGGATGCAATCATGCGGGATGAAAATATGACTATGATAATTAATATGATGGTTTGTAAAAATAGTGATTGATGATTTTTCAAATAAGAGAAAGTGAATAATGCATTTGTAATATAAATTGCGTAATTATAATTGGTGATGGCATTTTTGTTAAGAAAATAATAATGTTATGTGCGGGCGGACCTAGTATTTACGGCAGGGGGGGCCAACTTGGGGTGAGAGATTAGTAGGCGTGGGTACCCATATATGTTCGGATCTAATGGAATGATACAAGTGACTTTTTCTAGGTTTGGGATCATAGAAGTACTCCCTCCGTCACAATAAGATGACCACATCTCTTTTTCGTCCAGTCCCAAATTATAGGCTTATTTCCTTATTGAGAGTATTAATTACATTACAATAGACTAAACTACCCCTATTTAATTCACTTTGTTTGAGACCAACAATTATGTGCTCCCATTTAATGCAAGGGCAACGTAGGAAGAATATGGAAAAATATTATGATCTCAATTATATTTATTGGGTTTTTTCTTAATACGTGTGAAATACTCTACTTGTCTATCGATTGGGACGAAGGGAGTAATAGTCTAATAGATATGATTTCTTAATATGGTTTGAGATAAGTACAAGTAGTATTAATATCATAGGATTTTGGTAGAGATACTCGAACATTAACGAGTTAGAGCGAATTATCCAACATTTATATATATATATAGATATTTGAAAAATATATTTAAATACGTTATCATTGCATCGAAAAATTGTATCAATATTCGTAGTTAAATTCAATATTTTTAAATACATCAATAAATTCTAATCAAGATGTATACTCCATAATTTTAGATATTATGATATATATCAAGATCTACACAATAGTTTATTTCAACTTAAAGGTAATAATCATGGGCTTGTATTTTACAACAAATTTTATTGATGAATAAGTTAGGTTGGAAATAAAACATTAACATACTATATCTACATATATTGATACATATCTTGTTGGGTAAATTATCGGTGAGGTTTATGTTTGGAAGAAAAATGGCTAGGATATGGTTTAGTCGAGGCCAAAATTAGGTTCTGTCTCGCAAGACGAAAAACGCCCCGTATACAAGTCTTAACGGGTTCGGCGTACGTCCCTAAGATACAACGACTATTTACGTTTCGAGTTTACAACACTTGCAAACTTGAAACACAACGAACAACTTAGAAGTGTTTTGACTTTCAAGCTATTGAAGGAATGGGAGAATCAATATGCTTTGTAATGCAAATGACCGATTTTAATCGATGATTTCGTGTATAAATTCATCTGCGGGGGTCTTCAATAATATAGGCAATGAAGTGCTCGTATGGAAAATCGCATCGTAGGCTCGAAAAGGCACATTTGCATCGAACAGGACGACGCACTGCGCAGGAGCACGACCAAGGCGCCGCGGTTGTCGCCCGGCCGTGCGTCGAGTCTGGCAAGATTCGACACCAGACGACCCAGAGGCGGGCCGGCGTGCCCGGCCGTCTTATCTGGCGGCTCGCAACTCATGGCAGGTAGCACGACCCGATCGCACGGTCGTGCTCCCCCGTCTTGTGGGCCAAACGTTTTCCCAGTTGAACTCGTTTAATTAATTACGAAAATTAATTAAATCTATTTACTTAATTACAAAAATTAATTAAACATTTAATTTTAAAGGTTTTTGGTCCAAAAAGAATAAGGGCCTCAAGCCAAGCCAGGCCACAGCCCCGGGCCGGACTCGGTAGGCGAGCAGCCGAGTGGCGGGCGGCGGCGGCGTGCGCGTGTGTGCTGAACCAAATCCACAAGCATGTAGGTCCTCACCCTTTAAAAACTTGGGTGCCCCAGAGGGCCCAAACCCATATGTCCAACTTGAGATATATTAAGTGTGCAACTTTGCCTCCTTTTTCTATGTGGGATGGAACATCTCTCATCCCCCACATTTTCCATTTTCCATACCATTTATTTGTATTAAGTAGCTAACTTCTAGCATTAATTTCTCATTCACCGGAATCGGTTTGAGAAATTTCAAATGCTATTCTCATCTACTCACTTAATTTACAAATAATTTAATTTCATTTTTCACAAATGGAAACCACTTAATTAATTGGTCAAAATCGGGTCAACACCCCATTTATCAAAGACCAATTCCAACAATCCCTCACATGAATGAAATTAATGCATGCGTGTATGAGGATTCACTTGAAAGTCTTGGCGAATCGTTATTGCATCGGGATAGGTAGCTTGTGGCTTTGAACCTTCCTTAGTAAAATACTATCAGTTCTTGGATCTTAGGACGCGATGTCTTGAACTACTCGGCCGTTTGTGTAAACCAAGACAACAGATCTTTACACAATAACAACTCTAACACTTGTTGTTCTCACGTTGTGTCCATTTCGGCCCTGGACCATATCTTAGATTCATAAATGTTTCTTTTGAAGCGACCATTACTTCTCACTTATATAGGTGATCTCCTATTGAATAGTATCTGCAATACTCCACCTTTCGGTATAGGAATCATTAAAAGTCTTAAACTTAACCTCACCACATTGCGAGGTTTACATTCTTGGATGTATCGAGAATGAGCTAACACATTTCAAGTGTTCAATGAACATTCATAACTTAGTTGTCCCATTGAACCAAAGTTTTGGGATCTCCAATTCACAAGGTTGGGTTACCGCTATGAACATTCTTTAAGTTGTGGATTTCAAACCCATTCCCTTAATGATTTATACGATTGATCTCGATTTATGCGTTTCGTAAGCGGATCCACAAGGTTTTCCTTTGACTTCACGTAGTCACCAAATAACCCCATTCGAAATCAACCTGTCTAATGGTATTGTGTCTCCGACGTATATGTCAGACTTACCATTATACATACTACTTTGTGCCCTTCCGATTCTTTGATTGACTATCACGGTGTATCATAACAAGAGCTGAAGCTTATTCCATCACGGAATATCCTCTAGAAAGTTTCTAAGCCATTCGCTTCTTCTCTAGCTTTATCTAAAGCAATGAACTCGGATTCCATAGTGGATCGAGCTATGCATGTCTCGCTTAGAATACTTCCACGACACCGCTCCTCCATCTATTATGAAAACAAATCCACTTGTGGACTTGGAGTCTTTTGTGTACGATATCAATTGGCATCACACAAAGTATCCTTCTAATATCTTTGGATATCTTGTATAAAGTATTCCATAGTTCATAGTATACTTCAAATATCTAAGTACCCTTGTCACGGCTTTCCGGTGATCCGTATTCTGGTTACTTGTGAACTGTTTAGTTTACTTCTTTGAATATGCAATGTCCGGACGTGTACAATTCGTTAAGTACATCGTTGCCAATCACCCTTGCATATTCCAACCGAGAAACCGGTTCGCCTCTATTCTTCGCCAAGTGTAGACTTAGATCTACAGTGTTTTAGCAGGAGGACTATCAAAAGCATTAAACCTTTCGAGTATGCTTTCGACATAATGGGATTGTGACAAGACAATTCCATCCGAAGTCTAGAGATTTTAATCCCTAATATAACATCGAGATAATCCCATATCTTTTGTTGGGAAATTTATTGTTTAGATTTTGATGAATGCCATGTAAAACTTAGAATAGGAGGTTGGCATCCCAATTTTGTTGTAAAGCGTATTGTAATAAATAGGGATGGTCAAAGGGAGTTAAATCGACTATGCCCAAACATGCGAAGACAACCGGAGACTAGAAGGAAGACTCATTGCAAAGACGGTGAGTATGGCAAAGAAAGAGAAGACGGGAACTCTATTGAAGGAGCAAGGCGAGATGCGGTGAGTGGAGTATCGGTCAAGTCAACTTAAGAAAAGCCAAGTCTCAAGTTGAAGTGAGGAAGAGTCATCCAATGATTGGAAGCGACTCTAAGTCACTTGGGGAAAGCAAGGAAATGCGGTCAAGTCGAGATAAGCTGAAAAAGATCCGTTGCCGAAATCAAGAGAATTACTTAAACAAGTAATATCTCCATGCTACCTTTCTCGAAGTGCTCGGTCCCGAAGCGTGCAAAAGGAATAAACCAATGGGAAGCACTACACGTGTCGAACTAACGAAAAGGTGGAGAACAATTCATACGAGGAAATGGCAATTCCAAGGATCTGCAACAAGACAAGCCAGCGACCACAAGTGACTTTAAAAAATAAGCCTATCTCTTCAACGGGCAGATTTTTGAAAAGCCCACTATAAAAGGCCGAGGAATAACTACGAGAAAAAGTGAAGAGATTACGCGAGTTACGAACCACAAACATTCTAGCAATTATTAGAATTGTAACTGAAATATTCTCAAGTGATTAAACGCTCAATCCTCAAGCCTACACTACGAAGAACATCAATCCAACACTCACTGTGAAGGAAAGATAACTTCAATCAGTTGAAGAGGAAATTCGAAGAATCAAGGGGTCTACATTCCACGAAAGATTGTAGGAAGGTTCAAGGTCGAACAAGTCTTGAGCTTTTGGAGGGCTTCGTGATCAAATCCAAAAAGCTTGAGCAAGTGGGGGTCAGTAGCAAGGCCCGCTGCCCTGTGAAGAAGGCGAGTCGTCAAAAGCCGGTGAGTGATCAAGGCGTCTCGGACCGAGTCCCAAAGGATCAAGTCAATTTGTGTGATCAAGACATGTCGGGGTATTACCACTTTGTATCTTGATCAATACCTAGTGGATTCCTCCGGGAGTTGGAGAAGAGATGAGTAGAAAAATTACCCCATCTTGAACCTCTATAAAAATCTTATTGTGTCATTTACATTTCAAAGACTTTAATTCTTGCATCATATTTGTTTAATTGCTTTGACATATTTGCTATCCATTAGATAATCTCTAGAAATCTTAAATCAAGCTCTAAATCTCTACTTAACCAAACTTAAGGGTGTTAAGTCTTCAAAAAACAAACCACAGTTGAGTTAATTTAGACTTAACGGTGAGTTATTCCATCATGGCTCAGTTGAGTGCATTTGAGAGACTAATTCTCTTGATTAACTAAATTGGTCATCCACGAGGACACGGTGTGTAGTATCAACTCGAACTTTTAAAAGGACTAAATCAAAAATTTGGTAAGGTTTATTCAACCCCTTCTAAACCTTACACTTACACCCCCCCAGGACCTACAAGTGGTATCGGAGCGGTTGGTTCATTGAGCCTTCCGTGATGGTTCAGTTCTTGAACTAGATCTCCAAACTTTTCAAAGTCCGCTTTAGTACTTAAATTTTCAAAACTCCTTTTATCATTAAAATTTATTATCATGGAAGCAAATTTGACACACATCCCTATGTTCACAATTGAAGAATTTGATGATTGGAAAATTCGTGATGCGGGCTCATCTATCGGACATTACATGATGAGATGTGGATAGTGATAGAGGATGGGCCTGCAAATCTTAAAGGTGAACACGGTTTGTAAGAAGAGCTGCGGTGAAGGTGAAGAGGATGTTGCTCCCAGGACCGGCTATGATCGAAAAACCAAGAACTGAATGGACAAATGATGTGAGAAAAAGATACAACTTGGATAATGTAGCAAGGACATCCTTTACAAAACCTTGGACAAAGCCCTGTTCAATAAAGTCAAATCATGCAAAACGGCTAAAGAAATGCAGGACAAACTAACATTGATTTGTGAAGGCTCGGAGCAAATCAAAGAAAATAAATTATCGGTGGTCGTACAAAAAATTTGAGAATTTCAAAATGATCGCGAGGAGAAAACCAGGATCAAGCTGGATGCTCGGTTCACGTAAATCACCAACGAGCTAGCGCACTTGGAAAGGAATATACGAGAAGGAAATGTGTATGAAGATCCTAAAAAGTCTCGGTGAATGGGAAATGAAGGTCATGGCACTAAGACATTCCATGGACCTATCAAAGACATCCAACCATGAACTATTCTCGGACCTCAAAGCCTACGAGTTTGGTGAGAAGAAAAGACCGAGGAAGAGGCAATTTGTACCCAAAACAGCTGCTCTAATTGTTAAAGATGGGAAAGAGAGGCTGAGGTCAAAGAAGTCATTGACCCGGAAGAAATAGCCCTACTAGTAAAAGGTTCAACAAGTTCTTCAATAAGAACTACAAAGAGAGGCAAGGGCGAATCCTCCGGAAGACACTCGGCTCCTCCAAATCAAGGAAGATAGGCCAACCAAGAGAACAAATCATCAAAAAGTGAATATCAAAGGGTGACAATCCAAGAATGGAAAGAGGCGATCAAAGGTTGAATATCTATCTTTGAACTGTAGGAAACCAGGTCACTATGCCATTGATTTGCCCATATCCCGTAGTCAACAAATACGAGGAATGAAGAAGAAAGAAAGGTCTTGAGAGAAAGAAGACAAGAAAAGAAAAAAGGCAATGTTGGCTGCAGATGTTGAGACAGGCCAAGTCAAAAAGACATAGCCGAGTCGGAGAGTAGTGGCGATTACTCAAGTGACTCGAAGAAGAAGCTCTCTGTTTGATGGCCAAGGAACAAGATCAACTTTGACCAAGAAGATGAGGTACACTCTAACTCATCAAACTCGGATTCTAGTGATAGTGAGCGTGACACACACACTTCATCACCCACTGATCTTTATGATTCATTAAGCAAAATGATGAAAGATTTTGAACACATTAAATCCTCACACACACTACTAAATGAGGAAAACTTGACTACTCAAAGGCAAAACTCACGGTGACTAAGGAGCCGAGTACTCTAAAGTCAAATAGCCGATGAGAATAAAAGTTTAAAAAATTTGAAAATGCCAAGCTAATAGCGAGAAATATTTTGCCATAGAAAAAAGGGAGAATGACCTCAAAAATGTGATTGCCTCATTCACTAAGGCATCTAAATCATTGGATGATCTTATTATGAGTCAAAGAGAATGTGGAGACAAGATAGGCTTAGGATTTAATTCCACTATGCTATGTCGGGCTCCCAAAGTGAATTTGGAAAGGGGATATTCAAGCAATGAAGTATCTCAAAATCCAAAGCTCCAAATGATGCACACACACATAATCAAAGCACAATTACAAGCAAACTGGCCTTGGTTATAAAGGAAAAGAAAACAGCCAGTTGAGTGCGGCTGAAAGGACAGTGAGAAAAGATTGATCGAGTTCCTCGGCAAACTCCAAATAGAAAATACTCTGTAAAGAAAAACAGAGCTTCCAAAACCCCAGGAAAATCTATAAAAGAAATACATATGATGGGAATGGTAGAAAATATCCAAGCCAAGCTGATTGGAATGATGTGAACTATCGGCATAGACTTATGGAATATAAGCCCAAATGGCAAAGGCCTAGAACTCAAAGAAAGGCCATTCCAAAAATATAAGAGCTTTCATCAAGCACACATATGCACCTAGGCACTACACTCGGAGACACCACAATTACCCAAAGAAGGCGATTGCTAAAACACATATACAGCATACTGACAAAAAAGAGACAATTTGTATGAACCTAGAATCCCCAAGCAATTTGCCAAGATTAATTATGATTATGGCGATAGATGGCAACCCCTTAGAGTCAAATCATTTGGCTATAAGTTGGTTGGATCATCTTACAATTCTAACCCCTCGGGACCGGACAAGTATGGGTACCTAAAACTTAATTTCCTTGATTGCGGGTTCGAGGAACAAATCGAGTGCCAAGGAACTGGTACATGGATAGTGGTTGTTCCGGACACATGACGGGAAATAAGAAAAATATGTCAAAATTCAAGGAAGTTAAGGGAGCAAAAGTCATATTTGGAGGAAATGAAGCTCCGGGAGAAATAAGAGGCATTGGATCCATCAAGAAAAATTGATTAGAAATCACGGATGTTGCATATGTTGAAGGACTCAACTTCAATTTGCTAAACATCATCAACTCTGTGACAAGGGCTATAATGTTGGATTTAACATGGGTATATGCCAAATCAAGGATCTTGAATCGAATGAAGTTGTGTTGCAAGGATGCGGACAAAAGAACATGTATGTAGTAGATTGGTCAACCGCTACACCCAACACACTGTCTACTAGAAAAAAGCCATTTGAATCAAGTTGGTTTGTGGCACAAAAAAGTGAGTCACTGAATTTCAAAACGATTAACAAGCTTGCGAAGTAGTCTTGTGGAAGGACTTCCGGACTCGGTATACAAAAAGGAGAGTATATGTGACGATGTCGAAGGGAAAACAAATCAAATCATCATTCAAAGAAAAGACACGCCCATCTTCAACAAGAATATTGCATGACCGCTACATATGGATCTATTTGGCCCAATGGAACCGGCTAGCATAAGTGGAAAGAAATACACCTTGGTGGTAGTAGATGACTACTCAAGATATACATGGACAATATTCATGTGTAAGAAGAAAGAAACTCTCTGAGAAACTACCACGGTGATGAAGAGGATTCAAAATGAGAAAGAGCAAACCATTATCAAGATAAGATCAGACGGATGAACCGAGTTTGTCAATGGGATAATAACTCGATATTGTATTGAAAATGGCATTGGTGATGAACTATCTCTGCAGCAAGGACTCCACAATGAGAATGGAGTTGCGAGAAAGAAGGAATAGAACTCTCAAAGAAGCAACAAGGACCATGTTAGGTCAAGCGGGGTTACCAAAAAGATTTTGGGCTAAAGCAATCAACTGACTTGCTACACTCAAAACAAATTTATGATAAACAGACGGTGACAAAGACTCCTATGAGATTTGGACTGGAAGAAAACCAAATGTTGCATATTTTAGAATATTTGGATGTAAATGCTTCATCCACAACAATGGCAAAGACAATCTAAAGGCCTTCGATGCTAAAGGCGATGAAGGTATCTTCTTGAGGATACTCAATTGAAAGAAAAAAAGCTCACAGTACTCAACAAAAGGACTATGGTTGCGAAGAATCCATTCATGTGGTATTCGATGAGCCAAATGTAAATGGAGAAGACATTGAAGAGTGATAAGTGAATCATCCAACCATACGAAGAGTCCCTATCTCAAGGAAGGTGGAATTATAAACTCGAGAAGAAGATGAGATAATTTGAATCTCAAAAGCAATTTGGAAAATTTGCGGCTAAGTGACTACGAGAGAGTCGATCAAAGCAACACATTTGCTAGGATGAATCCAGCTAACTTACTTCAACTTTGATGTAAGATGGTGAGAGACCATCCAGAACTTGTCATTGGAGATATAAGAGAAGGTGTCAAAACAAGATCGAACTCAACAAGAAGCTATGTTCACATGCTTTATCTCGTAAATAGAGCCCAAGCGACGTGTCACAAGCATTAGATGACACACATTGGATTCAAGCTATGCAAGAAGAACTGAATCAGTTTGAAAGAAATAAAGTATGGGAATTAGTTCAAAGACCCACTCATCAAAATGTTATTGGTACTAAATGGGTGTTCAGAAATAAGATGAACGAGGAAGGTTCTGTGGTAAGAAACAAAGCAAGATTAGTAGCCAAAGGATATTGCCAAGAAGAAGGGATAGATTTTGATGAAACATTTGCCCTCGTAGCAAGATTGGAAGCTATAAGGATGTTTCTTGCCTATGCGACTCACAAGAATTTTTTGTATATCGGATGGATGTAAAAAATGCATTCTAATGGTTTATTGGAAGAAGAAGTGTATGTTGAACAACCTCCAGGATTTGAGCGGAAGACTCTTGGAGATAAGGTATACAAACTCAAGAAAGCTCGTATGGATTGAAACAAGCACCCGAGCATGGTATGATACTTTGTCACAATTCTAAGCGAGAATGGATTCACAAAAGGAAAAGTAGATATAACACTTTTTAATTCAAGACAAGAAGAGTATCTTTGCTTGTTCAAATATATGTGGATGACATCATTTTTGGATCCACAAACAAAGAGCTATGTGAAAAATTTTCAAACCTCATGCAAAGTAAATTTGAAATGAGCATGATGGGAGAGCGACATTCTTCCTTGGACTCCAAGTGAAACAAGCGAAGGATGGAACCTTCATAAGTCAAACAAAATACACCAGAGATTTAATGAAGAAATTTGGTATGGAGGAGAAGTCTTACGTGAAAATACCAATGAATACATCATCAAAATGGACATGGATGCGGATGGCAAGCACTGTAGATCAAACAAGATCTGAGCACTTATTGGATCATTGCTCTATCTCACAAAGAAGCGAGGCGGACATCACCTTTCTTTGTAGGTGTATGTGCAAGATTTCAATCTGCTCCAAAAAGAGCCATATATAAAGCTGACTAAGAGAATATTGAGATACTTGAAAGGAAGCCAAGAAGTTGGCTTATGGTATCCAAAGGAAGGTGGATTCAAGCTAATTGGCTATTTAGACTCGACTATCTTTGGATGCGAGTTGACAGAAAAGCACCTCGGGCACATGTCAAATGCTAGGAAATAGGTGATTTCTGGTTTAGCAAGAAACAAAATTCAATAGCCACCTCTGGTGCGAGAATACATAGCTGCGGCTTTATTGCCCAAGTCCTATGGATGAGACAAAGGTGAGAGACTATGAAGTTGAAGAAAAGGAAATTCCAATCATGTGTGATAACACAAGTGCAATTGCAATCACTCAAAATCTGTGTTGCACTCAAGAACAAAGCATATCGATGTCGATATCACTTCATAAGAGATCATGTTGAAAAGAAGGACATCATATTGGAATATATCTCAACCGATAAACAGGTTGGTGACATATTCACAAAACCATTATGTGAGTCAAGATTTGAAGAACTCAAGCATGAGTTAGGGTTAATTGGTGAGCTAACACTCGGAAGACTCAAAGAAAAGAAATGGAACACAAAAAGGGAAAAAGAGTGAACTCACAAATCGGCTAAGTAAATCAGCCGTATCGGAAGACAATATATCGAGTCACTGACAAATTGAGTCACAAAGAGAATCGTGAGAAGAAGAGTTAAACCAAGCGAGGGTAAAAGTGAGTCATTTATGAGCAAAGTGACAAAAACGCTTGATCATTTTTACTAAGCGGGAATGTTTTTAAGAATTACGTCAAAGATAATTATGACGTGTACAGGCAAAAGCCGCACACCAAGCTTATGATTGGATATAAATCTTTGCCGCATTAAATACGAGACATTAAATGCTAAATCGGCGTGCAAAATCTAAGCCGTTGATTTCGATCACATTTCAAAAACCACCCGCACGTCCTTTCATAAACCATACTTAAGCTTTCCTTCTTCTCTCTCTCATATTACCAAAACCGTTCATTTCTCTCGAAGCAAAGGCAAAACTCTCTCAAACCCTATCTATCTTCAAATCAACCTCTAAGTTTTCTTGGTGAAATCTAAAAAATGGCACCAACCTATGATTTTGTCAAGTTAGGAAAGCAAATCCACAGGGTCTCTTGTGGATTTCGACGGCATGGTGAAACAGGGGTCCGACGACACCTTAGTGAAGAAAATTGCTGAGAGATTGGTAACGCCTGGGAAACCGTTTACGGCGTTGGAATATCCGATGACCTATGTGGAGGAGGTCGCACGCTTCTACGTGAACGCCGAGATTCACGATGAAGGGATAAAGTCATCTGTTCACGGAAAGAAGTTCACCATCTCGCCAAGGATTTGGTGAACACCGCTCACTACCGCGGAAGGAGCATCGAGAAATCAACGATCTTTGATGTAAACCTGGCCGCCGCTTGGAAGGAAGTAGCCAAGCCCGACTATCTTTGATAAAATAGTTTACACAAAGAAACAAGAGGAAATTTCTTGAAGGAGGATTACCACAACTGTTGGACATAGTTGCCAAATGCATAGACATCAAATTTGGCGGCTTTGACCAATCAAAAAAGCTAAGTTGATCGTAATGGTTGCGATCATTGAAGAAAAGAAAATAAATAATAAAGGCTGAGTTTGTCTAAAGCAGACTACCGAGAATGTAGGGAACAAATCCTTGGAAGATGGTGCATTTGGAGGATCCCTAGGATATGGCACGGTGATTGGCGGTGATGGAGGTGAAATGAGTCCCTCTTAGACATGGAAAGGCGTTCCATGTAAACAAGAGGATGTTCGAGATCAAACCCTCTGCGGCGCACTGAGAAGAGAGCCTACGCCAAGAGAGCGACACGAGTGAGGGGAATCGGTGACCACGAAGATCTGTTTTTTCTCTCCACCAAAGAAGAAAGCTGCCCTGCTGCTAAGAAGAAGATCTTTGCTCCCGCAAAGAAAGAAAAACAAACTGCTCCTGCCCTGCACCGAGTCACCCGCCCCGCAGCCGTGTCTCCGCCCCAACAGAGCGTCGAGAAGGACTCTCAAATACCTTCTCCGATCGTCAAAAAGAGGAGATCGATAAGCCAAGACGGCGGCTCCTCGAAGAAAACACCGGCCACGGCCCCCCGCCCCAAGACTCAAGAAGAAACTCCTCGAACCGAGAAATTCCTCCGGTACAAACTAGGAGACGAAGAAGAATCATCAAGCACTCCGAGCTTGAGAAAACCTAACGAGTCACCACTCACCGGGCAGAGATCGGAGAGGCTATTTGGAGAAGTAGAGTCTCGGATATAATTGATGAAACATTTAAGTCTCACAAGGCGATCAACAGAGGCAAATGAAGACACTGTTTGTAGTCCGCGCAATTTGAGACCTGAAAAAGAAGAGCGATAGAGCGATAGTGATGTGATGATCCTATCCCCACCTTACCCGGACATCCAAAATCGTCTGCGTGAGTGGAGGAAGTGGAAATTGAGTCGATCAAGGGAACAGTTCCAACGGCCCGAGTTTATCGAAGAAGAAGAGGAAGCTGGCTGAACTTCTTCGACTAACCTCGTGATCTCGGCCTTTGGATCGATGAAGAAAAGCGCACGAGATATCCTGCAGATTTTCAAGGATAAGGAGAAGGAGAGCGCGGCGGAGGAAGGCGAGGCAAGAGAGAAGGCCAACATCGCCCTCTCACTTTGGCACCACAGAACATACACATTCTCACTTCGATATTCTATCGAGAAAGTGATGAGGATCTGGACCACTGCGCCCCACACGGAAGAGTTGCAAATCGCAAAGCAAGCAATGCATGAATCCGAATTCTTCATGAGAAGAGCATGATGGAGGGACCAGGAGAGTCCTCCAAAACACGGTGGAAATTGATCCAATGGGAGTGGTTCAAACCAAATCGCCACCGTTGTTCTTTGCCACCACTTCTGACTCACTCGGAAGAAGAAATTAAGAAGCGCGATGAAACGGGTTAGTGGGGACCCCGGTTGAGCCAACCCCTAATGAAGGTGTCTTACCACCGCCCCAACGGTGAACACTCGTAGATACGGTAGGGAGTTTGGAGACGCAGTGACCCCATTCAAGTCACTCGGTGGTGCGCCCGGTGGGAAACTCCCTCCACGGCTGCAGCAAGGTCGGAGAATGCCGAGATGACTCCACGACGAATCTAGGAGGCGAAGTGGAGAAGGAACAACCACAAAGTACAAAACAAGTTGTCATCAACGAAGCTCGAGGACGATTGAGATTGTCCCGGTGAGGTGCCAATCGCTCTGCGAGCTAATGACGGCGCGATGCGGTCGAGGCACATGAAGGAACAATCCTGGGAGTTAAACAGGGCGATGAAAGTGCAATCCATGGGGTTGAGACTCAATAGATGCCACCACGAGAAGACCCTAAGGCAGTGACATGCCGAAAGGGAGGTCCAAGGCCTCACCTGCGATTGAGGCTGTAGGAGGTAATGAAGGCCACGGAGGTTGAGACTTTCCGGGGTAAAGAAGTCAAGTAGAGAACATCCCTCCTGCTATCATTGATCCATCCGAAAAGGAGATAAGCGCGCTTCATGATTCCCAGGATAATCTCGATGTAACCTTTCCGGGATCGGAAGGCGAACGAAGCCGAGTCATCCCCAGTGACAGATCCAAAAGACTGTTTGAGGATGTTCCCAAAGACACGAGCAAGTCGATCTCAAGACTACTCGTCAAACTTTCAATTTTGATGATGAGCCACCAATGGAAATCTCATCATCGTCCGATGACGCTCGATAAGGCCGAGGACCAGTCCACTCAATTGGAGAAACCGGTGAGACCAACGAAGTTGTTGAGACAGTGAGGCTCGCCAGTGGATCCACTTCACAAAAGACCCCAGTACCGCAACAGAGTCCACCGCACAGGCTCCTCAAGCTGCAGCAGAGTTCGACTCAAAAAGGAACTTCACGCGCACCTCTCATCATTGAACAAATCCTAGTTGGCGTGATGATTCCTTTGCGAGAATCATTTCCTTTCTCCCTGGAGGTACCGACCCCTTGAAGAGTCGAAGAACGAGCTCGCACGCTTCCATAGACCAGCTCTGTCATTCCGTCAGGTACCATCGTTCGGTGACTATGACTTTGACATCGCATGGCCATCACCGCAACGGAAGAAACAATGAAGTTCGGGAGGTGTTCAAGGCATTATTTTGAAATTGAACGGATGGAGAGGCACCGAGGCCTCTTTGGACATGAGATCGGACAACAGAGATGCCAACCACTACTAGCGACTTGAGAGGCATAATGATCGAGGATCGGGAATGGTGGCAAACAAAGACAAACAATGCGTGTGGAACAAATTAGATACTTGAGGACATTGTTCAACAAGTCTTTGGTATGGAGAGCCGAGAATCGATGCAAAAACGAAATTGAGAGAACACATTGAGCACATGCATGAAGCTCACAATGCCGAGATAAAGCTGCTGCGTGAGCAAAATAAGAGTGATCTCCGGCGTATGGAAGAAAACATGTATAGAAAATTCAGCCTTCTCATGGTTGAGATGAAGCTAATTTGTGAGTCCAACGCTACTCGCTCCGAATTTTGTGCCGCATACACCGCAGCGAGGACTCGAGACGAGAACTTCGGCTATCGCCAGGATCGACTTCGCTTGCCACAAGTATGTTTCAGTGTTCCTCTCTCCTTTGATGATGCCAAAAAGGGGAAGAGGAATACTTTAAAGCGCTAAAGAGATCTGAAGTCGGTTTGAAAAGGAGGAAGCATTTGTGAAGGGAAAGACAGTGAGGAAGTGTCAAAACAAAAGAAAGGAAAGTCCGTTGAGGGGAAAGGATCGAAAGATGTGACCTTGATGATTGCACAAACCCCCAACAAGGTCTTGTCACGGTGATATTATCAGCAAACTCCCAGTGACTTCGCCACTCCAACACTCTGCTATATCTATGGGTCGAAAAGAGAAAGACAATTGAAGCGCGGGGATGGAGGAAGTGGAAGGAAGAATGGATGCCCGAGTTATGAACATCTTGAAACAACATGGAGGCATTCCAAAGAGAGACACTTATGCCATCTCGGATGTCGGGACCGAGCCACGATCAGTTGATGAATTTAAAACGCCGCATCCGAAGGATACTTTGCAAAAATGTCTATGGCTCAAGCTTGGGACTTATCTTGGGAAAAGGGTCTCACGTTATGTGAAGAAGCGACAGCAGCAGACTACTGCGTGATCACTCTCTGGTCACTTTTGGTCACTCGGTGGGAAGAAGAAGACCCCAGTACAATACACGCCCAGAGAGAGAGGTAGAGAAAAAGCAGTGAAGGAAAGAGGCTTGGACCTAGACCTCTGCCCAAAAACATTAGTACGTAGATCCAGGCAAGAAAGGAGGGATCTCCTGGGCTGGTCTTGACCAAGTAGCCAATTTGCAAGTGGCTAAAAGCAATGCCGAGTATGCGAAAAGAATAGAAGAAGAAAATAAGAGACAAACTCGGCTATGGGAGAAAGACAAGAGAGATTAAGAAGAGATGAAGTCGCCGGAAGGCATATGAAAAAAAAAGAAGAAGAAGAAGCGGTGACGATGAGAAAAAAGAAGAAGAAGAGAGAAGATCTTTTGAAGAAGATGAAAGAAGGAGAGAGTGAAGGAGATGAAGTGTTTTGTCCACCCCTTCATGTATTTTACTATGTAAATACATACTATGTAAGTCTTCCGCAATAAAGTCAGAATTCTGTATTTTTTTGTGTAGACAAATGTTTGCTCGATACACCTTGTAAACAAATTGTGTAAAAGAACAAGAATGTTATGATCAATAAAAGGATTGATTCTACGCATACATTCTATGTGAATGCACTATCTGTATGTATCTTTGCTATTTACATTTTGAATGTTTTAAGTTTTGACATCATCAAAAAGGGGGAAATTGTTGGGAAATTTATTTTTTAGATTTTGATGAATGCCATGTAAAACTTAGAATAGAGGTTGACACCCCAATTTTGTTGTAAACGCATTGTAATAAATAGGGATGGTCAAGCTGAGTTAAGTCGCCTATGCCCAAACATGCAAGAAGACAATCCGGAGACTAGAAGGAAGACTCTGCTGCAAGACAGTGAGTATGGCAAAGAAGAGAAGACGGGAACTCTATTGAAGGAGCAGGCGAGATGCAATTGAGTGGAGTATCAATCAAGTCAACTTAAGAAAAGCCAAGTCTCAAGTTGAAGTGCGGAGAAGAGTCATCCAATGATTGGAAGTCGACTCTAAGTCACCTCGGGGAAAGCAAGGAAATGCGGTCAAGTCGAGATAATCTGAAAAAGATCCGTTACGTAAATCAAGAGAATTACTTAAATAGGTAATATCTCCATGCTACCTTTCTCGAAGTGCTCACCCCGAAGCGTGCAAAAGGAATAAACCAATGGGAAGCACTACACCGTGTCGAACTCGAAAAGGTGGAGAACAATTCATACGAGGAAATGGTAATTCCAAGGATCGCAACAAGACAAGCCAGCGACCACAAGTGACTTTCAAAAATAAGCCTATCTCTTCAACGGGCGATTTTTGAAAAGCTCACTATAAAAAAGGCCGAGGAGTAACTACGAGAAAAAGTGAAGAGATTACGCAGTTACCCGAACCACAAACATTCTAGCAATTATTATAATTGTAACTTTGAAATATTCTCAAGTAATTAAACGCTCAATCCTCAAGCCTACACTACGAAGAACATCAATCCAACACTCACCGTGAAGGAAAGATAACTTCAATCGGTTGAAGAGGAAATTATCAAGAATCAAAGGGTCTACATTCCACGAAGGATTGTAGGAAGGTTCAAGGTCGAACCAAGTCTTGAGCTTTTGGAGGGCTTCGTGATCAAATCCAAAAGCTTGAGCAAGTGGGTCAGTAGTAGCAAAGCACTGCCTGTGAAGAAGAAGCCGAGTCGCACGAGAAGCTTGGTGAGTGATCAAGGCGTCTCGGCATCGAGTCCCAAAGGATCAAGTGTTGTGTGATCAAGACTTGTATCCTGGACTCATTACCACTTTGTATACTTGATCAATACCTAGTGGATTCCTCTAGGAGTTGGAGAAGAGAGGAGTAGAAGAATTACCCCATCTTAGAACCTCTATAAAAATCTTATTGTGTCATTTACATTTCAAAGACTTTAATTCTTGCATCATTTTTGTTTAATTCTCACGACATATTTGCTATCCATTAGATAATCTCTAAGTACTAAATCAAGCTCTAAATCTCTACTTAACCAAACTTAAGGGTGTTAAGTCTTCCAATAAAAAAAACCACTGAGTTGAGTTAATTTAACAACCGAGTTATTCCATCAACAACTCGGTTGAGTGTTGAGAGACTAACTCTCTTGATTAACTAAATTGGTTGTCCACCAAGGACGTTGTGTGTAGTATCAATTTCGAACTTTTAAAAGGACTAAATCAAAAATTTGGTAAGGTTTATTCAACCCCCTTCTAAACCTCACACTTACACCCCTTGGGACCTACATCTTTCATGTCAAAGTTCTTCTTGAACATGTTCTTAGTATTCATGATTAAATCATGACTACTACCCATAATCAACTTATCATCTACATAAAGGCATACTATGACGTAATCATTTGTAGTACCTTTAATGTAGACACACTTGTCACATTCGTTGATCTTGAAACCGTTTGACTTCATAGTCGAAGTCAAACTTTTCGTGCCATTGCTTAGGTGTTTGTTTTAGTCCATAAAGTGACTTAACAAGTTTACACACCTTTCACTCTTGACCGAGTGCAACGTACCCCTCGGGTTGTTCCATATATATCTCCTCTTTAAGCTCACCATTCAAGAAGCGGTCTTAACGTCCATTTGATGTATCTCGAGGTTATGCAAAGCCGCAATAGCAATGAGAATACAAATGGGCGTAATCCTAAATGACAGGAGAATATGTATCAAAGAAGTCATATCCCTCCTTTTGTCTAAACCCTTTAGCTACCAATCGGGCTTTATACTTATCAATAGATCAATCGCTTTATACTTGTATCTCATTATTGATAGCTTCTTTCCATAGAGGAGCTTCCGGACTAGACAATGCTTCTTGAATAGTTCGGGGTTCGTTTTCTAACATATAAGTTAGAAAATCGGGACCAAAAAAAGACTTAGCTACTTTTGTCCTTTACTTTGCGTCTTGGTTCCTCTTCATCATCACTTTGAGGTAACCTTGCAGTTTTATAAGTCCGTTTACTCGAACTTTCTTCTTTCTCGTTCTTTGTTCGGAAAGATATTCTCGAAGAATACAACATTCCTTGATTCAATGATCATACCTTCATTTATATCGGGAATAGTGACTTGTGCACTAAAAAGCGATATGCACTACTATTGTTAGCATATCCAATGAAAGCACAATCGATCGTCTTGGGACCGATTCTAACTTGTTTCGGCTTAGGTAGTTCGACTTTAGCCAAACACCCCCACACTTTTAGGTATTTATATGACGGTTTACGTCCCTTCCATAACTCATATGGAGTTTCGTTTTTACCTTTGTGTGGGATCTTATTAAGAATGTAGTTTGCGAGAAAGTATGGCTCCCCCCACAAGTTTTGGGGTAAGCCGAACTTATCAACATCGCATTCATCATCTCCTTGAAAGCGATTTTTGCATTTTGCAACACTATTTGATTGAGGTGAGTAAGGTGCGGTCGTTTGATGAATTATACCCGCTTCCGAGCAAAATTCCTCAAACGGAGAAACATACTCTCCGCCTCTATCACGAATCATCTTAATTTTGATTAAGTTGATTTTCAACTTCATTCTTATAAGGTTTAAAAGCTACTAAAGCTTCATCTTTGCTTTTCAAAAGATACACATAGCAATATCTTGTGCAATCGTCTATAAACGTTATGAAGTACTTTTTCCCACCTCGAGTTTGCACAAGTTTTAAATCACACACATCCGTATGAATTAACTCGAGTGGTTTGGTACTTCGTTACCGAATGAAACGGTGCTTTGGCAATTTTGTTTCAACACAAATTTCGCATTTGTCTTGTGAATCGGTTTTAAACGAGGTATTAATTCATTCACTAACCTTTTAATTGTGTTGAAGTTTACGTGTCCTAATCTATCATGCCATAAATTAGAACAATCCAACAAGTAAATAGAAGTAATAGTTTTATTCTTCGCCTCTTGGCGGAAAACAAACAATACAGACATTTTGAACAGGCCCTTATCAATGTAACCTTTACATAAAAAGCGACCATTCTTGGTCATTACAAACTTGTCGGACTCAAACACTAGTCTAAACCCGGCCTTGCTAAGCAAAGGACCAGAAACCAAATTCTTACGGATGTCCAGGGACATGCATTTATTCACTTGGTTTTATACCATTGATTTGGGCTTCCAAGACTTGAGTTTTGTGTTGTTTTTGAGTATTTTGAGTCATTTGAGTAGCCAATCCATGTTGAGAGCCAATTATATTGAGTTTATAGTCATAGTAATGAATCGTGTATCAAAAGAAGTACAAACGAGCAAACAAAGAGAGATTGATTTGAAGAAACGTCCAAACGCGTCCGAAATTTCCATCATGGCAGTGTTTCGTATTGTGGCCATAACTCTCTCTACAAAATTGATATTGAGATGATTCAAGTGGCTATGGAAAGCTAAGAGATAGAGCTACAACTTTGAAGAAGGGCTCAAAAGCAAATTCCAACTTTTGAGGGGCTATAAATAGATACATGGGAGGCTTGATCTAGGGTATGGAGGAAAGGCTGGGAATACACCCAAGAACACAAGAAACACATCAATTTCATCAAGGAAGAATCAAGGGAAGAATCGGGTCGAATCGGAGCTTGAGGATTGAAGATTAATCGAGAGATTATCCATTTCCCTAAGTTTTCTCATTCTTTGTGCTTTAATCTTTCATTTTAGTTTCTTATGAAGATGAACAATTTGTCTATGAGTTGTTTATTTATAATGGGTAGCTAAACTTCTTGTGATTTCCGGGTTTTGGAAGTAGATTAATTGAACTCTTGTTGATTGTTTTAATCTTAATTGAAGTTATTGTCTTGAAGCCTATTTGAGTACTTTGTTCTTATTCTTGTTTTATCATTTGGCCAATGATTTAACATGTTTGATATATTGATTCATAATTCGAGAGATGAGTTTCAATATTAGATCTTGAGTACTTGACATGAATATTTGCATAATCGAGAGGTTTGTGAATATTTGTGAGGATATTTGATCTTTTGTGCATTTGGGAGTTGTGTATCTTATGTTGAGTAGAGATACTAGCATAGATATTTCAATCTACACTTTATATACATCTCGAGATGGAGGATAAAATACCGTTGTGATCGTCTTATAGGTGTATTGATAATAACTTTGGCTTTGATTAAATCATAAAACAAGAGGAATATTAATTGAAACCATAACCCGGGAATCCATTTCATTTCCCTTGATAATTCCACTATTATTTTCATCTTGTGTTTTTGTGGTTATTCTTGTCTTTTCTTCTACAACAATCATTCAATTTTGATCGTCTAAATAAAAATAAGGCTATCTTAGTTCAATACTTAGCGCATTAATTTATTAGTCCTCGTGGATTCGACAATCTTACTTCTCTATATTAAAACTTGACACCGTAGACTTGCGGTAAGAAAAATCTCTAACAAGTTTTTTGGCGCGTTGTCTTGAGGACTAATACAATTTTTGGTGCTAATATTGCGATAGATAGAATTATTCTTAATTTAGACATTTTTTTATTTTTATTTCATTTTTCTTTTGTAAATTCTACTTCTACAATGCTTGATTTGTTTCTTTGAATTGGTATAGGTGCACCTATTCGGATGGAAGAGGCAAAACCATCTTTGGAAGACGCCCTCATTTCATTCATGAATCAAACGACTTCATTTATGAGTCAAATAAATTTATTCATGAGGGAAATGGGAAATAGCCTTACCAAAAACGAAGCAAAGATGGACAAGATGAAGTTGCAATTGTTGCGCCAATACTATGGATTCACAATTGAAAAATCTCGAGACTCAAATGGGCCAATTAGTTACAATAGTTGGTGGGCAACATCAAAAGAGCCAATTTTAAGCACCACCGAAACCAACTCGAAAGAACAATATTGTGTCATTCATCGAAGGAATGATACCGAATACGAGGAGTTGAAGATCCTGGAAGAGCAAGAAAGTTCAGAACCACACACAGATTGTATGTCTATGCACGGTCAAATACTATGTGGCACCGAAAAGGAACAAAAACAGGACAAGGAACACACAACCCAAGCGTGTACGAATGAGCAGTTCGTGCGAGATATTATAAGAAAGTTGTTCCAGAACGAGAAAAACACTGATCATACGTATGCAAACGAACAACATACACGTAAACCAGATCAGTATATTCCTACGCCAGGACTCAAATCCTTGCTTGGACACCCCAAGTATGCATTATTAGGTGCAAGTAAGGCAAATATGGCACTTGACCATGACCCAAAGCAGCTAATATATGCATTCAAGGGAGGCACCAATTCATACGTCGAGCTATAGACGGTAAATCTAGCGCTTGTTGGGAGGCAACCCAATGGTAACTTCACATTCTCTTTCTTGAAATTCTATCTTTTCCTTGTTTCGATATAATTTCATTCAAGTTTGGGGGGAGAGTTAGTATTTTGATTTGAAATGTGTGAGTATTTTGATTTGAAGTGTGTAAAAAAAAAAAAAAAAATTGCATTTGTTTGTGTGTTTTCATATAGTTGCATGTAGAGCATTTTAAGTTGCATTTGCATTAGTAGCATGTTTACAGTTTTAGCATGTTTATTGCTTTCATAGATTTTAGGGAGTGAGTTAATCTCTTGATTGTAACTTGTGATTGATTTTGAAAATTTTGTATTGTTTGGATTGAGTGTTGAGCATGAGTTGATTGAGCCATAAATAGATAACATTGAGCATGTTAAGATGGAAAACTTGGTTTGATGCTTTGAATTACATATTTACAAGCCTGTGAGCTTTTGAGCCTTTACTGCTTTCATCATATGCAGTCTTGTTTGTGATTTGAGTGTATCATTCATGTTGTTAGAATTCTATAACTTGCTCTGACATCTCTGTCAAGGTCACATGTTGTATGCGTGTGAAAATGATCAAAGGCCATTTTGTTAGCCCTTCAAGCCTTTTGCTTACCTAATGATGATATTGAAATCCCTAGTTAGCCAACTTGAGCCTATTGCCTAATTTTTAATAGCCACAATTCAAGCCTTAACTTGATAAATCTTTTACCCAACACTTGAGCGTATAGCATTGAGTAAAGGAATTGAATAAGGGTGAATGGGTGAAATCAAAATGTTAGAAGGTGATGTTATAGTTGGTTGATGAGAACAAAAGAGAAAGAAAAAGGAGATATGAAATGTTGAAAACTCATATAAGAGTAAAAAAAAAAAAAATAGATCGATGAATGAGTTTTCTTTGAATGAACTTGGAGGTTAAAAATAGTAATGTGAATGGTTGAGTTTACAAAATAAAGGGGATGGAGATAAGAAGAGTTGGTGAAAATGAGAGGTGATTTGAGTAGCATATTGAGCTTTAATGTAGATGAATTATATGCTCACCGGTCTATACGCTCGAGTTTGAGTCACTCTATCCATATTTTCCTACCCCAACCAAAGAGCCTTCATTACAACCAAAGGAAAAAAGTCCTTTTTGATTCACAATTTTGCATATATCCTAGTGGCGGAGATATGAGACGATTTGCAAGCCTATGGTAATTCTCGCAATATTGAATTGAATTGAGCGTAAACACGTCCTATATTCATTCGAGATGAGAGTATACACTTGATCTTTGTGAGGTATAATTCTTAGCATTTACCATGGTTTCTTTAATATGTGCTCTATGTTAGATGTTTGAGACATGGTTAATTCGTTGCTTGATACCTACAATGAACAATACAAAATTTTATGGAGTTGTTGTGCGTTCAACTTTTCATTACTCCCAGTCATGTTTTGTCTTGTTTTTAAAAGTGTTGACCGGGACGGTCAACATTTAAGTTTGGGGGTATTTGTTCACTTGGTTTTATACCATTGATTTGGGCTTCCAAGACTTGAGTTTTGTGTTGTTTTTGAGTATTTTGAGTCATTTGAGTAGCCAATCCATGTTGAGAGCCAATTATATTGAGTTTATAGTCATAGTAATGAATCGTGTATCAAAAGAAGTACAAACGAGCAAACAAAGAGAGATTGATTTGAAGAAACGTCCAAACGCGTCCGAAATTTCCATCACTGGCAGTGTTTCGTATTTTGGCCATAACTCTCTCTACAAAATTGATATTGAGATGATTCAAGTGGCTATGGAAAGCTAAGAGATAGAGCTACAACTTTGAAGAAGGGCTCAAAAGCAAATTCCAACTTTTGAGGGGCTATAAATAGATACATGGGAGGCTTGATCTAGGGTATGGAGGAAAGGTGGGAATACACCCAAGAACACAAGAAACACATCAATTTCATCAAGGAAGAATCAAGGAAGAATCGGGTCGAATCGGAGCTTGAGGATTGAAGATTAATCGAGAGATTATCCATTTCCCTAAGTTTTCTCATTCTTTGTGCTTTAATCTTTCATTTTAGTTTCTTATGAAGATGAACAATTTGTCTACATGAGTTGTTTATTTATAATGGGTAGCTAAACTTCTTGTGATTTCCGGGTTTTGGAAGTAGATTAATTGAACTCTTGTTGATTGTTTTAATCTTAATTGAAGTTATTGTCTTGAAGCCTATTTGAGTACTTTGTTCTTATTCTTGTTTTATCATTTGGCCAATGATTTAACATGTTTGATATATTGATTCATAATTCGAGAGATGAGTTTCAATATTAGATCTTGAGTACTTGACATGAATATTTGCATAATCGAGAGGTTTGTGAATATTTGTGAGGATATTTGATCTTTTGTGCATTTGGGAGTTGTGTATCTTATGTTGAGTAGAGATACTAGCATAGATATTTCAATCTACACTTTATATACATCTCGAGATGGAGGATAAAATACCGTTGTGATCGTCTTATAGGTGTATTGATAATAACTTTGGCTTTGATTAAATCATAAAACAAGAGGAATATTAATTGAAACCATAACCCGGGAATCCATTTCATTCCCTTGATAATTCCATTATTATTTTCATCTTGTGTTTTTGTGGTTATTCTTGTCTTTTCTTCTACAACAATCATTCAATTTTGATCGTCTAAATAAAAATAAGGCTATCTTAGTTCAATACTTAGCGCATTAATTTATTAGTCCACTGTGGATTCGACAACCTTACTTCTCTATATTAAAACTTGACACCGTAGACTTGCGGTAAGAAAAATCTCTAACAAAGAAAGACATCCACAAGCATAAGCTCCTTCCCTTAAGTCATCTTGAGCACCACTTCTCCAAGCCCAATGATGTTGGAAGTCGAAGAGTTCTCCATGAACAACTTCCTTCCATTAATCGAAGTGTAGGAGGAGAACATCTCCTTGTCGGCACAAATGTGATGAGTAGCCCAGTATCTATCCACCACTCCCTTGGGTTATCCACCATATTGGCTTCAAACACAACGGCGGATAGATCGAGCTCGACAGTCGATTGAACCGACTTGTCCTCCGTAACATTGGCTTGTTGGTTGCCACATTGATTACCCTTTTTCGGGTGTCGGCAATCCTTCGCCATGTGGTTCGGTTTGCCACAATTGTAGCAATTCCCCTTGAACTTTTTGGCTTTTCCTTTTTCTTTCCTGAGTGCTTGCGTTTCTTGCTAGTGCTCGATTCTCGCAAGATTAGCCTTAGCCTCCATTCCAGGACTTGCTGGATTTCACATCCGATTTCGGTTGTCTTCTTCGATGCGGCCGAACAATCGATCCTCAAGCCCCATCTCTTTGCGCTTGTGCTTGAGGTAATTTTGAAGTCCTTCCACAATGGCGGCAACTTTTCGATAATTGCAGCCACTTGAAAGGATTCATTCAAAATCATCCCTTCAGACACTAAGTCGTGAAGGATGATTTGAATCTCCTGAACTTGGCTGATCACCGTCTTGGTGTCAACCATCTTGTACTCGAGGAATTTGCCGACAATAAATTTCTTTGTGCCGACATCTTACGTCTTGTATTTCTTCTCCAAGGACTCCCATAGTTCCTTGGGCGTCTTGAACGTGCTATAGGCGTTGTATAGGGTGTCATCTAGCCCGTTCAAAACGTAATTGCGACACGCAAAAATCGTTGTTATGCCAAGCATCCACAGCGATTCTCCGGTTGTTGTCAACTTCGTCATCTCCAACGGCAGTAGGGGGTCGTCTTTCAGAAAACGAGCCAACCCCAAAGTGGTGAGGTAGAACAGCATCTTCTGTTGCCAACG
This sequence comes from Rehmannia glutinosa, assembly GCA_016081115.2. NCBI lineage: Eukaryota > Viridiplantae > Streptophyta > Magnoliopsida > Lamiales > Orobanchaceae > Rehmannia > Rehmannia glutinosa. The sequence goes on from JABTTQ020002214.1 coordinate 30,991, forward strand.
TTTGAAGTCGGCACCGGAGAACTTGGGCGGCTTTTCGCCGTGAGCGGGAGCGGCAACCATAGGTGTGAAAGATATCGAACTGGATGCCATCGTCTTCAACAGAAACAGAATTTTCGTCTTGCGATTGTTGGTAAATTATCACGGTGAGGTTTCTATTTGGAAGAAAAATAGCTAGGATATGGTTTAGTCGATGCGAATTAGATTCTGTCTCCGCAAGATGAAAACGCCCGTATACAAGTGCTAACACAAGTGTTCCGCGCAGACGTCCCTAAGATACAACGACTATTTACGTCTCGAGTTTAAAGACTTGCAAACTCGAAACACAAATAACAACCGAAGTGTTTTGACTTTCAAGCTATTGAAGGAAAGGGAGAATCAATATGCTTTGTAATGCAAATGACCAATTTTAATCGATGATTTCGTGTATAAATTCATCGGGGGCTTCAATAATATAGGCAATGAAGTGCCCGTCACGGACGGAAAATCACGATGTAGGCTCGAAAAGACACCTTTGCCTTTGAGCAGACGCACTGCGCAGGAGAGAGCACGCCGGCGCGCGTGCGTGCGAGTGCAAGACTCGGCACCAAAGACGACCCAGGCGACGCAGGTTGTGCCCCGGCCCCGTCGCCGACTCGCAACTTCCTGGCGGTCTGGCTGCTCGCAACTTCTCGGCAACTAGCACGACGACCGACCGCACGGCCGTGCTCCTACCCGTCGCGGGGAAACGTTTTCCCAGTTGAACTCGTTTAATTAATTACAAAAATTAATTAAACATTTAATTTTAAAGGTTTTGGTCAAAAGAATAAGGGCCTCAAGCCCAAGCCCACGATGCGGACCCGGCCGCCGAGCCGAGCCGACCGACGAAAATAGCTGCACGCGCGCGCGTGTGTGCTTAACCAAACCCACAACCATGTAGTCCTCACCCCTTTAAAACTTGGGGTGCCCCAAGGGCCCAAACCCATATATCCAACTTGGGATATATTAAGTGTGCAACTTTGCCTCATTTTTCCTATGTGGGATGGAGCATCTCTCATTCCCCACATTTTCCATTTTCCATACCATTTATTTGTATTAAGTGGCAAACTTCTAAAGCATTAATTTCTCATTCACCGGAATCGGTTTGAGAAATTCCAAATGCTATTCTCATCTACTCTCTTAGTAGAATTTTCACAAATAATTTAATTTCATTTTTCACAAATGGAAACCACTTAATTGATTTTAAGACCAATTCCAACATATACATATACATATATTTACACACACATATATATAAAAGTGTAAAAGAAAACATTTGGGGGAAGGCTCCTGGGGGATAAGGTAGTTAAAGTCCCGATTATGTGAATGATGATTGGAAAAGTAAAACTTGTGAATATTATGTGAAAAAATACATAAAATGGTGAATATTATGTGAAAAATAAATATTTAACCAAACTTCAAAAGAAAGCAAAGACAACAAAGCTAACTTTTTTATGCAAAGACGAGGTCTTAAACAAATAAAGAATAAAGCGTAAAAGTATCCAATAGCACGCGCACGTGTGTACACCGGGAACAGAGACGCAACCAGTGGGTTAGCCCACCGGCCACCACAAGCAATTGTGGGATGGAGGTCGGGGTTCAAATCCTCGCTCCATCAAATTGTTTGTGGGGTGGAGGTCGGGGGTTCATATCCCTTCTCCATCAAATGCTCCCGGGGCATATGCGGTAGTGAAGATTTGATGGGAACTCATCTTGAATAGCATCTGTGTGGGTTCGATTCGGGGAGAGATCGTTATTAGTAGATTGGGGGTCGAACATAATTGTTCTCTTTACCTGGGAGGATCGGTTGTACGTCGTGAGACCACGCCGAACACTGGCCGTGCGTGCACATCCGCGGTTTACCTTGCGGCAGCAATGAGGAGCCGGAGCTGTTGTCTCGGGCATAGTCGGGCGTAAGCGCAGAAGAGTTATGAATTATCAAAAAAAAAAAAAAAAAAAAAAATGGGAAACAGAGACGACGTTCTTTCGATCTCCTATGTTTTGCTTTTACTTCGATGTTTATCGTATTTTATATATGAATAAGGAATTGTTGTTTGCGTCTTAATTTAAAACAATAATGAAATTAATAAAAAAAAAAGAATGAACACATAATATGCAATTCTAGTCTAGAATCAAATAAACAATCGATGTCAAATAATTCCATAATTGTGTAAATGCTAAGTATAGAGAAATTTAACGGCATGATTATTTCATTACTCACAACTTGTATTTATACAATATGGAGGAATTGAAAACATATTATAATTACAATGTGCGATAGCATAAAATATGTACAAAGATATCATAAATTTATTCTAATTGCAATGTGGGATGACATAAAATATGTACAAATATATAAAATATATACATGTCCGGATACTAAGTTCACAAGGTTTAGAAAAATTATCAATCCAACAAAGATGCAAATGTTAAGTTTAAGAGATTCACAAGAAATATCTGAACTCTTAGGTTCATAAAGTTCACATGGTTTATGCACGATTTTCAAATTTAAATAAATACCTCTATTTTCGTCATTTTGATGTGTGCTTTCAATAGTAAAATTTATTATCTCGCTCTATTTTTAATTTGAGCATCTGAAAGATATTATTGGTGTTAACTAACACTAAAACCTCTAAGTGTTGACTTGTTGTGACACCTCTAATTAGTAATTACCACTCATTTTCAGATAAAGAGGAAGATTGCAAAAAGACATACGATAATGTTATCTTGATCACATCAAAAACAAACATCACCTTAGAAATATAAATCTCAAAACTAAACACTCCAATTTAAAATATATAATCCTAATTGAGCATGTCAAAGTGACGTGACCATCTCTGTTAAACTAATTTATCTTGAAACTGTGTATATAGAATAAATTTAATTACATGTCGTCCAACATATATTTAAATCCTTAAAATATTTAAAAAATGAAAGACTTGGGATGGGAGATTTATAAATCGAAGATGACATCTTTAAATCTCACTAACCGATCATTAAGAAAATAACCCTAAGCGTAAGTTCTACGATTACGAAGCCAACAAGAGTTGACTATCCAATTCCTACACGTGCGGCTTGGACATGCGTATGCACGTGTACCGAAAATTTCGTGATTAAGATTGAAGAAATTCAAACTAAATATTAGGTCTGGCTTGACTTGATTTTGATACACTATATTCAAAATGAATTTACATAGAAAAATAATTTGAATTTTTACTTGAGGTGAATGCGTAATTATTAAGTTTACTTGTTCTTTTATATAGCTTCAAAATCTTGTGTTTTGAGTATAATTGAGGATAGCGGGGAAGACACATATCTCATTATGAGATTAAATTCAGGTCAATCATTATTACAATATAATATCTACTTTGGAGAAAGATAAAGTTGATCCCTAAAATTTTGTGTTCGAACTCAATTTGATTGTTAATTTAACGAGTTTGGGACAAACTTTTACCGAAACCTAGCGATCGACATCAAATAGTTTAATCTTTTCATTATTATTTTATTTTCGTTTTAATTGGGTGGAACTTGAGTTCCAAATTTTATCGATTAAGCGGCCTTGTGGTTGCAATTGCACCTCAAGGTAATTCAAATCTTGACTAATGTGGAGTGAGGGGATGGGGTTCGCTCCTTCTTCCCTAGAGATTAGGATCATCCTAGGAAGACAAATATTCCATAGTCAGAAAAAAAGTGTGGGGTCGTATCCTGCTCGTATGGGAATACTTTGGGTTTTGGGTTAAACGAGAAAAAACAAAAAAAAAAAAGAAATGTCTTTCAAATTTAATTTATTATTTTATACGAATCAACTTCAAACGACTTTTAATGGTTGATCTCGATAATCTCGAATATTTAATTTATTTTCTAATTGAAAATTGGTATTAATGGTGATGACATGATCTGCGCCGCTACCAAAAACAGAGGGAGGGAGAAAGCGCAATGGCCCAACTTTGCGTGGCATTTTCAGTATTAATCTAGTTTTTAGGTCCAAATCTGAATCACAAAAATTGTCATCTAGCCCATCGCCCATGACTGATGAGTGATGACACCCTTCTTCGAAATTTTTGAGGAAATTATAAAAAATACCCACATTTTTAAGCTCATACAGGGGGTAATGTCATGAACCCAGATTCAAACTCACTGGATAAAGGGGAAGTTGAAGCTGTAAAAATGGGGAAAGCTAAGGGGATAAGCGAATCGAGAAAGATTAGAAAAACAACAATTTTTGTAGGGATGCCAATGGGTCGGGTATGGATCGGTCCGTCGGACCGGGACCCGACCCATTAAGATTTCAAAGGACTCAGGCCCGTCCCGAGATCCGCCTCCCGGACCCGCCCCAACCCAAACACGTGTTTAGCGGGTAAGACCCGCTAGACCCATTAGACCCTTTATGTCATCTATTTTAACTTATTTTTTTTTTTATTTTTCTTCATTATATTGCTACCAAGAATCATTTCAAATACTAAAAGTCTAAAATCATACAGTTTTAAAGATATATTGTACCCAAAAAACATGATTAATAAACAAAGTAAAATAAAAGAAAATAAATGGTAATAGTTATTATACTCCTTCGGTATTATTAAACAACAATTTTTGTAGGGATATCAATGGGTCGGGTATGGATCGATCCGTCTCGGACTCGGGACCCGACCCATTAAGATTTCAAAGGACTCGAGACCCGTCCCTGACTCCGCCTCCCGGACTCCGCCCCAACCCAAACACGTGTTTAGCGGGTAAGACCCGCTAGACCCATTAGACTACTTTATGTCATCTATTTTAACTTATTTTTTATTTTTCTTCATTATATTGCTACCAAGAATCATTTCAAATACTAAACGTCTAAAATCATACAGTTTTATAGATATATTGTACCCAAAAAACATGATTAATAAACTAAGTAAAATAAAAGAAAATAAATGGTAATAGTTATTATACTCCTTGATATTATCGTTTTCTTGGATGTTAATAGATGGAAGAGAATTATCTCCTCCTTCGGAATCCATATGTAAATTATTAATGATAAAAATAATTAAATTCTAGAAATTAAATTAATGTAAGTCAATTAAAAATATAACATTGTAACAAATCATGTAACAAAGAAACAAATTAGATTTATGAATGAGGATTGCAAGATAAATTGTCTTTATAAAAATAAAAAAATAAAAATAAATTATATATAATAATTTAACGGTTCGTGCATGGGTCGAGTCTGCCTGGACCCGTTACCCAACTCCAACTCGTACCCGCCGGATCTAAAAACATATATCCGTTACCTACCCCATACCCATTTACTTGTCCCATACCCGTCCCAAATAAGGAGGGTCTAGAAGATGGTGAAAGAGGAAATGAAAAGGCATCAAGTGGACACATGCTTTAATTTGGAGCGTTGATTTGGAATAGATATGATTTGATCTTGTTCATACACATTTATTTGCTATTCTTTAATAATACTTTATAATTTAGCATTTTATTTTATTATTTAGTATTCTATATCTGATGGGGTGGTCCCCAATGTAGGAAATATTAAAATGACGATGAGAATGAAGGCAAAACAGATTTTACAATGTCAGCTAATTCTTTATCTCTCTTGATTTTCTCTCCTCCATTCTATCTTTTCTCCAAATAATTTATAGAATACTTATATAAATATATATATACAACTCCATTAATCCACCACCTTTCGATATTATCTACAATTCTATATATCAAATTGCAACACATGCTCAATGCTACATCTAGGTCCCCGTAGCGGCCCAACTTTTTCGAGGTTCATGGAGGAGACCGAGGATTCACGTGAAGCCTTGTGAATCCTTTCGTTTCCATCCACAACTTAGTATGAGGCTCTGCACTACCGTTGTGAACTATAGAGGGTGCCTTACATGAATCAATGTTGCATAAAGTGGAGCTCATGTCCGTCCGCAGCGGCTTAGTGTAGGGCTCTGCCGTTGTGAATCTGAAGGGATGTCCTACATGAATCAACCCTGGGTTGCACAGATTAAAGTGGTGCTTAAAGGAATAGATATCCATACGGCAAGGTGCACCTTGTTTTCGGTGCTCATCATATAAAAACACTATACCTAAGCGTCTTGACTTGGGGATGATTATATAATGGGTAACCCTCGTAAAGTAATTCATAGTGAGTGAGGACAAAACCCATTAGCAAAGACCCTACTCGAGTTGGTTGACCCTCTAGAAAGTATTGGAAATGGATTTACTTTGAGTGAGGATAAAGCGAAAGACTTGAGTTGGTTGACCTTATGAGAAGTAATTTACACGAGTGAGGATAAAAACGTAATTTATTTCTAGCAAAGACCGAGTTGGTTGACCTGAGAAGTAATTTACATTGAGTGAGGACAAACCCGCTAGCAAAAAACTAAATAATTTACTGGTGAGTGAAGACAAAACCCGCTAGCAAAAGCTCGAATTGGTTGACCATCCGGGAAGTAATTTACTGATGAGTAAGGACAAAAACCGCTAGCAAAGACTCACGATAAGTGAGCACAAAATCCACTAGCAAAGACAAAAATGTTTAAGATTGTCAACGCAAAAATAACCACTCTCTCACATCCCGCTAGCAAAGACTCGATAAGCATTTTTAGTCGCCAAATTCGATAAGCATTTTTAGTTCAACAAAGGTCTCAATGGAATATATATACACACACATATATATAGAAGATATAGATCAAATGGGTCCCCCTACTGGGGTGAGCCCCCACGGGACACATTCTAACCATATATTAATATTTTTGGGTGGTCATTTTTAGGGGTTTTATATTTATTTTTGTTTCAACAACTAAGAAGGGTAATGTTGTCATTTTAAAATATAGAATCGATTATTGAGATTTGATGAGATCACAATCACGTTCAATTTCTTTCCCCCTTTCATGCGCAAGACACGTCTTTCGATTTTTGAGTAACCCATATCTCTCATATTTACGTTTCTTTCTCTCCAGCGTATTCTATTGTTAATCGCTTATGTAATATAATCATATCGCATGTGCAATATAACCATATTGTATGTGTAATTTAATCATATATGTGTAGCATATGTAGTGTATATTTATTGATTATACTTGCTTATGTAGTTAACATATTTGTTTTGCATATGTAGTGTATATTCGATTGCTTATGTAGTATGATTTTGTTGCTTATGACTTGCTTATGTAGTTAATGTATATGTGGTGCATACATAGTGTATATTCATTGTTTATGTAGTATGCTTGTTTTATGTAGTATGGGTTTGTTACTTTTGACTTACTTATGCATGTAGTTAATATATCCGTGGTGCATACATAGTGTATATTCGTAGCTTATGTAGTATAGACTTGTTGATTATGTAGTATGTGTTTGTTGCTATGACTTGCTTATGTATTTAACGATCCGTGGTGCATACATAGTGTATATTCATTGCTTATGTAGTATAGGCTTGCATTCTTGTGTAGTATGTGTTTGTTTCTTATGACTTGCTTATGTAGTTAATGGTATATATAAGCACCATGACACATCTATACAAGCAACAAATTATATCTTCATAAGCAATATTCGAACTATAGTCGAGCTCAAAGCAACTATAGCGAATTGTCGCAACTTTTTTCACGAGTAGTGCATTGAAAAAGGAGGAAGTATTTCCCACAATAGTGTGTTGAAAAAGAAGGAGGATTGCTCACGTTGAATTTGCTACGATATTTGGAAGGATTGCATGTGTTCTATTCAAGCGAAGAAGACGGTTCTCGTTCTATCATGAACAACGTTCGAAGAAGAAGGAGGATGAGGATTTTGTTCATATTGAATTTGTTGTGAGATTTGGAGAGATTGTGTGATCAAAATATATTGAAGCAGAACCCTTTAATATCGAGTAATTCTCAGGATGACTAATTTACCCCTTTCTCTAATTACCAAAGATCTAATTTGAAATTTTAGTTCCAAAATCGCATCCATTGAAAAATCTAGATATGTGGCTAGGATTGATCCTACGAACTCACCCTATGAGGTGGTCTCATATAACCCTCTCCATATATATATATATATATATTATGCGGCCTTTCAATCGAAAGAAAACAAAATGGTTAACATTATCAGTGTAAAAATAACCATTTTAAAATATGATAGATAAATCGATCTATGAACCAAAATAACCACTCTTCTCACATCGAGCAACAAATTCGTTGAAGATAAATCATACAAAATGACTTTTTTTTGCATAGTGGGAATGAATCAAATGGATCGCATATGCGTTTACTTCAAAATGCTCAAACTTTTCGACCTACCCAATTCATTATCTTAATCACATTAAACAAACATTTACGTTGAAAGTCAATAAAACTTTTACAATATACATAAGTTTAGAAACATGCTCCTAAAAAGGTGAAAAAATATATCATCGGGATGTTCAAGCCTTTTCAACATATTAGAAATATAACATCTAGAAACTTTATAATTTCTAGTTGACATAATACCATGTCCTAAAATCTCCATGACGTTCGGATATTGGAATTCCAAATAAACACATTCATGATTTCAATTCTAACAATGATAGACTCATTATAAATAATATTTACATCTCAATACAAAATTCTCCAATATTACTATAGTACATAATTTCAAATACTAAGAAATCACCAGGTTGTATGTAATTTAAATTCGTTAATTACATATGATCTTCTCGTAGTATTCCAATTGTGTTATATTGATTCACAATGCTAGTTTTTGCTTGGAAGCTCTTTTACATAATTTATCATAGGGACTACATATCACAAAGTTTCATTATATCGGATGAAATAAATGGTAAAACTCTTATATAAAACTGGCCTCTCCTTGGCATCTTCACTCGCCCCAAATTGATCTATTAGCGTGCATAAACTATAACATCTTGTTGAATATATCTACTCAGTTGAGAGAAGTCTTGATAAACAACAAACAAGAATGCATGTTCCTTTTAAATTCAATTACAATGTTAAATGAAGGATAATAATGAAAAATAAATTATTTTAAGTCATACTTTGATTCTTTCCATAATATGTGAAAAGTTTTATTGGCCAACTAGAGAATTATATGGGCCCTAAAAGGTATGTCTTTAACTTACCAAAACTATTAAAATAAACCAATCAAAATAAGAGGAAGAATCAAGGCTATATGTAGAGTCAAAATGCTTGAGCCAAGGCCGGCCGATGGGCAGTGAGTGAAATTGGTATGGGCAGTGGGCGATTTTTGGTCAGCTGCTGAATTTTGAGCCCACCAATCGCGAGAATACTAGGCCAATTTGGCCCTAATTTAAGAATATTCAAGAGAAAATAAATAAGATTTTTTCACAAACAAAAGCCCAATCCTAGATGTACAACACCAAATCACTAAAGCCCTCTTAAGCTTCTTCCCAACTAGTAACAAGGCGTTTTCAAAAAAGCCGATAGTCTAACCCAATATTCAAGAGGTCGGGAACAAGGCGTTTTCAAAAAAAGTTTGAAATAACTTTTTTCACCAAAAAAAAAGCTGTAGTCTAACCCAAATCGAACATCAAGCATTTAAACAACCAAACAATATCCACACAATCATCCTTCTACCCCGATTCGAAAATCTGAAAGAGTTTATTTTTTAGAAAAATGATAATGACTTTTTTCCAAAAAAGTGAAAAACAGAGAGCCAAAACCTAAGATCACAAATTTCCTAAATTATTAAAAGTCCGAAACTATTGTTGACCATAATGTCACGCCCCGTGATATTGGGGTGTCTTTCGCTATGACTCTTGGTGGATTGTCTTTGAGAATGATCAGATGTGGCTTGATCGGCTGGGTGTGTGGGTACGTGCATATGACCCTTTAGATGTTCAGCAGCCTACCGGTTAAGTTCTGGGGAGCTTGTCGCTAGTCGTGGACTTGACGGTGAAAGGGAATTGGCCATCACTACCCAAACGGGGTCGGATCTTTGGAGCCGCATTCGATGAGCCCAAGCGCGGTGGTGAAACAAAGTGGTTGTCCGAGGATAGCCGCCCCGGGTGGTCCGGGGTGCCACGCGGCATCGTGTGGGGGCCAAAAAGGCTAGGCCCATGACAAGTTGTATCGAGATGTCCCGACATTTGCATTCCGTGGTTGCGTCAGCGCCTTACCAAGAGGGTAGTGGAGTAGGCGGGAGCGGAACATGTTGGGTGGCGATCATCTGGGAATCCTCTCGGTCTCGAGTGCGATTGGTGTGCGAGGGGCACACGTGTGGCCGCCGGGGGCGTTGTTGATGCACGCCGGGTGAAGTAGACCGCGTGTACGAGGGCATACACCATCTTGGGTGGGGGAGGATGTCACGCCCGTGACATTAGGTGTCTTTCGTTATGAATTTTGGTGGATTGTCCGAGCACGATCAGATGTGGCTTTAGTACCGGTTTGTGGGTACATGCATATGACCCTTTCGGATGTTCAGCAGCTACCCAGATTAAGTTCGGGTGAGCTTGTCACTAGTCGTGGGGGCGTTGAAGAAGGGAATTGGCCATCCCTACCAAAGCGGTCGGATGCTTAGAGCCACATTCGACGATGAGCCAAGGCGGTGAAACAGGTGGTTGTCCCGAGGGGATAAGCCGCCCTGTGTGGTTCGGGGCGCGCGGGCATCTTGTAGGGACCGAAAAGGCAGGCCCAAGACAAGAAGTCCAAAATACAATCATAAATTACATTAGAATCAGAGCAAATTACATAAGTCCAAAACATAAAGATAAACACACTAGAATGTGTGGCAATGCAATTCATCAAGAATATTGGAGTCTCCGTTGGTTGCTCCCAAAAATGATCTCTCTCGCCGATCACCTCCCAAGACGAAGTCCTTCGTGAAACTCGCGCACAGGGGGGGGAGGGGGGGCTCCGCGTACCCTCTCCGATGCCTAAGTCGTGTCTTGGAAAAGAAGTAAATCTTTAGAGAGAGAAAACAATGTAACAATAAAGAAAAAAATGAGATTAGGTTAGAATGAACCTGGGCTTGGGCTTTTTATACCTTAGCGAGGATTAGGGTTTCCGTAAAACCGGATTCCGATTACGATTTGGTGTCGAGTCATCATTATATCGGATCGGATCTTCTAAAACCCTAATTTTACGCCCTTAAGACCTCGCCCCGACTGACCCGAGTCACGCGTCGGATGAGTGCTTTAATATTTCACCCATTGAAATCTCAAAGGCATCCTGCGAGCCTTCTTATAGGCCGAATGACCCCTACTCAACTCTCTCTTTTCTCATATCCTGCAGGTTCTTTTAGAATGTACTGCGGATCGTACATGCCCGTAAATTCACCAGGTCATCTTTAAGGACCCAAGGCTTAAGAGATCGGACAATACAATAAGAGATTAATTGACCCTATGTTTAGGGGCTTATCGTCGCCCAATAAACCAGGCCTTACACAGATCGGCCCACTTCTATGGGCCTTATAGAATCGATCGCCCTCGGGGTTCAAGAGGTCGACTAATGCATAGGCCTCATCATTTCACCAATGTTTATGGGCTTAATAGGTCGGCCCAATGCTATGAGCCCCGTCACATCGGCCAGACCATATTTTACCCTTTATCAATTCTCCCCAACTATGGATTGATCTCCGTTTCAACCATAGTTGCTAATAGCCGAAGTGACCTATTACCAGGGTTTGTGCTTTTCGACTTCCGCCACCTCTTCGCCTTTCAAATTCTCGCCGCCCTTTGGCCTTTCGAGTGCCTAACACATTGATATGACCGATAAGACGTCTTTTCAGCTTCCCTAACACTCGTGGACGTGTGATGCTCTCTCGAATATCGAGGCACCCTTTGTCTCTCTCTCTTCTTCTTATAAAAGCCGTCTTCCTCCTCCATTTTTCACTTTCCTTTCCTTCAAATTTCGAGAGCTTTCTCCCAAGCAAATACTCTTCTTCTCGGTGGAATTCTCCAGATTCCGGTAGGCTTCGAAAGTTTCACGCTCCAGACTACTTTCCTCCTTCAACCTCCTATTTTTATCCAGTAAGTAACCCTTTCCTTTCCAGTTTTTCTTTTCTTCAATATGGCATCCTCTTCTTCTCACTCGACGCCATCGGATCGGTTGTCGCCGATTTAGAGCGGTGGGTTATAACGACGGTTCCACCCACCACCACTCTCTCTCACCGGGGTCCGTCCATCGGATCCTGATGCCACCGAATCCAGTTCTGATTCGGGTCAGGACTCTGATACCATAGAGATCCGAGCTCCGAGCTCGGGTCCTTTACCCGTGTATCCACACGACTTTAGGGAGACCACCCTATCAGCCTCCAATCTTCAAACCATTAAAAGAACAGCCCAAATTCCTTCCTCTTTTAAACTCTATTTACCCAATAGCCTGATTCCGACCTAATCGGCCTCCACCCAATGCCCTAGCCTTCTTTGCAGGCCGATAGAAGGCGATTTCCGATTTCCCATCCATCCATTCATGGGGGGTGTCCGAACTCTCCCGGTACTTCAATCAACTAGCTCGAACTCCTTCCGTATCCTGGCGGCTTCATAATTTTGACTAAGTACTTAGACATAGAACCCTCTAGAACTATTCTTCGCCCTATTCCAAATAAAGAGCTCGACCACCAAGGGTCTTTTCTACATCACCTCCCGAGGTGATGCTCGCTTTTTAAGCAAGTACCCTTCCTCCGACAAATTTCGGAAGGACAAATATTTTTTAATTTCCTCCTCGAGTTTGGGGTTTTCCTATTGCTTGGACTGGACCGACCCTTCCTCTCCAACGCAAACACAACCCAGGAGATCGGTCTCCGGTCTCAAGCTCGAGATAAATAAGCTCACCTTGGTCAAGTATGACCCTCTCGCCTTATAACTCCCTCCCTTCAGTATTACTTTGGTGAGCCCCATCGTGGCTCCTCGCTTGTGACATTGGTAATTGTCATTTTTGTAGTTGATTTGTTTTATTCTTACTAATTAGCTAATCCTTCCTCTTTGTGCGAGATATGTTCATGGCAATGATGGTTGCCTGCATTTGGATGACGAGGAGCAACCAATTGCTCCCTGGCTCACTCCTCCTTCATCCAGTACCCGCGCCCCGAGCCCTCGGGAGGTCACTCCAGCATCTTCAATGACGACTAACACATTCTTGCCGTAGTGATGGCCGATCTCACAGCCTGGCCCAGGGGCTCAACCTTCTATCCGACCTCCTCCTCCCAAGAGGTCGGGTGTCGGTCAAAGACAAGAGTTGCCAAGAAGGCGAAGACCACCACTCCTCACGCTTCTTTTCTCTCACGCACTCCTATTCATACACCCAACCAGACCTTTTTCAGTGCAATTCCATCTCAAGAACAACGATGGAACTTTTGCCATCCAATACGCCCAAGGCAATCGCCCGAACCTCGACCGAATCGCTTTCGGGAGAAGGTCGGTGGTGATTCAGTGGTGAGCTCTTTCGCTTGAACCACTAAAATCGAGGCACAACTAGTCGCATCGATCTCCCGAGCTCGGTCGGTTTTTCTTGATCCCTCCAATATTGCCGAGCTCAATAATTCTAAGAAGGAGTGCATTGGTGAAAGCTCGGGAGACTAAACTCCTAGAGGAGAACCGCCGATACAAGGATAGGGAGGAGGTCAATAAGGCTACCGTGGCCTCTCTGGAGGCCAAGATAAAGGCTCTGAAACCGATAATGCGATCTCAAGACCGAAGTGAGTGATCTCCCGGGATCCGCTGCATCTTGTCAATGTCGATCAAACCCGAGTGAGGGCATCGAAGTTAGTCGCCAAAGTTTCCTCACTCCCGAAAGCTCTTCAATAGTTCAGTTATTCGGAGAGAGGGTGAAGCAAACCTTTCTTCGAGCTCGGGGAATTTATCAAAGTTCTTTCAGACCGCCATGGAGTACTAAGGCTTGCTTTTGACAGGTGAGCCACTCTGGAACGCGATATCACTACCGAGCCCTTCGATCGCCGAGGTCCCGGGAAGGTCTTGCCCGATCCCAAAGGGCTTCGTGTTCTCAAGAGAGGCGAGCATCTTAATCTTGCTCGGGAGGTGTTCATAGAATCCCTATCTCCGCTCCATTCATCCTCCACCCCGCTTCGGCTCGGGAGGTCCTTCTCAAGTTCCTGAGATCGACCTAATCCCTCGCCTTCCCGCATGAGCCCTTCTCAAGTTCAGAAATCCCGGATGATGATCCCGATCTCACTCTCATAGATGATGTGACCATCTCCATGGACGACGAACACCGAAAATGTTCCTCCCATCGCTTAGGAGTTTAGTTCTACTTTTGTAGTTTTTCATTATGCACTTGTAATTATTTTGAATGATTAATGAAGTTTCTTCGCACTTTCATTTTCTCGATCTCTTGTCTATTATTTACTTTCATCATAGTTCGGGCTTGTAAAGTACAACTTGGCCGTATTTAGTTATTATTATTATTTTTTTTACAAAAAGATTGGCCCATTGTGCTCCTCGTGGCTCCCAAGTATTTGGAGACTAGCTCGAGCCGAGCTCCAAATACTTATCAATCTCTTCAAAGGAAGTGGCTCGAGCCGAGCTCCTCGCATGGCCTCGTGGCCCCAAGCATTTGGAGACTAGCTCGGCCGAGCCCAAATACTTGTCAATCTCTTCAGGAAGCCGGCTCGAGCCGAGCTCGCATGGCTCGTGGCCCAAAGTATTTGGAGACTAGCTCTGGCCGAGCTCCAAATACTTGTCAATCTCTTCAAAGGAAGTATTTGGCTCGAGCCGAGCTCCTCGCATGGCCAGTGGCCCAAAGTATTTGGAGACTAGCTCGAGCCGAGCTCCAAATACTTGTCAATTTCTTCAAAGGAAGTCGGCTCGAGCCGAGCTCCTCGCATGGCCTCGTGGCCCCAAGATTTGGAGACTAGCCTGGGCCGAGCTCCAAATACTTGTCAATCTCTTCATTTGTTCAAGGAAGTTCGCTCGAGCCGAGCTCCTCGCATGGCTCGTGGCCAAGGTATTTGGAGACTAGCTCGAGCCGAGCTCCAAATACTTGTCACTTTTTATCATTTCCATTTTCCGAACACACCATTTTTAGGCGTAAAGAGATCATTTCATTCAAAACGAGTAAATTGATTACATCGTATATTCCTCTACGCTAGGAATGATATTTCTTCAAATTGCAAATCGTTCAAGCCCGGGAGTTTTCGACTTCGAGCTCTTCCGGTTTATACGCACCTCCCGCCAAAGACCTTCACTACCCGAAGTGGTCCTTCCCACCGTCGCATCTAATTTCCCTTTATTCTTGCTAGCATCCGACCTTCTCAAAACCAAGTCACCGACACTGAAGGCCCTTTTCTTCACTTTCTTGTCATAGTCGCTTGATCCTTCCTCGTGTCCGCTCCATTTGCAAAATGCCATCTTCCTTTTATCATTTATAGTATCCAACGCCTCTCATATCAAGATCTCATTAGCATTCTCATCAAAATTAACTCGACGTTTCCATCCCGATCTCTCGCAGATCACAACATCCATACCATACACCAAGTTGAACGGAGCCTCGCCAGCTTGCCTCATTCGGATTAGTTTGATAAGCCCACAAAGACCGAGCCGAGCCAGACCCACGCCTCCCGCCTTCTCAAGCCGAGCTTTCAATCCTTGGACAAGAATTATGTTAGTCACTTCCATCTCGCCTTATTGCTTGTGGATGGGCCACCGATGTGAAGTTTTGCTTGATCTTCAATTCCTCACACCAAGCTCGGATTTACCGCGAATCGCGTTCCATTATCCGATATCAAGATCCGAGGCATTCCATACCGACACACTATGTTTTGCCAAATAAATTTCATCATCAGATCCTCATTTATCTTAGCAAAAGGCTCTCGCCTCCACCCACTTGCTAAAATAGTCGATTGCCATTAATCAAGAATTTCCTCGACTGAAGCCTAGGAGGAAAAGGACCAACAATATCAATTCCCTACTTTGCAAAAGGACATGCCGAACTCATTGTCATGAGCTCCTCCGCCGGTGGATGTACCAAAGGTGCATGGATCGACATTTTTCACATGCTCTCACCAACTTTTCTCGCTTCCCCTTCAGGTAAGGCCAAAAATACCCCGCTCTAAGGACCTTCTTCATCAAAATCCTTGCTCCCATGTGATTCCCGCAACAACCCTCATGCATCTCTCTCAAAGACATACGCACTCTCTTCTCCACTCAAACACCTCAAAGAAAGGCATAGAGAAGCCTCTCTTATATAACTTGTCCCCGATGATGCAAAAAACGTGTCGCCCGAATTTTCACCGAGCCGCTTCACGCTATTTACCGTTGGTAAGACCCTTTCTTTTAGATAAGCTATGATAGCCGACCTCCAATCCTCTTTCTTCTCAATCTCTCCGACCTCCAACCCCAAAGACAGCTTTCTTTTGCCACCAAAAGTGTGATCTTTAGCTTGATTCTCAAAGGCCGAATCGCCATTTTTGCTAGAAAATCCGCCCGACCATTCTCCTCCCTCGGGACTTCGCATATCTTGATTTCTTTCACTTTCCTCTAAAGCTCGTTATGCTTCAACATACCTCTTCATCCTCTCTTCCCTAACCTCGAACTCTCCCATAACCCGTTTATGGACGAGCCGAGAGTCCATGTAAACAACCATCTTAATGACCCCATCTCAATGGCCATTTGCATTCCTCTCGATGAATGCTTCATACTCCGCCTCATTATTAGATAGCTTGAACTCTAACCTCACAAAAAGTCATTTCGATCCCTTGGGGCCGATCAAGACGATACCAAAGACCACATCCCGAGCTCCCTATCAACCATCCACATAAATCACCCAAGTTCCTTTCTCTATCATCCCTTGTTGATTCTTGAACAAAGTCCGCCAAAGCTCGAGCTTTAATGGCCGATCTGTACTCGAATTCAATATCATACTCACTTAGCTCAATAGCCCACTTCACTAACCTCCCCGCTACCTCGGGCTTACTCATCACATTTCTTAACGGAAGATTAGTTCGACGATTACCTTATGCGAAAGGAAATACGGCCAAGTCTCTCGCAGATCACCACCAAGTGCCAAACCTACCTTTCGATCTCCGCGATACTGCAGCTCGGCATTCCTCAAAACTTATCGACATAAGACACCGGCCTCGAACCGATCTCTCCTCCCGATCAAGACCGTAAACCCCATGCCCTCCTACCGAAAGATAGAGGTATAAGTGGCTCACCGGCAACGACTTAGTTAGTAGCGATAGTTCACCCAAGTAATTTTCAAGTCCTCGAAGGCCTTTTGGCACTTCTCATCCCAAACAAACTTTTGGCCTTTCTCAAGACCTTGAAGAAGGGTAAACTCCTCTCCGCGAGGCGCGAAATAATGCTAGCCGATTGTTAAACATCGGACATCTTTGGCATCCCGAGGCGGTGCCATCTCTCCGATGGCCCCGACCTTTCTCCGGGTTGGCCTCTATTCCTTTCTCCGTTACCATGTACCCGTAAACTTTCCGACTGACCCCAAAAGCACACTTCTTGGGGTTCAACTTCATTCTATACTTCCTCAAGGTGTCGAACATTTCACCAGTCACGCACATGATCCACAACCTTCATACTTTTAACCAACATATCATCCACGGACACCTCCATATTCCCGCCGAGTGCTCCCCAAACATCTTATCCACCAACTCGGTATATGGCTCCCGCATTCTTCAATCCGACGGCATTACTACATAAAGAAGGTACCAAAAGAGGTGGTGAAGCACACCCTTTTTTGGTCTTCTTTCGCTAGCACTGATCTGGTGATATCTTGCGACGCATCCATCATACTAAGGTTCACACCCGACGCCGAATCCACCAACCGATCAATTCGGGCAATGGATAGTAATCCTTAGGGCAAGCACGATTCAAATCCTTAAAGTCCACACACATGCGCCAATCATCCTCTGTTTTTGGAACCAATACGCATTAGATAGCCATTCGAAACCGGATTTCTTTGATGTGCCCCGCTTTCAACAAACTTTGCACACCTCGCCCGAATTATAACATCCTTCTTAGGGTCGAAATTCCTTTTCTTTTGTATCACCGGCTTATATGACTGACAACATTGCTTCTATGTTCAAGAATGCTCTGATCAATCCCCACCAGGTCTTCCGCTGTCCAAACAAATACATCCACATTACTCCTTAGAAACTCCACCATCCATCCTCAATTCATCGTGCAACTCCTTCCCGACCTTGGTGACCTTATCGGGTCACCCGCACCTTCGACCATCATCATTTTTTCATTAGGTTGGACGTGCTCCACCGGTTCCCAACCTAATCAACTTATCTTTGTTTCTATCATCAAAAGCACTTCTTTCTCGCTTTCCTCAATACATTCTACATACAATTTCCTAGCCATATACTCGATCACCACCGACCTCACCTACTTCCTCTCCCATAGGAAACTTCATTTTTCGGATGGTATACCGACACCACGCCTTGGAAAGCATTTAGTGCTTCTCTACCCAACATGACATTATAGGAGGACGGTGCATCAACTATCAAAAATCGAATCATTCTAGTTTTACGACAGCTCTTACCCAAAGAGACGGTAAAGTAATCATACCTATTGGTTGGATCATCCCTCCAATAACCGACTAACGCCGTGTCCACCGCCTCCAAGCCGACCTCGAGGTTCATCTTCTTATAGCAATCATAGAATAGAATATCTCGCTGAGCTCCTCGTATCCACAAATACCGTTGCACATCATAATTGGAGATCGTCGCTGTGATCACAAGAGCATCGCCGTGAGGTATCACGATACCTTGCAATCCTCCGTCCAAATTGGATACTCGGCCCCGCCCGACTGTTCCACCTTCAATCGCTCTTGCACCCGATCCGTGTCGCCGCTCTCACATAATTTTTCCGAGCTCGCCGCCAATCACCTTCCGCCGGTCCTCCAACAATCATCTCGAATGACCTCTCGCCGAGGTGGGGCGGTGAGTGCGAGTAGCTCCTCCCTTTCCTCCCCTACGCTCGGCTCCCGCCGAGTTGATGATATCCCGATTATCCCTCTTATACTCCCCTTTTTTCTCCTCCTTGTCGATGTACACAAATTCTCCGAGGTGACCGCTTGAATGAGCCGCTCGATCTCATCCTC
>JABTTQ020002215.1:0-280342 GCA_016081115.2 Rehmannia glutinosa
TTATACCAAAATAATGTTTTTTAAAGGTTGTCCAAATACTCCTAAATGATTTAAAATGGTTTTAATATTTTCCAGGAGTATTTCTACAAGTTTATTTTCGATATAAATTGACAACACTTTTGATGATTTTGTGTTAATGTGTTTTTACACCAAAACAATGTTTCTAAAATATTGTCCTAATACTCCCGATCGTCTAAAATATTTTTACTATTTTGGAGTATTTCTTGAAGTTTATTTTCGATATAAAATTGGACAACACTTTTGTTTTGAGGCCAACCGGTCGCCTATAGGGAAACCCGCATCAAGAGCACGTTTGAAACAGAAAAAATGAACTCCGAGGTGAAATTCGACAGTCGACGGTCGCCCAGGGGGTCGAAGTCGGCGGTGCCGTCGGCCGACACCCCCGTCGACCTAAGACCAAGCTTGGCTCTCTTACGAAACCGTGACCTTGCATTTTGCTTTAGGGGGCGGTTGAGACAAAGTGGTCGACCGGTGAAGCCAATGTCGACTGGGTCGCCTGTTGTAATTTTCAATGTGTTTTTCAAATCTTCTATTTCGTGCGACCGGTCGCTCCAGTGGTTTGACAACAAAAATATGACCGTTTGCGTGAGACATATTTCCTTAAAATGTGGGATTGATTTTAACACTATATTCTTGATTTTAATTGTATTTTCTAGATTTTCAATCCCCAAGAGGAGCCTATGCTTGATCAATCATCTCCTATAAATAGAGGAAGTTTTGGAGCAACCAACACAACAATTGAGATACAACACAACAAGATACACTTCAAGCAAATATTTGTTCTTCATTGTTATTATTCTTGTTGTAATTTTGCCTAGCTTTTCACTTTCACATCCTTGAGGTCTAGGCTATTCTTGATTACACTTTGCACTCAAATTATAATATTCATTATTGAGTTGTAATCTTGATTTTTGGTTATCATTCAAACACAAGATATCCTTGTGAGTGTTCTTGTGGTAAGAGCACACTGGATGATCTAGGTGATAGGTGCAAGAAGATTGTGGTGATCTTCTTATTGAGGTGTTGAAGAATTTGGTATTCTTCAAGGTTGAAGATTGTGGTAATCTTCACAAGGTGCGATTGAAAGGAAGATTGTGGTGATCTTCAAAGGGAGATTGTGGTAATCTCCAAAGGTGTTGTTGAAGAAGAGTGTGGTGCTCTTCAAGGTGTAAGTTGAATTTGTATTAATTTTGGTAATTAATAAAAATTCTTTTCTTTTTGAAATCCATCCGGATATCTTGGGGTGGTAGTAGATTAAGCCCTAGGTGGGTTGAACTACTATAAATCGACGCGTATTGTTTACATTCCGCACCTTTATTATTGTGTTTGAGCATTTGGTTTGAAAAAGAGGGTGAAATCGAAAAGATGGAGATAATCTATTCACCCCCCTCTAGATTATCGTAGCCACTTGGACTTACAAGTGGTATCAAAGCCAAACTCTTTGGCAAGCTCGTTTCACATCGCGAGTGAAGAGAAACGATTGTCGGCTACGAACGAAGCTCATCTATCCGGCACCTCCACCACTAAGCCACCACTATTTGACTCCAAAAATTTTATATTTTGGAAAGAAAGAATGGAATGCTATTTACAAGGTTGCGGGTTTGATATTTGGAACACCGTCATAAATGGAGAATCCATTCCGATGAAAGACGCACCACACACCTCCAAAGGCTTCAAAGAGCTCAATGATGAAGAGAAGAAAATCATCTTCTTAAACGGTAAAGCTCTCAATATTTTGTATTGTTCACTTACTAATTTGGTATATGAACATATTGTAGGAATTCGATCGGCACATGAAGTATGGCAAAAATTAGAAGCCATCTATGGAGTATTTGCAAATGAAAGGAGTCAAACAAAAGCATCTACTTCTCAAAGGGATACAATGTCAAATCTAAGGAACAAGCCTCTTACAACTTTCTGTTTGATACATGTTTTTATCTTAATTTTGATGATTTTATTTTATCACCAAAACAATGTTTTTAAAGGTTGTCCAAATACTCCAAAATGATTTAAAATGATTTTAATATTTTAGGAGTATTTTCTCAAAGTTTATTTTAATCTAAATTGACAACGCTTTTAATGTTTTTACGTTATTGGGTTTTTACTCTCAAACGTTGTTTCTAAATGATTGTCCTAATACTTCCGAGGTCGGTTTAAAATGTTTTTACTAAATTTTCGGAGTATTTCTTGAGTTTTATTTTCGACAAAATTTGGACAATATTTCTGCCTCGTGGTGACCGGGCCGGTCATCTATAGGCAACCCGTACTGAAGATGTGTTCGAAAGCAGAAAATGAGACGGAAGAAAAAAGCAGTCGAGTCGGCGTCGGCCATGCATTCAAGGCGTCGGCCGGTTCGGCCGATTCGGCCGCCTGTGGTCGTGACTGCAAGTGTGTTTGAAAACAGAACGTTTAATCCTTGCAAAATCCATGAGGGGACCGGTTGGGGTGATGGTCGACCGGCCGAGGGTAGACGCGTCGGCCGCCTGCGTGTTATTTTCTTTGTATACTTTTTCCAACGTCTATTTCGTATGCATCGGTCGCCTCTATGTTTTGACAAAGAAATTTCGACCGTTTGACAATGAGACAAACTTTCCTTAAATTGTGGGATTGATTTCTAACAGCTATATTCTTGATTTTAATTGTATTTTTTGTAGATTTTCAATCCCCAAGAGTGAGCCTATGCTTGATCAATCATCTCCTATAAATAGAGGAAGTTTTGGAGCAACCAATACAACAATTGAGATACAACACAACAAGATACACTTCAAGCAAACACTTGGTCTTTCATTGTCATTATTCTTGTTGTAAAATTGCCTAGCTTATCACTTTCACATCTTTGAGGTCTAGGCTATTCTTGATTACACTTGCACTCTATTGTATTATCAATTATCGAGTTGTAATCTTGAATTTGTGGTCGTCATTCAAACACAAGATATCCTTGTGAGTGTTCTTTGGTAAGAACACACTGGGTGATCTAGGTGTTAGGTGTAAGAAGATTGTGGTAATCTTCTTGTTGAGGTGTTGAAGAATTTGGTATTCTTCAAAGTTGAAGATTGTGGTAATCTTCACAAGGTGCCGTTGGAGATTGTGGTAATCTTCAAGAAGAGATTGTGGTAATCTCAAAGGTGGTGTTGAAGAAGAGTGTGGTGCTCTTCAAGGTGTTGTAAGTTGAATTTGTATTAATTTTGGTTATTAATAAAATTCTTTTTCTTTCAAATCCATCCCGGATATCTTGCGGGGTGGTAGAGGATTAGGCCCTAGGTGGGTTGAACCTCTTTAAATCAACGTGTGTTGTTTACATTCCGCACCTTCATTATTTTGTTTGAGCATTCGATTGTTAAAAGAGGGCGAAATCGAAAAGATGGAGATAATCTATTCACCCCCCCCTCTAGATTATCGTAGCGCTTGGACTTACAAGTGGTATCGCAGCCAAACTCTTTGGCAAGCTCGTTTCACATCGCGAGTGAAGAGAAACGATCAACGGCTACGAACGAAGATCATCTATCCGGCACTTCCACCACCAAGCCACCACTATTTGATTCCAAGAATTTTAATTTTTGGAAAGAAAGAATGGAATGCTATCTACAAGGTTGCGGGTTCGACATTTGGAACACCGTCATTAATGGAGAATCCATTCGACGAAAGATACACTATACACCTCAAAAGGCTTCAAAAAGCTCAATGATGAAGAAAAGAAAATCATCTCCTTAAACGGTAAGGCTTTAAATATTTTGTATTGTTCATTTACTAATTTAGAATATGAACATATTGTAGGAATAAAGTCGGCACATGAAGTATGGCAAAAATTAGAAGCCATCTATGGAGTATTTGCAAATGAAAGAAGTCAAACAAAAGCATCTACTTCTCAAGATCATACAAGCTCAAATCTAAGGAATAAGCCTCCTACAACTTCCAATTATGAAGAAGTTGAATATTGTTTTATGGGCATCAATGAAGAAAATGAGGTATGTCTTAAACCCTCTACTTCTTATGATATTGTTATTCAAAATGATTATAGTGATTTGCAAAATGATTTTGATGAACTACAAGATGAATTCCAAAACTTACTTGTTAAATACAAAAATTTGAAAAAGGAATTCATTGTTTTGAAAAATGATAAGGATAGTTTATTTACTTCCTATGAATCACTATCATGTGCTCACACCACCACACACTTGACAAGGTTAGAAACCTTGAAAAAGAAAATAGTACTCTTGTTGAGAATATTGATTGCATGAAAAAGGATTTATTAAAATCCAACTTGAGTACCAATGAAATGTCCAATATTGTTGATATTAATAATTGTGATAAAGAACTTGATCATAAGCCTAAAATTGTTAATCATATGAAAAAGGATCAAGTCACTATGCATATTGGTCATTATGCTCCTAGAATTATTACATGCTTTTATTGCGGTAAAAAGGGCCATACGACTTATTCTTGTCAGCTAGAAATAGCTCTAAATATTGTTGGAGACCTAAAAGTCTCAAAGCTAATCTTAAAGGACCCAAACACATGAGGGTACCACAAAATAATGTGTTATTAGGTACCGGCAAAGCAAAAATCGGAGAAAATTCATGCCACCAAGAAAACATCAAATGAACGTTTCATTTGATCAAAGAAGAACTACTCTCAACAAAGCCAATCTCCAAGAAGAGCGTATAATCAAAAATGGGAAGAACACAATCCTTGGAAATGGCAAAGACATCATCAACAAGGTGATTTTCAAAGAAGAAGAGACTTTCAACAATGGGAAGGCAACAAACCTTGGAAATGGAGTGATCAAAAAGTCATCATCAAAGTGACTTCTCAAAGGGAAGATATCATCAACAATGGGAACCAAGCACAACCCATGGAAATGGCGAATTGGTAACTCGTATCTCCTATTTAAATATGCATTTTATTTTGTTATTATGCATGCTCTTATTTGTGTCTTAATTGCAAAATGAGTTTTCAAATATTTATTTTTTAATTAAGGTCTTCAATATATACTTGTGCCTTTAAAATTTTTTTTTGAATAAGACCTTATATGATCTTTTTTTAAAACTCTTGTGCATTTTTTTTGACTTAAGTGTGTTATCATTCTTTATGGATTTTTATGGCATGAGCTTACATGTGATATCTCTCGGCTACACTTTTATCATTATAATTTGTCTTAGATATGTTTTAAGTATTGTGTATGTTTTACATATTTTCACAAATGGCCACTTATGTCATTATTTGACAAGAAAGGCATAAATTATCGAGGTACGTTTACTTGTGTTATTCTTACTCTTATAAACTCGATTTTATGCTTATGCACATATCTTTCAAGATATTTCATTTTGACCTCTTTAGTGCCTCTAATTGATCTTGCAAATATTTTCTCTTAAAAGGCACTACGTGTTTAGTCTCGATTTTATCGTTTATATGTTTTCCAAAACCCATATTTGTTGGATATAGTCCAAACTTATATTTTTGCAAAGTTTTAAAAACTTTTGGGGTGAAAAATCGAATTTTGGAAAACTCGGGAGAAAGAAAAATCACCGGGGGACGGTCACGGCCAGGGCGACCGGCCGCCTCGCACCTCGACCGGTCGCACCCCACCTCGGACCGGTCGCCAGGTTAATTTTTGCTCTTTAAAACTTTTGTCTCCAGTTCGTGAAAAGTAACTCAAAACATCCCCAAACCCTTGTTCAGCGCATCTTTCCCCTTTTTTTTTTAAAATCTTCAATTCTTCATCATTTTTCACGATTCTTGTTGCTAATCTTCTTATTTTCTCAAGAATCTTTCACATATGGCACCTCCAAAGAATTCCACAGTCGAAATCCCATCTCCAAGCGTAGAAGGGACGGAGAGGGTTCAAGAAATCGGCAAGAAGAAGCCGAACAAAGGGATATTCGAGCCGCTCAAAGAAACGTGGCTCAAGAAGGTGATGATGTTCAAAATCCCATTCTCTCTCGGGCCCAAATCACCGAGCCCGCGGAACAATTTCGCTCGAAAATTGCCGTTGGCGAAAGGTAAAAATCTTTTGTTACTCAAGCTCCTAATTCCCGCAATGCTATTAATTTCATCAATAAGCATGGAATGGTACTATGAGGATACGGGGATGAAAGGTAAATCTATTGCGAGGACTAAAATGTGTCGTTTTAGTTCTTTTGCGAATGAGTATCCTACGATTAGAGGTTTTTTTGAGGAGCAAGGTTGGATGTATTTATGGGAGCATGCTTATGTGTTGTATGATGATGATATTATCCAACATTTTTATGCTAATATGTGGGTGCAATATGATAATGATAGAAAGCGATTGCCGTTAATTCACTTATAAAGGGTCGTCATTTTAGATGGACTCCCAATGATATTTGCGGCTTTTACATGTTAGAGAAGGTGGTTGGGATTATTTTCTTGCGGGACTTGGAATGATGAAATGTTGGGGGTATCAATGAAAGAAGTCAAGACGTATTTGGGAGTATGGCCTAAGTATTCTTTGTTGGCAATGACACTTGAGCATCGCATTTTATCGGTCATTGTCGCATATTGCATTTGTGGTAAGTCGGGAAAGATGCCTAGCAATATGGATTACTTTTTGACTTATAAGATTGCTAGGAGGGAACCACTTAACTTTGGTGCCATACTCATTCAATGTCTAATCGAGTCCATTACTCAAGGTAATAAGAAGTTGGTTATGGGAAATTGGATTTGTAAACTTCTTATTCAATCGGGACTCCTTCGTCGGAGTTTAACTCGGAAGTTTTTCAAAATGACTTCGACATTGACAATATCTCCCAAATAGTCACGATCGCAAGAATATGGACATCCGACCAACCAAAATGGCAAGAGGAAGAGGTCAAGAGTCTCCGATCCTAATGACATCTTTGATGACGCCGGGGCCGCAAGATTGGTGGAAGAAGGCGAACCGAGCAATCCGGAGGGTAATAGGTGCTCAACCACCTAGGAGGTATACTCAAGCCGAATTTGATGAGATGAGGGCTTTTTATGAGACGAGGTATGAGGCTTTGGAGCAAAAGACCTCTAAAATGCAAAAGTCTATCGGCAAGTTAAAGAAATTCATCAAGGACTTTATTCCGGATCTTGCTTCTCCTCGGATGAGGAATGATGTTACCCCACCCCTTTACTTTCTAGCATTTTCATTAATGATGTTTTGTATTTTGATGAATTTTTGTAAAACTCATTTGTACTAATGATATTTGCTTGTTTTTCTTAAAAGGGTTAATATTGCAAGTTGATAATGACTTGTGGATGATCATGATTTTGATGGAGTATTTGATGGTAAAAATACTCTAAAGCATTGTTTGATCATTGGTATGAAGTACTTGATGGTAAAAGTGCTTCTTTTATTGCTTTGTTATGCTTAGTTGAATATGTTGGGACTTTTGATACATGTATTGTTGAAAGCATGACTTATTACTTGATGGTTGCTCTAATTTTTGGCATTTGTAATGCCCGATCATTCTTAGCTTATCTCAATTGGGTTGAACCCTTGAGAATCTACTTTGAGCTTCTTTATTGATGAACAATTTATTGCATATGGTGCATATGATTGAGCTTTGAAATGAGGTTGATTAATGATATGAAATTTTTTTTGGCTTGAACCATTTACAAAGGTTATATACAACCTCTTCTATTTTTCACACACAAGGTGTTTGTTAAAATGTCGCAATGAAAATTTCAACTTCTACATGATTCTCTCGCTTCAAAAAGTCCCCAATACTCATTGAGATCATGTTTTGAGAAACAAAACGCAGCGTATGAACTTTTCATGATACATTTCTCCCATTTTCCTTGGTTTTTAAGCCTAAATTGCTCAATGGTTGATAAACCATTTCTTTGGTGCACTTTGATATACTTCTATGATGTTTCTATCATCCTAACATTCTTTTTGATGATTCCAAAGGGGGAGAAACAGGAAATTGGCTCGTTAGCTCAAAGAAGCTAATTAAAGCTTGTCATAAAAGCTATAAGCTATGGCTCATAAAAGCCATAAGTTGTGATTTATTGTTAGTCCATTTGTTGCTTGATGGACTATATTATTGTTTAATGTTGTTTTGTGACGAGGGGAGCTTATAAGCTCTTGAGCAAATTGTAAAAGCTTAAGTTTTTAGCTTATGGATAATTGCTTTTACATTATTCTTGATATGCTTGTTGATAGGGGAGCTTGAGCTTATTTTTGAAAATATTTACTCCCTACTTGGTTGCTTTAATATTTTTGGAAATTTTGGTTGCTTCCAAACGGTCAAAAGCTTTTTAGGAAAATCATTTCTAAAATTGCTCTCTTAGTTTGGGATAAAATTGTTTTGGTTTGTAATCATCAAAAAGGGGGAGATTGTTTGATACATGTTTTTATCTTAATTTTGATGATTTTATTTTATCACCAAAACAATGTTTTTAAAGGTTGTCCAAATACTCCAAAATGATTTAAAATGATTTTAATATTTTAGGAGTATTTTCTCAAAGTTTATTTTCGTCTAAATTGGACAACGCTTTTAATGTTTTTACGTTATTGGTTTTTACTCTCAAACGTTGTTTCTAAATGATTGTCCTAATACTTCCGATCGGTTTAAAATGTTTTACTAAATTTTGGAGTATTTCTTGAGTTTTATTTTCGACAAAATTTGGACAATATTTGTCTCGTGGTCGACCTGGCCGCCCTCATAGGCAACCAGACTGAAGATGTGTTGAAATGAGAAAATGAGACGGAAGAAAAAAAAGCAGGTCGACCCGGCCGCTCAAGGCGTCGGCCGTCGGTCGTCGGCCGCCTGCGGGTCGACCGGTGCACTGCAAGTGTGTTTCAAAGCGTAAGCGTTTAATCCTTGCAAAATCCATGAGGGGACCGGTTGGGGTGATGGTCGGCCGGCCGAGGTAGACGTCGACCGCCGCCGTGTTATTTTGTTGTATACTTTTTCCAACGTCTATTTCTGCGACCGGTCGCCGCCCTATGTTTTGACAAAGCAAATTTCGGCCGTTTTGAGACACAAACTTTCCTTAAATTGTGGGATTGATTTCTAACAGCTATATTCTTGATTTTAATTGTATTTTTTGTAGATTTTCAATCCCCAAGATGAGCCTATGCTTGATCAATCATCTCCTATAAATAGAGGAAGTTTTGGAGCAACCAATACAACAATTGAGATACAACACAACAAGATACACTTCAAGCAAACACTTGGTCTTTCATTGTCATTATTCTTGTTGTAAAATTGCCTAGCTTATCACTTTCACATCTTTGAGGTCAGGCTATTCTTGATTACACTTGCACTCTATTGTATTATCAATTATCGAGTTGTAATCTTGAATTTGTGGTCGTCATTCAAACACAAGATATCCTTGTGAGTGTTCTTGTGGTAAGAACACACTTGGGTGATCTAGGTGTTAGGTGTAAGAAGATTGTGGTAATCTTCTTGTTGAGGTGTTGAAGAATTTGGTATTCTTCAAAGTTGAAGATTGTGGTAATCTTCACAAGGTGCCGTTGGAGATTGTGGTAATCTTCAAGAAGAGATTGTGGTAATCTCAAAGGTGGTGTTGAAGAAGAGTGTGGTGCTCTTCAAGGTGTTGTAAGTTGAATTTGTATTAATTTTGGTTATTAATAAAATTCTTTTTCTTTTCGAAATCCATCCCGGATATACTGGGGTGGTAGAGGATTAGGCCCTAGGTGGGTTGAACCTCTTTAAATCAACGTGTGTTGTTTACATTCCGCACCTTCATTATTTTGTTTGAGCATTCGATTGTTAAAAGAGGGCGAAATCGAAAAGATGGAGATAATCTATTCACCCCCCCCTCTAGATTATCGTAGCCGCTTGGACTTACACTTTCAACTATGAAGAAGTTGAACATTGTCTTATGGGCATCGAAGAAGAAAACGAGGTATGTCTTAAACCCTCTACTTCCTATGATATTGTTATTCAAAATGATTATAGTGATTTGCAAAATGATTATGATGAACTTCAAAATGAATTCCAAAGCTTACTTGTTAAATACAAAAATTTGAAAAAGGAATTCAATGTTTTGAAAAATGATAAGGATAGTTTATTTACTTCTTATGAATCACTATCATGTGCTCACACCACCACACTTGACAAGGTTAGAAACCTTTAAAAAAAAATAATACTCTTGTTGAGAATATTGATTGCATGAAAAAGGATTTATTAAAATCCAACTTGAGTACCAATAGAATGACCGATATTGTTGATTGTTGTGATAATTCGAAACTAGAACTTGATCATAAGCCTAAGGGTGTCAATCACATGAAAAAGGATCAAGTCTCTAAGCACGTTGGTCATTATGCTCCTAGAATTATTACTTGCTTCTATTGCGGTAAAAAGGGTCATACGGTAAATACTTGTCGAGCTAGAAATAGCTCTAATTATTGTTGGAGACCTAAAAGTCTCAAAGCTAATCCTAAAGGACCCAAACACTTGAGGGTACCACAAAATAATGTTTTATTAGGTACCCGGCAATATAATAATCGGAGAAAATTTATACCGCCAAGAAGACATCAAATGACCATTTCATTTGATCAAAGAAGGAGAAACTATTCTCAACAAAGCAAATTTCCAAGAAGAGGATATAATCAAAAATTGGAAGAACATAATACTTGGAAATGGCAAAGACATCATCAACAAGATGATTTTCAAGGAAGAAGAGACCATCAACAATGGGAAGGTAACAAACCTTGGAAATGGAGTGATCAAAGAAATCATCATCAACAAAGTGACTTCTCAAGGGGAAGATACCATCAACAATGGGAACGACACAACCCATGGAAATGGCGTAATTGGTAACTCGTATCTCCCTAGTTAAATATGCATTTTATTTTGTTATTATGCATGCTCTTATTTGTGTATTAAGTGCAAAATGAGTTTTCAAGAATTTATTTTTTTATTAAGGTCTTCAATATATATATTTGTTCTTTTAAAATATTTTTGAAAAAGAAGACCTTATATGATGTTTTTAAAACTCTTGTGCACTTTTGTAGACTAAAGTGTGTTATCATCTCTTATGGATTTTTATGGCATGAGCTTACTTGTGATATCTTTTAGCCTACACTTTTATCATTATGATTTGTGCTAGATTTGTTTTAAGAATTGTGTAGGATCTACATATTTTCACATATGGCCATTTACGTCATTATTTGTCAAGAAAGGAATAAACTATCAAGGTACGTTTACTTGTGTTATTCTTACTCTTATAGACTCGATATATGTATTGTCATGTGCCTATGTGCTTGTTTTTCATAGTATTTCATACAAGTGCCATTAAGAAGATTTTTTTAAAGGCACTATTCGATATTTGATTGCACATATTTGATTTGTTCAAATACTTCTTTTAAATGAGGTCTCAACTATATGCTATCGGATTTTCAAATTTCAAAAGAGACCTTTTGTAGCTTTCTTAAGCTTATTTGAACTTACATGATTTATTAGACTCTTGATGATATTCTAAATGCATAGTATGTGTTTCTTGCTTCATGGTCTATATAGTATCTATTTCTACTATGCTCTTATGTAAGATATTTTGTGATTGATGATTGAGGCATGTTTTTTTCACTTGGGCTATTTTTTCTTGCTTATATAAGCGTTGTCGGTAATGAGTTTGTCAAGTTGTTACCTCAAAATATTTGGATGTAAATGTTCTATTATGAACACCTTAGATCAATTGGATGCCCTATGATGATAGTAATGAAGAAGACAAAAAGGGTATTCCGGAACAAACTCGATGACCAAGGCAACATTGGTCGAACTAAGGCGAGGTTAGTAGCTCGAAGGTATTTTCTAGATGAAGATAATTGATTTTGATATAATATTTGCACTCATAGCACATTTAGTAGCTATTTGCATTTTTACTTGCCCATTCTTGTTTTAAAGAAAATTTCAAGCTTTACCAAATGGATGTTAAATCCAATTTTCTCAATGGTTTTATTCAAGAATAAGTCTATGTAAAACAACCTCCGGGGTTTTAAATTTTTCTAGGCCTAATGATTTTTATAAAAGGCCTTGTATGGTTTAAAACAAGTACCCCATGTAGGGTATGATAGACTTAGCTATTTTTGCTAAATGATTTTACAAGAGGTAAAGTTGATACTACTCTCTTTGTTTTTTAAAAAAAAGGGCAAGATTGTTTACTTGTGCAAATTTATGTTGATAATATTTATGGTGCTACTAATAAATATTTGTGCAAGATATTTTTCCAAGTCAATGCAAGGTAAACCTAAGATGATCATGATGAGGGAAGCTCAAATTTGATCATTGGAATTCAAATTACTCAATGCCAAGAAGATGGTTATATTTCAAAAGAACTCTTGAAGGAGTTAAGCATTGAAGAAAGAAGAACTATCTCAACCTCTATGGCTAAAGATTGACAAAGGTTGAGAAAGGCATATCGGCCGACAAACAAATTCGAGGTATGTTTTCTTGTATTATTTCTATAGACTCGACATTCCATATACCTTATGTCTATATGCTCGACTTCAAAAACTATCCCAACGAATCTCATTAAAGTGCCGTTAAAAGAAATTTTCAAATATTTGAAAGGCACTTCTTCTTATGACTTGTTGTATCCAAAGCTTTAAAACGTTCTTATTTTTCGGGATAACAAGTTCGGTCAAAATTATTCAAACTATGGTTCGTCATAATCGAACTAAACATATTGAGATTTGATATAATTGTTAAGGGATTGCATGTTTTAACAAAAACTTGAGATGTGTTTAATTCCGTCTCAAGGATAACTCATGATTTTTTTAATCACTCACCGAGTATTTTATCTCATTTCGAGCTTGATTATGACATAATGTATATTGAATGATATCTACGTTTGCATTTTGCACGTTTTTAAAACTTAGGGGCGAAAAAATCGGATTTTTGGTTCAAACTTCGGTTTTTGCAAAACGAAATGGACAGTGGGCTGACTGGAGGAGGGCCAACCGGTCGACCATCACCTCGACCGGTCGCCCATACCTCCGACCGGTCGCCCACTGTTGTTTGTTGGATTAAAACGTCTCTGTTCCTATACTTAGCCATTTTGGCCCCTCCAACTCTATTTTCGTCCCCTTTGCAAATTTCACACACAACTCACTTCAAATGAGTTTTGTTGCATATATTACATATGTTGGGGAGTATAAGGCTCAATTATCATCATCGCTCATCTTTACCGTTCGAATGGTAAGAATTCTACTTCTTTAGCTCAATTGGGTTGAACCCTTGAGAACTTGGTTTAAATGTCAAATTCTTGATGCTAATTGTATATGTTTGAGATGAGCTTATTGATTGTTGATGAATGATATTTATTAAATTGCATTTGGTGATGAAAAAACTTGGCTTGTTTTCTTTTACAAGGGCTA
This sequence comes from Rehmannia glutinosa, assembly GCA_016081115.2. Taxonomy (NCBI): domain Eukaryota; kingdom Viridiplantae; phylum Streptophyta; class Magnoliopsida; order Lamiales; family Orobanchaceae; genus Rehmannia; species Rehmannia glutinosa. Next base: position 13,355 of record JABTTQ020002215.1, read on the forward strand.
TATATCTCTTTTTCAATTTTTGACGCCCGCCAAGTGTTCGATAAAACATTTCAATGAAAAATTCATCACCTACATGATTCTCTCGTTTTCAAAAGTCTTATATATTTATGGAGATCATGTTTTGCTTATCAAATGAGTTTTGATAAGCTTCTTCAAGTCGTATGATTCGACTTTTTCCTCCTATTTGGTTTATAAGCTTCAATGTTCAAATAGCTCGGTACATCGGTTTAGTTGCGCACTTTGATATGAATATATGATGTATTTATCGTGCTAACATTCTTTTTGATGATTCCAAAGGGAGAGAAACAGGTTATGAGATCTTTAGCTCAAAGAAGCTAAGATAAGCTCAAACGAAAAGAAGCTATAAGCTATGGCTTCCTAAAGCCATAAGTTGTGTATGACTCTTGGTCCATTGGTTGTAGTATGGACTTATATATGTTTCTAATGATGTCTCTTTGACAGGGGGAGTTTTTAAGTTATTGATACTTAAGCTCAATATCGAAAAGCTAATATTTTAGCTTATGTTTAAGTTGCTTCTATATAACTCTTGTTGTGCATGTTGATAGGAGGAGCATTTGTTATATGTGTTTGAATATCTCTACTCCCATCCTTGTGGTTTTATTGCATGGAATGTTGTCGCTCACAACGGATAGTTCTCTTTAACCGGTAAAAATGTTTTGTTTTTAAAATCGACCTCGTTAAAATTGTTTTGGTTTGTAATCATCAAAAAGGGGGAGATTGTTTGATAAATGGTTTTATCATGATTTTGATGATTTTGTTTTTATACCAAAACAATGTTTTTTAAAGGTTGTCCAAATACTCCTAAATGATTTAAAATGATTTTAATATTTTCCGGAGTATTTCTACAAGTTTATTTTCGATATAAATTGGACAACACTTTTGATGATTTTGTGTTAATGTGTTTTTACACCAAAACAATGTTTCTAAAATATTGTCCTAATACTCCCGATCGGTCTAAAATATTTTTACTATTTTTTGGAGTATTTCTTGAAGTTTATTTTCGATATAAAATTGGACAACACTTTTGTTTTGAGGCCAACTGGTCGCCCTATAGGGCAACCCGTACCAAGAGTACGTTTGAAAGAAGAAAATGAACTTGAGGTGAAATTGGACAGGTCGGCCGCCGTGGGGTCGAGTCGGCCAGGTGCCGACCAATCGACACCCCTGTCGACCGACACGAAGCTTAGCTCTCTTACGTAAACTCGGACCTTGCATTTTGCTTTAGGGGGGACCAGTTGAGACAAGTGGTCGACGGTTGAAGCCAATGTCGACCGGCCGCCTGTTGTAATTTTCAATGTGTTTTTCAAATCTTCTATTTCGTGATGCGACCGGTCGCGTGGTTTGACAACAAAAATATGACCGTTTGACAATGAGACATATTTCCTTAAAATGTGGGATTGATTTCTAACAGACTATATTCTTGATTTTAATTGTATTTTTTCTGTAGATTTTCAATCCCCAAGAGGAGCCTATGCTTGATCAATCATCTCCTATAAATAGAGGAAGTTTTGGAGCAACCAACACAACAATTGAGATACAACACAACAAGATACACTTCAAGCAAATATTTGTTCTTCATTGTTATTATTCTTGTTGTAATTTTGCCTAGCTTTTCACTTTCACATCCTTGAGGTCAGGCTATTCTTGATTACACTTTGCACTCAAATTGTAATATTCATTATTGAGTTGTAATCTTGATTTTTGGTTATCATTCAAACACAAGATATCCTTGTGAGTGTTCTTGTGGTAAGAGCACACTTGGATGATCTAGGTGATAGGTGCAAGAAGATTGTGGTGATCTTCTTATTGAGGTGTTGAAGAATTTGGTATTCTTCAAGGTTGAAGATTGTGGTAATCTTCACAAGGCGCCGTTGAAGGAAGATTGCGGTGATCTTCAAAGGGAGATTGTGGTAATCTCCAAAGGTGTTGTTGAAGAAGAGTGTGGTGCTCTTCAAGGTGTAAGTTGAATTTGTATTAATTTTGGTAATTAATAAAATTCTTTTTCTTTTTGAAATCCATCCCGGATATACTGGGGTGGTAGTAGATTAGGCCCTAGGTGGGTTGAACTACTATAAATCGACGCGTATTGTTTACATTCCGCACCTTTATTATTGTGTTTGAGCATTTGGTTTGAAAAAGAGGGCGAAATCGAAAAGATGGAGATAATCTATTCACCCCCCTCTAGATTATCGTAGCCACTTGGACTTACAGATGTTGCTCCCAGACCAGCTATGGTTGAAAAACCAAGAGCTGAATGGACAAATGATGACAGGAAAAGATATAACTTGGACAATGTGGCCAAGGACATTCTTTACAAAACCTTGGACAAAGCTATGTTCAACAAAGTCAAATCATGCAAAACGGCTAAAGAAATCTGGGACAAGCTAACATTGATTTGTGAAGGCTCGTGAGCAAATCAAGGAAAATAAACTATTTGTTGTTGTACAAAAATTTGAAAATTTTAAAATGCTTTGCGGAGAGACCTTGGATCATTTGGATGCTCGGTTCACGTAAATTACCAACGAGCTATCCGCACTTGGAAAAAGAATATACAATGAAGGAAATGTGTATGAAGATTCTAAGAAGTCTCCGGTGAATGGGAAATGAAGGTCATGGCACTAAGACATTCCATGGGCCTATCCAAGACATCCAACCATGAGCTATTCTCGGATCTTAAAGCCTACGAATTTGGCCGAGAAGAAAAGACCAGGAGAGACAATTGTGCCCAAAACAATTTTGCTCTAATTGTTAAGGATGGCAAGAGAGCCGAGGTCAAAGAAGTCATTGACCAAGAGGAAATAGCCCCGATGGTTAAAGGTTTAACAAGTTCTTCAATAAGAACTACAAGAGAGGCAAGGGCGAATCCTCTGAAGACACTCGGCTCCTCCAAGTCAAGGGAAGATAGGCCAACTAAGAGAGCGAGCATCAAAAAGTTGAATATCAAAGGCGACAATCCAAGAATGGAAAGAGTCGATCAAAAGGTTGAAAATCTATGCTTTGAACTATGAGCAACCAGGTCACTATGCCATTGATTACCCATATCCCTGTAGTCAACAAATACAGGAATGAAGAAGAAAGAAAGGCCTTGAGAGAAAGAAGATAAGAAAACAAAAAGGCAATGTTGGTCGCAGAGATCGGGCTGAGACAACCAAGTCAAGAGACACATGGTGATTCAGAGAGTAGTGAAGCCGACTACTCAAGTGACTCGAAGAAGAAGCCCCGACCGTTTGATGGCCAAGGAACAAGACCAACCCGACCAAGAAGATGAGGTACACTCTAATTCATCACACTCGATTCTAGTGATAGTGATCATGACACATACACTTCATCACCCATTGATCTTTATGATTCATTAAGCAAAATGATGAAAGACTTTGAACACATTAAATCCTCACACACACTACTAAATGAGGAAAAGCGCACACTCAAGAACAAAACTCACGGTGACTAAGAGTTCGAAAGTACTCTAAGTCAAATAGTGATGAGAATGAAAGTCCCAAAAATTTGAAAATGTTAAGCTAATAGTAGAGATAGTTGCTATAGAAAAGAGGAAAATGACCTCAAAATGTGATTGCCTTATTCACTAAGGCATCTAAATCATTGGATGATCTTATTATGAGTCAAAGAGAATGTGGAGACAAGACAGGTCTTAGGATTTAATTCCTCTGTTCTATGTCAAGCTCCAAAAGTGGTTTTGGAAAAAGGATCTTCAAGTAATGAAGTATCTCAAAAATCCAAAACTCCAAATGGTGCACACACATTTATTCCAAAGCACAATCACAAGCAAATTGGCCTTGGTTATAAAGGAAAAAAAGGAAAATTGACTAGTTGAGTGTCTTTGAGAGGAAACGGTGAGAAGAAATCCACCAGTTCCTCAAAGCAAACTCCAAACAGAAATACTCAGAAAGAAGAAACAGAGCTACCAAATACCCCAGAAGTTCTATAAGAGAAACACATATGAAGGGAATGGTAGAAAGTACCCAAGCCAAGCTGATTGGAATAATGTGAACCATCAAAGACCTATGGAATATAAGCCCAAATAGCAAAGGCCTAGAATTCAAAGAAAGGCCATTCCAAAGGCACATGAGCTTTCAACAAAGACACATATGCACCTAGCACTACACTCGTAGAGATATCACAACTACCCAAAGAAGGCAATTGCTAAAACACACACACAAGCATACAGACAAAAGAGACAGTTGTATGAACCTAGAACCCCAAGCAATTTGCCAAAATTAATTATGATTATGGCATCGATAGATGGTAACCCCTTAGAGTCAAGTCATTTGGCTATAGGTTGGTTGGATCATCTTACAATACTAACCCCTCAGGACTAGGCAAGTATGAGTACCTAAAACTTAATTTCCTTGATTGCAGGTTCAAGGAAGCAGTGAGTGCCAAGGAACCTGGTACATGGATAGTGGTTGTTTCGCATACATGACAGAAAAACAAGAAAAATATGTCAAAGTTCAAGGAAGTCAGAGGTGAAAAAGTCATATTTGGAGGAAATGAAGCTCCAGGAGAAATAAGAGGCATTGGATCCATCAAGAAAAATGGATTAGAAATCACAGATGTTGCATATGTTGAAGGACTCAACTTCAACATGCTAAGCATCACCAACGCGTGACAAGGGTTATAATGTTGGATTCAACATGGGTATATGCCAAATCAAGGATCTTGAATCAAATGAAGTTGTGTTGCAAGGATGCGAGACAAAAGAACATGTATGTCGTGGATTGGTCAACCGCAACACCAAGCACTGTGTCATTAGCAAAGAGCACAACCTTTGAATCAAGTTGGCCGTGGCACAAGAAGTTGAGTCACCTGAATTTCAAAACAATTAACAAGCTTGCGAAGCAATCTTGTGGAAGGACTTCCGGACTCGAGTATACAAGAAGGAGAGTATATGTGATGCTTGTCGAAGGGAAAACAAATCAAATCATCATTCAAAGAAAAGACATGTCCATCTTCAACAAGAATATTGCACCGCTACATATGGATCTATTTGGTCCGATTGAACCAAGCCTAGCATAAGTGGGAAGAAATACACCTTGGTGGTAGTAGATGACTACTCAAGATATACATGGACAATATTCATGTGTAAGAAGAAAAGAAACTCTGCAGAAACTACCACAATCGATGAAAAGAATCCAAAATGAGAAGAGTCAAACCATTATCAAAATAAGATCCGAAGCGAGAGGAACCGAGTTTGTCAATAGCATAATCACTCGTATTGTATTGAAAATGGTATTGGTCATGAATTATCTGCAGCAAGGACTCCACAACAAAATGGAGTTGCGAGAAAGAAGGAATAGAACTCTCAAAGAAGAAGAAGGACCATGTTATGTTATGAAGGGGCTACCCAAAAGATTTTTGGTCAAGCAAGAAACACAAAGATGCTACACTCAATATAGATGCATGATAAACATGACAACCGACAAAGACTCCTATGAGATTTGGACAGGGGAGAAAGCCAAATGTTGCATATTTCAGAATATTTGGATGTAAATGCTTCATTCATAACAATGGCAAAGATAATCTAAAGGCTTTTGATGCTAAAGTGATGAAGGTATCTTCTTGGGATACTCGGTGAAAGCAAAGCCTACAGAGTACTCAACAAGAGGACTATGGTTCGAGAGGAATCCATTCATGTGGTGTTTGATGAGCCAAATGTAAATGGAGAAGACATTGAAGAGTCGGTGATAAAGTTGAATCAACCAACCATGCAAAAGAGTCCCTATGTTGAAGTTCGAATTTGGAATTATAAACCCGGATGAAGATGAGATAGCCGAGTCTCAAAAACAAAGTGGAAAATCTGCGGCTAAGTGATGATGATGAGAGAGCGATCAAAACAACACATTTGCAAGACGATGAATCCGCCTAACTTACTCCAACCTCGATGTAAGATGGCCGAGAGACCATCCACGTAACTAGTCATTGGAGATGTAAGAGAATGTGTCAAAACGAGATCCAGATCACAACAAGAAGCAATGTTGACATGCTTTATCTCACAAATGGAGCCTAAAGATGTGTCACAAGCATTGGATGACACACATTGGATTCAAGCCATGCAAGAAGAGTTGAATCAGTTTGAAAGAAATAAAGTGTGGGAACTGGTTCAAAGACCTACCCATCAAAATGTTATTGGCACTAAATGGGTATTCGAAACAAGATGAATGAGGAAGGTTACGTGGTAAGAAACAAAGCAAGATTGGTAGCCAAAGGATATTGCCAAGAAGAAGGGATAGATTTTGATGAAACATTTGCTCTGTAGCAATATTGGAAGCCATAAGGATGTATCTTGCCTATGCGACTCACAAGAACTTTATTGTGTATCAAATGGATGTAAAGAGTGCATTTCTTAATGGTTTATTGGAAGAAGAAGTGTATGTTGAACAACCTCCAGGATTTGAACAGAAGACTCTTGGAGACAAAGTATACAAACTCAAGAAAGCTCTATATGGGTTGAAACAGCACCTAGAGCATGGTATGATACATTGTCACAATTCTTGGATCGGGAACGGATTCACAAAAGGCAAAGTGAATGAGAACACTCTTAATTCAAGATAGGAAGAGTATATCTTTGCTTGTTCAAATATATGTGGATGATATCATCTTTGGATCCACAAACAAAGAGGCTTGTGTGATAGATTTTCAAATCTTATGCAAAGCAAATCTGAAATGAGCATGATGGAAGAGTCGACATTCTTCCTTGGACTCCAAGTGAAACAGTGAAGGATGGAACCTTCATAAGTCGGACAAAATACACTAGAGATTTAATGAAGAAATTTGGTATGGAAGATAAGTCTTCGTGAAAATACCAATGAATACATCGATCAAAATGGACATGGATGCGGATGGCAAGCTGTAGATCAAACAAGATACGGGGCACTTATGGATCATTGCTTTATCTCACAAAGAAGAAAGGCCGACATCACCTTTGTTGTAGGTGTATGTGCAAGATTTCAATCTGCTCCAAAAGAAAGCCACATGATTGCGGACAAGAGGATCTTGAGATATTTGAAAGGAAGCCAAGAAGTTGGCTTATGGTATCCAAAGGAAGCGGATTCAAGCTAATTGGTTATTCGGACTCGACTATCTTTGGATGTAGAGTTGACAGAAAAGCACCTCGGGCACATGTCAAATGCTTGGAAATAGGCTAATTTTCTGGTTTAGCAAAAAGCAAAATTCAATAGCCACCTCTACAATGTGAAGCGAGAATACATAGTTGCGGGCATTTGTTGTGCCCAAGTCCTATGGATGAGACAAAGAAATTGAGAGACTATGAAGTTGAAGAAAAGGAAATTCCAATCATGTGTGATAACACAAGTGCAATTGCAATCACTCAAAATCCTGTGGTGCACTCAAGAACAAAGCATGTCGATGTTAGATATCACTTCATAAGAGATCATGTTGAAAAGAAGGACATCACCTTGGAATATATTTCAACCGATAAGGCGAGTTGGCGACATATTCACAAAACCATTATGTGAGTCAAGATTTGAAGAACTCAAGCATGAGTTGGGGTTAATTGAGCTGAGTTGACACTCAGAAGACTGAAAGAAAAGTAATGAAACATGAAAAGAGGAAAAAGAGCTGAACTCTTAAATCAGCTAAGTGAAACAGCCGTATCGGAAAGACAGTTGTACCGAGTTAGGTGACAGCTGAGTATTTACATGCGAGGAGAGAAGAGTTAAATCAGCTAAGGGACAAGCTGAGTCATTTATGAGTAAAGTGACAAAAACGCATTCGTTTTTACTAAGCGGGAATGTTTTTAAGAATGACGCCAGCATAATTATGACGTGTACAGGCAAAAGCTGCACACCAAGCTCATGATTGGATATAAATGCTGCCGCATTAAATACGAGACATTAAATGCAAATCGGCATGCAAGATCTAAGCCGTTGATTTTGATCACATTTCAAAAACCACCCGCACGTCCTTTCATGAACCATACTTAAGCCATTTCGTCCATTTCTCTCTCACTTTACCAAAAACTGTTCATCTCTCTCTAGAAAGCAAAAGCGAAATTTTCTCTCAAAACCCTTTCAATCCTCAGATCATTTTCTAAGTTTCGTTCGGTAAAATACTGAGAAATGGCATCCACTCATGATTTTGTCAAGCTAGGAAAGCAAATCCACACTGGGTCTACTGTGGATTTTGACAGTATGGTGAAACAGGGGTCCGACGACACCCTAGTGAAGAAGATTGCTTAGAAATTGGAAACATCTGGTGAAACCGTTTCGGCGTTGGAGTTTCCGATGACCTATGTGGAAGAGGTCGCATGATTCTACGTGAACGCGAGGTTCACGATGAGGGCATCAAGTCCTCTTTTCATGGAAAGGAGTTCATCATTCGCCAAGATTTGGCGAACACTCGCTTGTTACCAGGCGGAAGAAGTGTCGGAAATTAATGAAGCGATGTTAACTCGACCGCCGCTTGGAAGGAAGTAGCCAAGTCCGACTATCTTTGAGAAAGTAGTCTACACGACTAATAAGAGGTCTTTGAAGGAGGACTACCACAAATTGCTGGACATCGTTGCCAAATGCATAGATATCAAATTTGGCGGCTTTGACCCGACTATCAAAAGCAAAGTTGATCGTAATGGTGCGACCATTGAAAAAACGAGAAAAGTGAATGAACTGGCTGAGTTTGTCTACAAAGCAGACTCGCGAACGTTGGGAACAAATCCTTCAAGGAGGATGGAACGTTTGGAGGTTCCCAGGATACTGATTTACCGGTGATTGGCGGTGATGGAGGTAAAAGGAGTCCCTCTTCGACATGGAAAGGCATTCCATGTAAACAAGAGGATGTTCGAGATCAAACCTATCGGCGAGAAGAGAGCGTACGCCAAGAGGGGCGTCACGAGTGAGGGGAATCGGTGACCACGAAGATACATTTGTCTCCTCTCCACCAAAGAAGAAGGTGCCCATGTACTAAGAAAAGATCGCCCCTGCCGCAAAGAAAGAAAAAGAAATCGCTCCCGCCCTGCGGACCAAGTCACCTACCCCAGCAGTTGTCTCCTACCCCTGCGCGTAGTAGCGGAGAAGGAATCTCAAATACCTTCTCCGGTCATCAAGAAAAGGAGAACTGATAAGCCAAGACGGCCAGCTCCTCAGAAGAATACAACATAAAAAGATCTCAAAAATGTGATTGCTTCATTTACAAAGGCATCTAAATCATTGGATGATCTTATAATGAGTCAAAAGGAATATAGAGATAAGACAGGCATAGGATTCAATTTCTTTGTGCACAGTCAAACTCCTAGAGTGATTTTGGAAAAATGATCTTCAAACAATGAAGCATTTCAAAAACTCAAAACACCAAATGTCGCACCCACACTCATCCCAAACCACAATCACAAACAAACTGGCCTTGGATATAAATGGAAAGGAAAATAGCCAGTTGAGTATGCTGAGAGGACAGCTGAGAAGAAATCCAGCCGAGTTCCTCAGCAAACTCCAAACAGAAAGCACTCTGTGAAGAATAAACAGAGCTACCAAAAACCCCAGAAGTTTTATCAGAGAAACACATATGAAGGGAATGGTAGAAACTACCCAAGCCAAGCTGATTGGTACAATGTAAAATATCAGCAAAGACCAATGGAATACAAGCCTAAATGGCAAAGACCTAAACCTCAGCAAAGGTCATTCCAAAGGCAAAAGAGCCATTATTAGCACACATATGCACCCAGACACTACACTCAAAAATATCACAACTACCCAAAGAAAACAGTTGATTGCTAAACACACACATAGGCATACGAAGACAAAAAGAGACAATTTGTATGAACCTAAAACCCCCAAGCAATTTGCTAATGTGCACTATGATTATGGCACAGATAGATGACAACCTCTTAGAGTCAAGTCATTTGGCTACAGGTTGGTTGGATCATCTTACAACACTAACCCCTCAGGACCCAGGCAAGTATGGGTACCTAAAAACTAATTTCCTTGATTGCAGGTTCAAGGAACAACTAAATGCCAAGAAACCTGGTACATGGATAGTGGCTGTTCCAGACACATGTCAGGGAATAAGAAAAATTTGTCAAGATTCAAGGAGATTAGAGGTGCAAAAGTCATATTTGGAGGTAATGAAGCTCCAGGGGAAATCAAAGGCACATAATCTATCAGGAAGAATGGATTGGAAATCACATATATTGCTTATGTTGAAGGCCTCAACTTTAACCTGTTAAGCATCAGCCAACTCTGTGACAAGAGCTACAATGTTGGATTCAATATGGGAGTGTGCCGGATCAAAGATCTTGAATCAAATGAAATAATCTTGCAAGGATCAAGACAGAAGAATATGTATGTGGTAGACTGGTCTACTGCCACACCAAGCACTTGTCTGTTAGCAAAGAGTACAGCCGAATCAAGTTGGTTGTGGCACAAGAAGCTGAGTCATCTGAACTTTAAGACAATCAACAAGCTTGCAAGGAGTCATCTTGTGGAAGGATTTCCAGACTCAGTGTACAAGAAGGAAAGTGTTTGTGATGCATGCTAGATGGGAAAACAGATCAAATCTTCATTCAAAGAGAAGCCTAGTCCTTTTTCAACAAGGATATTACATTTGTTGCATATGGATTTATTTGGTCCTGTTGAACCAGCTAGCATAAGTGGGAAGAAATACACCTTAGTGGTGGTAGATGACTATTCAAGATATACATGGACAATCTTCATGTTCAAAAAGAAGGAAACTTTGCAGAAGTTACCTCAGCTGATGAAAAGAGTTCAGAATGAAAAGAGCCAAACCATTATAAAATTAAGATCTGACAGATGAACTGAGTTTGTCAATGGGATAATAACTCAGTATTGTGTTGGAAATGGAATTGCTCATGAGTTATCAGCAACAATAACTCCACAACAGAATGGAGTAGCTGAAAGAAGGAACATAACTCTTAAGGAAGCTGCAAAGACCACGTTAGCTGAAGTTGGATTGCCTAAGAGATTTTGGGCTGAAGCCATCAATACAACATGTTATACTCAAAATAGATGCATGATTATCAGGCAATTAACCAAGACTCCCTATAAAATCTGGACAGGGAGAAAGCCAAATGTTGGGTACTTTAAGATATTTGGATGTAAATGTTTTATCCACAATAATGACAAAGATAATTTGAAGGCTTTCGATGATAAAGTTGGTGAAGGTATCTTTTTGGGATACTCAGCTGAGAGCAAAGCCTATAAAGTGCTGAACAAGAGAACTATGGTCACAGAAGAGTCTATTCATGTGGTTTTTGATGAACCTAATGTGAATGGAGAAGACATTGAAGAGTTAGCTGATAAGCTGAATCAACCAATTATGCAGAAGAGTCATTATGTTGAAGCTGAAATAAGAGGAATCAACCCAGATGAAGATGATATAGTTGAATCTCAAAGACAGCTGGAAAGTCTACAGCTGAATGACGATGAAAGAGTTGTTCAAGACAACATAGCTGCGAGATGGCTGAATCTAGCCGACTTACTCCAACCTGGATGTGAGATGGCTGAGAGACCATCCACCAGAGTTAGTTATTGGAGATGTCAGAGATGGTGTAAGAACAAGATCCATAGCTCAACAAGAAGCAATGTTCACTTGTTTTATTTCCCAAATAGAGCCAAAATATGTGTCTCAAGCATTGGATGACACACATTGGATTCATGCCATGCAAGAGATTTGAATCAATTTGAAAGAAATAAGGTATGGGAATTGGTGCAGAGACCAACCCATCAAAATGTTATTGGCACAAAATGAGTTTTCAGAAACAAGATGAATGAAGAAGGATCTGTGGTAATAAACAAAGCAAGATTGGTAGCCAAAGGGTATTGCCAAGAAGAGGGAATAGATTTTGATGAAATATTTGCTAAGGTTGCAAGATTAGAAGCAATAAGAATGTTTCTTGCCTATGCTACACATAAGAATTTCACTGCATATCAAATGGATGTGAAGAGTGAATTTCTAAATGGACTACTAGAGGAAGAAGTCTATGTTGAACAACCTCCAGGTTTTGAGCAAAAGACTATTGGAGGTAAGGTGTACAAGCTCAATAAAGCATTATATGGATTAAAACAAGCACCAAGAGCATGGTATGATACATTGTCTCAATTTCTAATTGACAATGGATTCACCAAAGGCAAAGTGGACAGAACACTCTTCTAATTCAAGATGGAGAGAGTATCTTTAGTTCAAATATATGTGGATGACATCATTTTTGGATCCACAAATAAAGAGTTGTGTGATAAGTTCTCAAACCTCATGCAAGGCAAATTTGAAATGAGCATTATGGGAGAGTTGACTTTCTTCCTAGGACTTCAAGTCAAGTAATTGAAGGATGGAACCTTCATAAGTCAAACAAAATACACCAGAGATTTAACGAAGAAATTTGGTATGGAAGAGAAATTTCTGTGAAAATACCAATGAACACATCAGTCAAGATGGACATGGATGCAGATGACAAGGCTGTAGATCAGACAAGATATAGAGCACTCATTGGATCATTGCTCTACTTAACAGCCAGCAGGTCAAACATCACCTTTGCAGTAGGTGTATGTGCAAGATTTCAATCTGCACCAAAAGAGAGCCACATGACGCAGCCTAATAGAATCCTAAGGTATTTGAAGGGATGCGAGTGGCTTGGCTTATGGTATCAAAGGAAGGAGGATTCAAGCTTATTAGTTGCTCGACTCGGACTATCTTTGGATGTAGAATTACGGGAAAAGTACCTCCGTACATGTCAAATGCATGGAAATAGATTGGTTTCTGGTTTAGTAAGAAGCAAAATTCAATAGCCACATCCACGGTGAAGAGTACACATACTGCGGATGGCGGCTGTTGTGACCAAGTCTTATGGATGAGACAAAGAATCGAGAGATTATGAGATTGAAGAAAAAGAGATTCCAATTATGTGTGATAACACAAGTGCTATTGCAATCACTCGAGAATCCGATGTGCATTCAAGAACAAAACACATTGATGTCGATATCACTTTATAAGAGATCATGTTGAAAAGAAAGACATTACTTTGGAATACATCTCAACTAATAAGCTAAAGTTAGGTGACATATTCACCAAGCCCCTATGTGAATCAAGATTTGAAGAGCTTAAGAATGAGCTAGCGTTAATTGAGCTGAGTTGACACTCAGAAGATTCAATCAGAAGGGATAGAAGATGAAAAATTGAGTAAAAACCAAATTTCACTCATCGGTAGGAGTAAATCACCATATCGAAGAGTCAATCGCATCGAGTTAGCCGACATAACCGAGTCACTTACTAAAAGGAGAGAAGCAGAGATTAAGTCATATTTGATATAAGATGAGTCATTTAGTGACAAAAACGATGCGTTTTAAATGTGCGGGAATATTTTTAAGGATGACGTCAACATAATAATGCAAAAGTGCGATAAAAAAGCGCGATAAGCATATGATTGGATATAAATGCTTTCGCATTAAATGCGATGAAGTTAATGCATTTTTGACGTGCTAATCTCAGTCGTTGATCTTAATCAACAAATTCAAAATCAGAAAATGTGTCCCTTCACGTCCCTTATATACGGAAGTTTTTCATTTCTCTCACCTTACGCGCACTGTACATCTTCCAAGACTAAGGCAATTTCTCTCTGAAACCCTAAAATCTTTCAACCAAGCTTTTCGTTTTTCATTCAGTAAAACTCTCTGGAAATGGCACAAAAGCACGACTTTGCAAAGCTATCAAAGCAGATCCACACCGGCTCATCAGTGGACTTTGAAGGAATAGTGAAGCAGGGTTCCGATGAAACCCTTGTCAAGAAAATCGCTAAAATGCTAGAAAAGTCAGGTCTCAAGGCTTTTCTAACTCTGGAGTACTCGCATCCCTATCTCGAGGAGGTATCTCAGTTCTATGTTAACGCGAAAGGTGCAGGACGAAGGGATCAAGTCTTCTGTCCACCGCAAGGACATACAAATAAATGCTAAGGACCTTGCGGAGCACTGCTTGTTGCCATCGGAAGGCATGGAGGAGATTAATGAAGCTGATGTTGATTTGGATGCTGTGTGGAAAAAGGTAGCCAAACCGGAGTGTGCTGCTAAGGTGGTCTACGGTGATAAGAAAGCGCTAAGGCGACTATCATAAGTTGATGGATGTCGTCTCCAAGTGTGTAGACATGAAGTTTGGCAGCTTCAACCAGCTGTCAAAGACTAAGTTGATCGTCATGGTTGCGATCATGCAAAGAAAAAGTTAACTGGGCTGAGTTCGTGTATAGCAGACTCTGCCAGAATGTGATGAATAAGACTTTCAAGGAGGATGGATCCTTTGGAGGATCTCTTGGATATGGCCACCAGATAGAAGTGAAACGTATTCCCATTCGGCATGGAAAATCCTTCCATGTCAACAAGAAGATGTTCCGGGCTAACCTCTCTGGTGCCCAGAAGAGAGCCCATGCAAAGAAGGCGGAAACAAGTGAATGGGGAATCAGCTGAACCCGAGGACACAGTTGTTACCCCTCCTCCAAAGAAGAAAGTTGCCCTGCAGCTGCGAAAAAGAAGGTTGCCCCTGCAGCTAAGAAAAAGGATGCTCCCGCCCAATGTCAGTCGCCTGCCCGTGCAGCCAAGTCTCTTGCCCATGCAGCCGAGGCTGAGAAAGATACCCAAATCCCTTCTCCAGCCATACGGAAGAAGAGGACTGCCAAGCTAAGGAAGGCTGCTCTCTCCAAGAAGAATGCCCCGGCCCCTGCCGCCAATGAATCAGAAGAAGAAGAAGAACCATAAATCCCTCTGGTTCGGACCAAAAGAAGAAGACTTTTCAAGCATTCAGAGCTTGAAAAGAAAGTCAATATGTCACTCATTTGAGTCACAAGTTGAGCTCATTTGGTAATCTAGAAGAGCGATCTCCGAAGTTATTGATGTATCATCCAAGTCTCTGGCGAGGTGATGAGCGAGAGGCTCATCAAGACCCAGTTTGTGAAGAAGACAACGAGGAAAGTGAGGCAACAGAGACAATCAACCCATAATAGAAAGAGTTGTCTCTCCACCGCCATCTTTGTTGAAGGCGAGGAGGAGCGAGAACCTCTTGTCTTCAATCCCGGAGAAATGAGATGGTGAAGATGAGGATGATGATGTTGTCATGTATTCTCCACTGTATCCAGATATCCAGAGACGTCTATGAGAGTGGAAGGCATGTAAACTTGATCACTCACGGGTGTAGTTCGCTCACCCTGAGTACATTGAAGAAGAATAAGAGTTGCTTCGATTTCTTGGGTCTCGACTGTTCGACAGGCCCTTGACGAAGACAACTGTATGGATATCCTCCGCATCATTAAAGCAGATGAGAAGGACAAAGCTGAAGAGGAAGCCCGTGTCCTGGAAAAAGCCAAGATGTGTGAAATCACAAACTCCCCATCTCACACTCATACACATCTAGATATATACTCGGAGAGTGATGAGGATCCCACTGCTGCATCAGAGAAGTCAAACATGCATCAAGCAATGAGAGAATCCAGGCAGTTACATGAGCAACAACTGTTTTAAGGACCATGAGAGTCTCACAATCTCTCCTGCAAATCGATCGACCCATTGGGAGTGGTGCAGCAAATTGCCTCAGACATCGCTGCAGCCATGTCCTCGGTGCAATCAGAGGATGGGTCCAAGGGAATTGGCAATGAAACTGGGATTTTGGGCACCCAAGTTGAGCTAACCCCTGAAGAAGGTGTTTTACCACCGCCCCCGTGGGCCGAGCACTCAACGGAAGAAGGCGCGAGTCCGGAGAAGAGTGATCCCACCCTTAGTCACCACCGGGTGTGCCGATTAATGGGAAACTCACTCCACCACAAACAGGTTGGAGGTTGTTGTGGATGACTCAACTTTGAAGCAAGGAGGCGAAGTGGAAAGCGAAAAAGAACTACAACAGAGTGACATTGACGGCTTCGGACGGTTGAGTCTGTCCCGGTGAAATGTCGATTGCTCAAGGCCAACGACACTGTTTTTTTCTGATCGAGGCAAAGGATGGAGATGCCCGGGAGTTAACGCCTGGGAATGAAAGTGCAATCCTAGGGGTTGAGACTCCTATGGATGCCAATGCCGAAGACCCTAAGACAGCTGCATCGTCGAAGGGAACATTGAAGGCCTCACAAATAGCGATTGAGACTGGTGGAGGTATTGAAGGCCCATGGGAGGTTGAGACTTCCTGGGTAAAGATCAAGAGACTCGAGAACATACGTCATGTTCAATGCGCTGAAATAGAAGAGGAGATAAGCGTACTTCATGACTCCCAGGAGAACCTGGATACATCATTCTTGGGGTCTGAAGATGAAGTTGAGTCCACTCCAGTTGCAGATCCAAAGGACCCAGCTGAGGATGTTCTCAAAACTACGAGCCAAGCCAAGTGACAAAGCGCTCGTCAAAAATTTAACCGATGATAAGCGAAGCTTTCTTAGGTCTCATCATCATTCGATGACGCTGATGATGCGGCGAGAGAAACGATTATTCATTTAGAAAAATCCACTAAGACTGAAGACGCTATTACGACAGCCGAGGCTCAGTCCGCTGGGCAATGCCATACAATAGCCTCGGCTGAAACTGAGTCAACTGCGCCGGCTCCCATAGCTACAACAGTAACGACTACCCTAGCTCTGTCACAGACTCCCACAGCTGTGACCACTGCCAACGAAGCTATCACAGCCGAGGCACGAAGAGCTGAATCATCACAGGCACAACCCTCACAAACCATCCCATATGTGAGTGATGATACCTTTCCAAAGGTATTCCTTTTCACGCCGATCCTACTAGATTTAGAAGAATAGACCGCTGTTGAGCAATGAAGATTCTTTGTAAGAGAAGATCCAATCATCCCTACTGACACAATTGTTCCAACCGAGTTCAATTTTGCTAAAGAGTGGCTTGCAGTTGAATCAAGTGAAATAGTTGAATTTCGTGAAATCTTCAAGAAGATCAGTGAAGAGATTGAGAAGATCGAAAGACATCAGGCCTCACTCGACTTAAGACTGGACAATAAGGACGCTACCCTCACATCAAATTTGAGAGGGATAGTCAGATCTGAGAATGGTCTCAACAGCAATTTGCCATGCGAATCGAGCAAGTTCATTATTTCAAAGCATTGTATGGCAGAATGCTCGTCTGGATGGCTGACAATGCTGATATCAAGCAAATGATGCAAGCCTACATCGAAAGGTTGCATGCATCTCACAAAAAGGAAATAGAGATGTTGCAAGAATTCCAGAGAAAAGAAATTTTGCGTCTAGAGAACTCAATGAATGATAAATTTAGCTTTCTCATGGCTGAAATGAAGTTGGTGGTAGCCAAGTCCAAGGCTACTCACTCAGAATTTCGAACAGCTTATGCAACATCAAAATCCAAACAGAATTCCGCTCTGAGCAGACTCGACTTTATGCTCGCAGGCATGTTCCCTGGGGTCCCTCTTTCCTTTGATGATGCCAAAAAGGGGAAGAGGAATCCCTAAGAAGTTTAAAAGAAGAAAAATTGAAAGAATCTGCGGTGAGAAGATGGTAGGCGAGAAGAAGGGATAAGTAGCTGAGGGGGAACATTCAAAGGATTTGACGTTAATGATTGATGAAACCCCTCAGCATGGTCAAGTCACAGCCTCTATCCTGAGCAAACTCCCTATAACTTTACCCATTGGGCACTCTGTTGTGCCAATGTCAAAGAAAAGGCGAATTATTGAAGAATGGATGGTGGAGTTCGACAAGAAGATGGATGCCTGCATAAAGGAGTGTTGAAACAATTCGGTGGCATTCCGGCAGGGAAGGATTAAGATGATATTCTTGACAAAGTATCCGAGCCAAGATCTGATAAAGAATTCAAGACGCTCGAATTCGAAGGCTATTTCAAGGGATGTCACTAGCCCAAGCCTGGGGATCTCAGGGAGAAGGGTCTTACATTGTGCGAAGAAGGCGATAGGCGGCGAGACTTCAGCTGACCATTCATTTGGTAAGTAAGACTCCCGTGAAGTACACTCCCAGAGGATGAGGATGAGGAAGAAGTGGTGGAAGAAGAGGTTCTCGATCTCATCCAAGACCCAAGAATATCGAATATGTAGATCCCGGAAAGAAGGGAAGGATCTACTTGGGTTGGGTATGATGAAGTGGCAAACCGGGAAGTGGCAAGGAAGAATGTTTAGACCGTGAAAAGACAAGGAAGAAGAAAATGAAAGACAAACTCGGCTATGGCTCGAGAGGAAGCGAAAGGATGATCTTTGCAAGAGAGCCTATGAGAAGAAGAAGAAAGTCGAGGAAGAAGAAAGAAAAAGAAAGAGAGTGATGACTTCGACAGAGTGAAGAAGAAAGAGAAGCGAATAAGGCGATGAAGTGTTGTTGCGAACCCTCCATGTATTTTATTTGTGTAAATACACTTTTGTAATTCATCTGTATACTTAGTGAAGTTTTTTGTAATTTTTCGCTTTGTACTTATTCTAGTATCTTAGCATAGATGTATATTGTTTCCTTGATATAGAATGCTCACGATACCAAATGTAGCGAGTTGTGTAAAGGACAAGAATGCTATGATCAATAAAGCGATCTATTCCACGCATACATTCTTTATTCTTGCATTGTCTCAGTATGTATCTTTGTTGTTTATATTTTGTTGAATGTTTTTAAGTTTTGGCATCATCAAAAAGGGGAAATTGTTGGAAAATTTATTTTATAGATTTTGATGAATGTCATGTAAAACTTAAACTAGTAAGTTGGCACCCCATTTTCCTTGTAATTCACATTGTAATAGATAAGGCTGGAAAAGCTGAGTCAAGTCAGCTACGCCTAGAAATACAAGAAGTCAACTGAAGACTGAAGTGAAGACTTCATTGTGGAACAACTGAGTATGGCCAAGAAAGAAGATCAAGAACTCGACTTAAGATGTATCAGTTGAGGAACAACTGTGTGAAGAGTCAGTCAAGTCAACTCAAGAAGCCAAGACTCAAATTGAAAGTGACTGATGAGTCATCCAATGATTGGAGCAAACTCAAGTCACCTGGGGAAAAAGGCAGCAGCCAAGAGGAGTTAACTGAGATGAATCCGTTGCACAGAAGTCAAGAATATTACTTAAATAAGTAATACTTCCATGCTGCGAGGTCTTAAAGTGCTCATCCCAGAAGCGTGCAAAATGAATAAACCAATGGGAAGCACTGCACCTCGTGTCAGAACCTGAAAAGCTGGACATTCATTTAATACGAGGAAAGGTGTACATCTCAAGATTGAAGACCAAGAAAATACAAGTCAACGAACACAAGTGACTCTTGAAAATCAGCCTATCTTCAACGAGCGCGATTTTTGAAAGTTCACTATAAAAGGCCGAGGAACTTCTTTGAGAAAGGGTTACCTTGATTACCGAACCACGAACGAACAAGCATTATTAAAATCGTAACCAACAAAATATTCTCAAGACATTCAAGAAAAATCCTCAAGCCTAAATCTCGAAGGAAATCGATCCAACACAATCTTTGTGAAGGAAAGACAACTTCAATTTGTTGAAGAGAAACTTTTGAAGAATCAAAAGGGTCTACTTTCCAAGGAGGATTGTAGGAAGGTCCAAGGTCGAACCAATCTCTAGTTATTGGAGGGCTTCGTGATCAAATCCAAGAAGCTTGAGAAAGTGAGTCAAGTAGCAAAGCGGCTTGCCTGTGAAGAAAGCCGAGTCGGACGAGAAGCAATTTGTGTGACCAAGGCATATCTCCGCATCGAGTCCAAGGAGCAAGTTGGCTGCGTGATCAATACTTGTCTCTAGACTGATAACCACTTTGTGAATTGATCATTACTTAGTGGATTCCTCTAGGAGTTGGAGAAGAGAGGATTAGAAGAATTACCCCATCTTCGAACCTCTATAAGAATTATTTGTGTCATTTACATTTCAGCATATTTATATTTGTGCATACTCATTTCATATCTGCTGATAATTTGTTATCCAACTGATAAATAACTAAATGCTAAAATCAATTGTTAAAACGAAGTTAAATCAATTCAAGGGTATTAAGTCTTCCGCTGAAAAACTCATCACAGCCAAGTTAAGGTTTAGACTAAACAACTGAGTTATTCTATCAACAGCTCTATCGAGTCTGTTGAGTGGCTAACTCTGCTGATTAACTAACTTAGTTGTTCCTCAAGGACTTAGTTGTGTATTAACTCTGTAATAATTTTAAAAGGACGAAAATCGAAAAGTTTGTAAGGTTTATTCAACCCCCCATTCTAAACCTTACTTACACCCCTTGGGACCTACAAGTGGTATCAGAGCGGTTGGTTCATTGAGCCTTCCACACTGGTTACTGAACTAGATCTCCAATCTTTCAAAGAAATTTTTAACACTTGTTCTTTCAAAACTCTATCTATTTAGCAAAGTTATCATTTTGGAAGCAAATCTGACACGCATTCCTATGTTCACTATTGAGGAATTTGATGACTAGAAAATTCTATTGCAGGCTCATCTATCTGCTTTACATGATAAAATGTGGATAGTAATAGAGGATGAGCCACTGCAAATACTGAAAGTGAACACAGCCGTACGGAGAGGAGCTACAGTTGAAGGAGAAGAAGATGTAGCTGAGGCAAGACCAGCCATGGTTGAGAAACCAAGGACTGAGTGGACAAACGAGGACGGAAAAAGATACAACTTGGACAATGTAGCCAAGGACATCCTTTACAAAACCTTGGACAAACCAATGTTCAACAAAGTCAAATCTTGCCAAACTGCAAAACAAATCTGGGATAAATTAACTTTAATTTGTGAAGGATCTGAGCTAATTAAAGAAAACAAATTGTCTGTTGCTATACAGAAATTTAAAAATTTTAAAATGCTTGCAGGTGAAACCTTGGATCAGCTGGATGCTAGATTCACTGAAATCACAAATTAACTATCAGCAGTTGGGAAAGAATATACATAGAAGGAAATGTGTATGAAGATTCTGAGAAGCCTTCAGCTGAATGGGAAATGAAGGTCATGGCCCTGAGACATTCAATGAACCTCACAAAAACATCCAATCATGAGCTATTCTCATACCTCAAAGCCTATGAGTTTGAGCTGAGAAGAAAAGATCAAGAGGAGACAGTTGTACCCAAAACAGCTGCACTTATAGTCAAGGATGGGAAGAGAGCTGAGGTCAAGGAAGCCATTGACCAGGAGGAGATTGCCCTGATGGTTAAAAGATTCAACAAGTTCTTCAACAAGAACTATAAAAGAAACAAGGGTGAATCTTCCAGGAGACATTCAACTCCCTCCAAGTCAAGGGAAGATAGGCCACCCAAGAGAGCGGAGCATCAAAAGGTTGAATATCAGAGAGCTGATAATTCAAGGACTGAAAGAAATCACCAAAGAGCTGAGAACCTGTGTTGGAATTGCAGACAACCAGGACACTTCGCTATTGACTGTCCATATCCAGTAGTCAATAAATACAGGAACGAAGAATAAAGAAAAGTCTTCAGAGAAAGAAGACAGGAAAAGAAAAAGGCTATGTTGGCTGCTGAGACAGCTAAGTCTAAAAAAGCTGAGACTCAGAGTAGTGTGCCGACTACTCAAGTGATTCGAAGAAGAAGCAATGATCCTGTCTAATGGCTAAAGAACAAGATCAACCAGACCAAGAAGATGAGGTACACTCTAACTCATCTCACTCATATTCTAGTGATAGTGATTGTGACACACACTTCATCACCCACTGATCTTTATGATTCATTAGGCAAAATGATGAAATACTTTGAGCACATTAAATCCTCACACATTATTAAATAAGGAAAACAAGCCCACTCAAAAGCCAAAACTCATAGCTGACTAAGGAGCTGATTACTCTGAGTCACATAGCTGATGAGAACAAAGAGCTGAAGGCTGAGAATGCTAAACTAATAGTAGAGATAGGTGCTATAGAAAAGAGGGAAAATGATCTCAAAAATGTGATTGCATCATTTACAAAGGCTTCTAAATCAATGGATGACCTTATTATGAGCCAAAAAGAGTGTGGAGATAAGACAGGCATAGGATTCAATTCCTTTGTGCATAGTCAAGCTCCTAGAGTGATTTTGGAAAAAGGATCATCAAGTAATGAAGCATCTCAAAAATCCAAGACACCAAATACTGCACCCACATTCACTCCAAAGCACAATCACAAACAAACTGGCCTTGGATATAAAGGAAAAGGAAAATAGCCGAGTTGAGTATCTTTGAGAGGACAAGCGAGAAGAAATCATGCAGAGTTCCTCAGCAAACTCCAAATAGGAAGTACTCTGTGAAGAATAAACAGAGCTACCAAAAACCCCATAGGTTTTATCAAAGAAACACATATGATGGGAATGGTAGAAATTACCCAAGTCAAGTGATTGGAATAATGTGACATATCGGCCAAAGACCAATGGAATACAAGCTTTAAATGGCAAAGACCTAGAACTCAAAGAAAGGTCATTCCAAAGGCAAAAAGGCTATTATCGGCACACATTTGAACCCAGGCACTACACTCAAAAACATCACAACTATCCAAAGAAGGCAATTGCTAAAGCACACACACAGGCATACAGACAAAAGAGACAGTTGTATGAACCTAAAGCCCCCAAGCAATTTGCCAAAGTAAGTTATGATTATGAACAGATAGATGGCAACCTCTTAGAGTCAAGTCATTTGGCTATAGGTTGGTTGGATCATCTTATAGCACTAACCCCTCAGGACCCAGACAAGCATGGGTACCTAAAAACTAATTTCCTTGATTGCAGGTTCAAGGAACAACTGAGTGCCAAGTAACCTGGTACATGGATAGTGGCTGTTCTAGACATATGACAGGAAACAAGAAAAATCTGTCAAAATTCAAGGAGATTAGAGGTGCAAAAGTCATATTTGGAGGAAATGAAGCTCCAGGGGAAATAAAAGGCACTGGATCCATTAAGAAGAATGTTCTAGAGATCATAGATGTTGCTTATGTTGAGGGACTCAACTTTAACTTGCTCAGCATAAGTCAACTTTGTGACAAAGGTTATAATGTTGGATTCAATATGGGAGTGTGCCAGATTAAAGATACTGAATCAAATGAAATAGTGCTGCAAGGATCCAGACAGAAGAACCTGTATGTGGTAGACTGGTCTACCGCCACACCAAGCACCTGTTTGTTAGCAAAGAGCACAACCGAATCGAGTTGGTTGTGGAACAAGAAGCTGAGTCATCTGAACTTCAAGACAATCAACAAGCTTGCAGGGAGTCATCTTGTGGAAGGATTGCCAGACTCAATGTACAAGAAGGAAAGTGTTTGTGATGCATGCTAGATGGGAAAGCAGATCAAATCTTCATTCAAAGAGAAGCCTAGTCCTTCCTCAACAAGGTTATTACATTTGTTGCATATGGATTTATTTGGTCCTGTTGAACCAGCCATCATAAGTGGGAAGAAATACACCTTAGTGGTGGTATATGACTATTCAAGATATACATGGACAATCTTCATGTGCAAAAAGAAAGAAACCCTGCAGAAACTACCTTAGTTGATGAAAAGAGTTCAAAATGAAAAGAGTCAAACCATTATAAAAATAAGGTCTGATAGAGGAACTAAGTTTGTCAATAGGATAATTACTCAGTATTGTGTTGAAAATGGTATTGCTCATGAGTTATCAAAGACAAGAACTCCCACGTGAGAATGGAGTAGTGAAAGAAGGAACAGAACTCTAAAAAGGAAGCTGCAAGGACCATGTTAGTGAAGTTGGACCCGCCTAAAAGATTTTGGTCGAAGCCATCAACACCGCATGCTATACTCAAAATAGATGCATGATTAATAGACAGCTGATAAAGACTCCATATGAAATCTGGACAGGGAGAAAGCCAAATGTTAGGTACTTCAGAATATTTGGATGTAAATGCTTCATTCATAACAATGGCAAAGATAATCTAAAGGCTTTTGATGCTAAAAAGTGATGAAGGTATCTTTTGGGATACTCAGCTGAGAGCAAATCTTATAGAGTGCTGAACAAGAGGACTATGGTCACATAAGAGTCTATTCATGTGGTTTTTTATGAGCCCAATGTGAATGGAGAAGACATTTAAGAGTTAGCTGATAAGATGAATCAGCCAACTATGCAGAAGCAAGAGTAATCAACCAAGATGAAGATGAGATAGCTGAATCTCAAAGACAGATGGAAAATCTGCAGCAGAATGATGATGAAAGAGCTGCTCAAGATAACACAGCTGCAAGACGGCTGAACTCAACTGATTTACTTCTATGTGAGATGGCTGAGAAACCATCCACCAGAACTAGTCACTGGAGATGTGAGAGATGGTGTAAGAACCAGATCGAGCTCGAAGAAGCAATGTTCACTTGTTTTATTTCCCAAATAGAGCCAAAAGATGTGTCCCAAGCATTGGATGACACACATTGGATTCAAGCCATGCAAGAAAAGTTGAATCAGTTTGAAAGGAACAAGGTATGGGAATTGGTGCATAGACCAACCCATCAGAATGTTATTGGTACAAAATGGGTGTTCAGAAACATGATGAATGAGGAAGGTTCTGTGGTAAGGAACAAAGCAAGGTTGGTAGCCAAAGGTTATTGCCAAGAAGAGGGAATAAATTTTGATGAAACATTTGCTCCTGTTGCAAGATTAGAAGTAATAAGGATGTTTCTTGCCTATGCTGCACACAAGAACTTCATTGTATATCAAATAGATGTGAAAAGCGCATTTTTAAATGGACTGTTGGAAGAAGAAGTCTATGTTGAGCAACCTCCAGGATTTGAGCAGAAGACTCTTGGATATAAAGTGTACAAGCTCAAGAAAGCTCTATATGGACTGAAGCAAGCACCAAGAGCATGGTATGATACATCGTCTCAATTTCTAACTGATAATGGATTTACCAAAGGAAAAGTAGACATAACACTCTTTAGAATTCAAGATGGAGAGAGTATACTGCTTGTTCAGATATATGTGGATGATATCATTTTTGGATCCACAAACAAAGAGCTGTGTGATAAGTAACAAGTTCTCAAACCTCATGCAAGGTAAATTTGAAATGAGCATGATGGTAGAGCTAACCTTCTTCCTAGGACTTCAAGTTAAGCAGCTGAAGGATGGAATCTTCATAAGTCAAACAAAATACACCATAGATTTAATGAAGAAGTTTGGTATGGAAGAGAAGTCCCCTGTAAAAATACCAATGAATACATCAATCAAAATGGACATGAATGCAGATGGTAAGCCTGTAGATCAAACAAGATACAGAGCACTTTTTGGTTCACTGCTCTACTTAACAGCAAGTAGGCCAGACATCACCTTTGCGGTAGGTGTATGTGCAAGATTCCAATGCACTTAAAGAAAGCCATATGATGTAGCTAAGAGAATCCTAAGATATTTGAAGGGATTCCAAGAAGTTGGCTTATGGTATCCAAAGGAAGGTGGATTAAAGATAATTGGTTATTTGATTCTAACTATCTTTGGATCGAGTTGTGAAAAAGTACTTGGTACATGTCAAATGCTTGGAAACAGGTTAGTTTCATGGTTTAGCAAGAAACAAAACTCAATAGCCACATTCACAGCTGAAGCAGAGTATATAGTTGTGGGCAGTTGTTGTGCCCAAGTCTTATGGATGAGACAACAGCTGAGAGATTATGAAATTGAAGAAAAAGAAATTCCAATTATGTGTGACAACACAAGTGCTATTGCAATTACTCAAAATCCTGTGTTGCATTCAATAACAAAGCACATTGATGTCAGATATCATTTCATAAGAGATCATGTTGAAAATAAAGATATCGTTTTGGAATACATCTCAACTGATAAACAGTTAGCTGACATTTTCACCAAGCCCTTATGTGAAACAAGATTTGAAGAGCTTAAGCATGAGCTAGGGTTAATTGAGTTGAGTTAATACTCAGAAGACTCAATCAGAAGAGATGAAAAATACAAAGTGAGAAATGAACAAGGTTTTCACATCACCAAGTGAAACAAAGAATATCAAAAAGTCAGGTTGTATCGAGTTAGCGACAATTTGAGTCGCTTAATGAAAGGAGAGAAGCTAATTTAAGTCACCCTTGACATAAGCTGAGTCACTTATGAGCTAAGTGACAAAAACACAGTCGTTTTTAATGAGCATGAATGTTTTTAAGGATGATGTCAACAGTAATAATGACGGCATACGATCAAAAGATGCGACAATAAGCATATGATTGGATATAAATTTGCCGCATTAAATGCGGTTCAGCGTGTTAAATCTGAGCCGTTGACCTTGATCAAATTTCAAAAATCAAAAACACGTTCTTTCATAACTCTTATATACTCATTTTTCAGTTTTCTCTCTCTCACACTCAAAACTGTTCATCTTCAAAGCAGAAGCAAGCAAGTTCTTTTCTCTCAAAAACCCTACTAATTCACAAGCAGGTTTATCAAGTTTTATTCGGTAAAACTCTCTAAAAATGGCACAAAACTCAATTTTATTAAGTTATCGAAGCAAATCCACTCTGAATCAACTGTGGATTTCGAAGGAATGATAAAGCAGGGTTCCGATGATACCCTAGTGAAGAAGATAGCTGATATGCTGGAAAAGTCCGGTCTCAGGCCTTTTCTAATAATGGAATACTCGCCGACCTACGCTGAAGAGGTGGCACAGTTCTAAGCAAATGCAGACATGTAGGACGAAGGTATCAAGTCCTCCGTCCACCGCAAGGACATCTTGATTCTTGCTAAGGACCTTGCGAGCACCGCTTATTGCCGTCGGAGGGCATGACGGAGATAGTCAAGTCGATGTCAACTTGGCTGCTGCATGAAAAGAAGTAGCCAAACCGGAGTGTGCTGCGAAAGTTATCTACATAGCTGAGAAGAAGCTGATGAAGGACGACAATAACAAGTTGATGGACGTCGTTGCTAAATGTGTAGATATGAAGTTTGGCAGTTTCAATCAACTGTCAAAGACAAAGCTGATCATCATGGAAGGAAAAAAGTCAGCGTGTTGAGTTGAGTTCGCGGTACAGATTCTCGCTGCGAACGTCGGGAATAAATCGTACAAGGAAGATGGATCCTTTGGAGGATCACTCGGATATGGCCTAGTCATTGGCCATCTGATGGAAGTGAAGGGCATTCCCAAAGCCCTTCCATGTAAACAAGAAGATTTTCAGGGCTAATCTTTCAGGAGCCCAGAAAAGAGCCCATGCGAAGAGGGCGGATACTAGTGAGGGGGAATCAGCTGAACCCGAGGACACAGCTGTCTCCTCCCTTCCGAAGAAGAAGAGAGATGCCCTGCGTTGCTAAGAAGAAAGTTGCCCCTGCAGAAAGAAAACGGACGCTTCTGCCCCTGCAGCCGAGTCATCCGCCCGAGCAGCCGCATCTCCTGCCCCTACAGCCGAGGCGGAGAAGGAAGCCCAAATACCTTCTCCAGCCATAAGAAAGAAGAGGACTGCCAATCCTAGAAAGGCAGTTCCATCTAAGAAAGATGCTCCGGCCCCTGCCACCAAGGAACTTGAAGAAGAGGAATCCAAACCAGAAATTCCTCTGGTGAGAACCAAGAGAAGAAGAAGAATCTCCAAGCTTTGAGCTTGAGAAGACATTGAGTCGCCACTCACCGAGAAAAATTCCGAGGCTGGCGAGGAAGTGCGATCTCTGAAATAATTGATGAAACCGCCAAGTCTGCTGAAGGTGATCAGCAGAGGCTTACCAAAGAAGCAACTGAGACAACTAAATCTCCTGTTGAAAAGGCGTCTCTCCACTTGAATCAATCTTCCAAGGCGAAGAAAGCAGAGTATGCTACCTTTCATCCCTGAAACGGAGGGACAGGAAGAGGATGAAGGTGATGATGTGATTGTGGTTTCTCCAGTGTATCCAGACATTCAGCGCCGTCTATGTGAATGGAGGGCATGGAAACTAAGCCACTCTAGGGAGAAGTTTAAACACCCTGAATTTATCGAGGAAGAAGAGGACTTCTTTGCAATTTCTTAATTCAACACTGTTCTCGTGCTCTTGATGAGGATAATTGCTGAATATTCTCACATCTACAAGGAGAAAGAAAAGGTCAGAGCAGCTGAGGAAGCAGAAGCACTTGAGAAAGCCAGTATGTGTCCTCTTACTGGAACTCTGGAACACACTTACCCTCATATAGATGTGTTCTCGGAGAGTGATTAGGATATGGATCCCGTTGCTTCAACAGAGAAGTCAGACATGCAAAGCAAACTCTAAAGGAATCCAGGTTGATGCATGAGCAAAGCAGATGATGGAATGACCAGGAGAGTCCTCTAAATCTCTCCCGGAGATAGACCCATTGGGCGTAGTGCAGTAGATTGCCACAACCATAGCTACAACTACGTCCCCAGCTGTTTCAGAAAATGGGTCTAGGGGATATGGCGATGAAACTGGGAACCTGGGCACCCAAGTTGAGCCAACTCCTACTGAAGGTGTTTTACCACCGCCCCCCGGTGAGCACTCAACGAAGCGGGGGAGTTTGGAGAAGAGTGACCTCACCATCATCACTCAATTTGGTGTGCCGGTGAAGGGGAAACTCACTCACCGCTGCGGCAGCAAGGTTGGAGGATGCTGCAGATGACTCCACATTGCAGAAAGGAGGCAAAGTTGAAAAGGAAAGAGAACCACATCAGACTGACACTGATGAAGCTCAGACAGTTGAATCTGTCTCAGCTGAAGTGCCAATTGCTTTGCAGGTTGAGGACACCGTTGGTGCAGTCGAGGCACAGGTTGGAGATGCCCCGGGAGTTAACACTCTGGGCACTGAAAGTGCAATCCAAGGGGTTGAGACTCCTTCGGATGCCACTGTCCAAGACCCTAAGACAGCTGCGTCTGTCGAAGGGATTGTAGAAGACCTCGCTGCAGTTGAGACTGCGGGAGGTATTGAAGGCCCAAGGGAGGTTGAGACTTCCCTGGGTAAAACTCAATAAGATAAGAGCATCCCTCCTGTCATCATTGCTGAATCTAAAAAGGAGATTAGTGCCCTTCATGATTCCTAAGACAACCCTGATATATCCTTTCTGGGATCTGAAGACGAAGCTGAGTCCACTCCTATTGCTCATCAAGAGGACTTAGTTGAGGATGTTCTTCCACAGACGAGTCAGGCAACTTTTAAAGCTGCTCGTCAAAAGTTCAACTTTGATGATGAACCAAGCCCCCAGGCTTCATCATCCTCCGATGACGCTGATAATGCAGCTGAGGACAAGGAAATTCATTTAGCTGAATCTATTGAGGCCGAAGAAGCTATTAAGACAGCTGAGGCTCAGTCAGCTGGCCAATCCACTAAACTAGGCCCAGCTGAGACCGAGTCATCTGCGCAGGCTCCCAAAACTATAGCAGGATCGACTCAACCCGGATCATCAAAGGCACATACAACTGTACAATCGATCCCATATGTGTGAGATGATGCATTTGAGGAAACATTCCCTTTCTCAATTGAGTTGCCCGACCTTGAAGAAGAGACAGCTCAAGAGCAATGATGTTTCAACATCCGAGCAGATCCAGTAATTCCCACCGACTCCATTGTTCTAGCAGACTTTGATTTTGATGCTGCATGGCCGCCAGCTGAATCCGAAGTGACAGCTGAGATCCATGAAGTCTTCAACAAAATCTGTGGAGAGATTGAGAAGATCGAACGGCACCAGGCCTCACTAGATATGCGCCTGGACAATAGAGATGCCACCCACACAGCAGACTTACGAAGGTTTGTGGTACGGATTAGGGAATGGTGTCAGCAGCAGAGTACAATGCGATACGAACAAGTTCGATATTTCAAGGCATTGTATAACAAGATGCTGATTTGGAGTGCTGACAATGCTGATATGAAGCAGAGGATGCAGACCAATATTGATTGAATGCATGCCTCTCACACAACTGAAATGGAGTTGTTGCGTGAATTTCATCGAAAAGAAATTCTGCGTGTTGAGGAGAACATGAATACGAAATTCAGCCTTCTCATGGCTGAAATAAAACTGGTGGCAGCTAAATCGAAAGCCACTCGCTCAGAATTTCGCACAGCACATGCCGCAGCAGACTCCAAGCAGAACTTAGCTCTCAGCCGACTGGATTTCATGCTCATTGGGATGTTTCTAGGGTTCTCTCTCCTTCGATGATGCCAAAAAGGGGGAAGAGGAATACGAGGAAGTTGAGGAAGAGACAATTTTGTTGAGAAGAAGAATGAGAAGGAGCGGACAAGCGTTGAGAAGAAGAAGGAGAAGGGAAAAGCATTTGTTGAGGGGGAAAGGTCAAAGGATGTGACTTTAATGCTTGCTAAAACCCTCAAAAAGGTCATGTCACAACATCAATACTCAAAGCAAACTTCCAAAGAACTCCGCGTCGATCGAACACTATGGTATGCCTATGTCGGAGAAAAGAAAGATTGTAATAGCAGATCAATTAGAGTTCGATAAAAAGACACAGATGCCATTCCAGATGATAAAAACGAGCCAAGATCCGTTGAAGAATTTAAAACGCTCGAATCCGAAGGTTACTTCAAAAACATGTCTAGCTCAAGCCTGGGATTTGTACTGGGAGAAGGGTCTGAAGCTGTGCGAAGAAGCTGATAGGCAGCAGACTACCAGTAGCCATTCAGCTGATAAGAAGAAGACTCCCGTACAATATACACCCAGAGGAGGAGGAAGAAGTGGTAGAGGAAGAGGTTTTCAACCTAGACCTCTACCCAAAAATATTGAATATGTAGATCCAGGAAAGAAGGGAAGGATTTACTGGGCTGGGTATGATGAAGTAGCTAATCGGGAAGTGGCTAAGAAGAATGCTGAATACGTGAAGAGAATCGAGGAGGAAAATAAAAGACAAGATCAGTTGTGGCAAGAAAGGCAAGAAAGGAAAAGAAAAGATGATGTTGCGAAGAGAGCCTATGAAAAGAAGAAAACAGCTGAAGATGAAAAGAAAAGAAAGAGAGAGCTGATGATGACAGAGCTGAAGAGGAAAGAAGGAGGCAGCGAATGCGATGAAGTGTTGCTGCTAACCCCTTCGTGTATTTTACTTTTGTAAATACATATGTGTGTATGTCATCTGTACATTCAATAAAGTATTGCTGTATTTTCTCTCTATTGTTGTATCTTAGCATAGATGCTTGAAGTTTGCTTGGATATGATTATGCTCTGATACACCTTGTAAATAGCTTTGTAAAGGACAAGAATGTTATGATCAATAAAATGATTGATTCTACGCATACATTCTTTGTTTTTGCATTGTCTGTATGTATCTGTGCTATTTACATTTTGTTTAATGTTTTTAAGTTTTGGCATCATCAAAAAGGAGGAAATTGTTGGGAAATTATTTTGTAGATTTTGATGAATTCCATGTAAAACTTAGATTAGAATGTTGGCACCCTATTTTCCTTGTAATTCTCATTGTAATAAATAGGGCTGAATGAGCTGAGTCAAGTCAGCTACGCCTGGGAATACAAGAAGTCAAGTGAAGAAGTGAAGTGAAGACTCCGCTACGGAACAACTGAGTATGGCCAAGACAGAAGACCAAGGACTCGACTGAAGATGTAACAGCTGAGGGACAGCTGTTTGAAGAGTCAGTTAAGTCAACTTGAGAAGCCATGTCATAATTTGAAGTGACAGATGAGTCTTTCAGTGATTAGAGCAGGCTCAAGTCACCTGGGGAAAAGGCAGCTGCAAAGAGGAGTTAACAGAAAAGAATCTGTTGCCCAGAAGTCAAGAACTTTACTTAAATAAGTAATACTTCCATGCTTCCATGTCTTAAAGTGCTCAGTCCCAGAAGCGTGCAAAAGGAATAAACCAATGGGAAGCACTGCACCTCGTGTCAGAACCTGAAAAGTTGGACATTCATTTAATATGAGGAGAGGTGTACATCTCAAGACTGAAGACCAAGAAAAGACAAGCCAACGAACACAAGTGACTTTTGAAATTCAGCCTATTTCTTCAACGGGCAGATTTTTGAAAGTTCACTATAAAAGGCTGAGGAACTTCTTTGAGAAAGGGTTACCTTGATTACCTGAACCATGAACGAACAAACATTATTAAACTGTAACCTGCAAAATATTCTCAAGACATTCAAGCAAAATCCTCAAGCCTAAATCCCGAAGGAAATCGATCCAACACAAAGCTGTGAAGAAAAGACAACTTCAATCTGTTGAAGAGGAAACTTTTGAAGAATCAAAAGGGGTCTACTTTCCAATGAGGATTGTAGGAAGGTTCAAGGTCGAACCAATCTCAAGTTATTGGAGGGCTTCATGATCAAATCCAAGAAGCTTGAGAAAGTGAGTGAAGTAGCAAGGCATCCGCCTGTGAAGAAGGCGAGTCGGACGAGAAAGCCATTTGTGTGACCAAGGCATCTCGGATCGAGTCCAAGGAGCAAGTTGGTTGCATGATCAAGACTTGTCTCTAGGACTGATAACCACTTTGTGAATTGATCATTACTTAGTGGATTCCTCCGGGGAGTTGGAGAAGAGATGATTAGAAGAATTACCCTATCTCCGAACCTCTATAAAAATTATTTGTATCATTTACATTTCAAAGATATTTATATTTACGCATACTCATTTCATATCTCACGATAATTTTCTATCCAATCGATAAATAACTAAGTCCTAAAATCAAGTGTTAAAACAAAGTTAAATCAAATTCAAGGGTGTTAAGTCTTCATTTGAAAAACTCATCACACCAAGTTAAGGTTTAGACTAAACAAGTGAGTTATTCTATCAACTCTATCGAAGTCCGTTGAGTGGCTAACTCTGATTGATTAACTAACTTAGTTGTCCCTCAAGGATTTAGGCGTGTATTAACTCGTAATAATTTTAAAAGGACTAAAATCAAAAAGTTGGCAAGGTTTATTCAACCCCCTTCTAAACCTTACTTACACCCCTTGTGACCTACATCTTCTAATATATTAAGAAGAATAGCCCAAAAAAATGTTAAACATTGAATTTTTAAAAAAATAATATTATTTTGCAAATAGAGTGCATATTGCATTATTTTTTAATTCAACTACAATTAAAACATAATGCATTAAAATGGTATGTTATTCTGAATGCAAAACATAATGTATATTTGTATAATTAAGAAAAAATTTAAAAATGCATTTTATTTAAAATTTAAAATGCAATCTAAATTTTTTATTCAACAAATTAGTTTTTAGTATAATGATTGTCTAATTATTCAATTAAAGAGGATATAAATCTTTTATTTTACCCCTAAAATTGTATAAAGATAGTGCGGTTTTGTTCCAAAATCATAACCAAACCAACAAGGTGGTATGATTTTCATCCAATATTCTAAATCGCGGTTTTAATAAATAAAAAAATCCTTTAAACAGCGATCTGGGCGATTTTTGAAAATTTACAATCACCTGGATTAGTGGGGTAAAGTCGCTCCGATTAGTGATGAGAGCATCAATTTTTTCTTTTTATTTGTTTGTATGAAAAGGTATATTGGGATAAAAGGGTTTGTCTCGTAAAAAAAAAGTAATAAAACTATGTATTTTTTTTTTCTTCAAACGATAGTAATTTTATAGCCTCTAACAAAAATTACAACTGTAACTAACTATCCACAACAAACAATGATCAAATTAGATCCAAGTAGGAATCTAGGAAAGTCATTCACATGTGACTTCTCCCTCACAAGCAAATAAAGCCAACCAAATACAAGGTTCATTACAACTTCTATCAATAAAACGAAAGTAGCAAACATCAAACAAAGATTACAACAAGAAGATGTATTTAGCTATTGTCATATTGGCCACAACAAACTTCATTCCCTTGTTGAGCTTCAACACAATATCTTTAACATCTAGTTGCACCACAATTCCTTTTCCACTGAAATTGAGAAACTTTCATAAGAGCATGTCTGACAGCCACCAATGTCGCCTCCACTGGATCCAAAATCAAATCCCTAAAGGAACACCATACATGCACTCTTACACCACTTTCATCAGCAATAAGACCACCAATCCCATCCCCTTGATCCCTATTAACAAAAGCACTGACTTCCAAAACTGGAAGTCCTACTTCAATCCCAACAGAATCAATGACCTCCAGCAAACCTTCAGAGTTTTCTTTAAACTTGCAACCATGAACATCAGAACTCAAACTCTTTCCAAACTCAATCCACTCAAACATTGCACCATCAATGACCTCATTTTCAGATTTCAGGACCCTTTGAAACATCCAAAGGTTTCTGATTTTCCACATCCACCATAGAATGTATGTAGTGAGTTGAAGTCTCTCTTGTACACAACCCAGGTTTTTGGCACAACAAATATGGATCCACCATTCTGAAAACTTTATGCACTCAGGCCCATCCCAACACACATGAGATAATTTCCAAACTCTAACAACTCTAGGGCAACTAAATAACAAATGCTCTATTATCTCCTCATGTTCCCTGCAGAAAATACATAAGGGATCAGAATTAAAACATCTCAAATTCAGCTAATCCAAAGTAGGAAGGATACGATGGAAGCATCTCCAGACAAATTGTTAAACTTTTCCTTTAACAACCAATCTCCATGTTTTCTTCCACACAAGAGATTCCTGCTTCCTCAAATAATTGGTTTTAGGGCCATCTTTCTCCTTCAAGCTTCTCTCAACCACTGCAACACAAACAAATTTGACAGAATATTTTCCTTTAGAATATTCAAAGTGCCAGACAATTCTATCCTCACATCCAAGTTGATTGATTGGAATTTTAAGTACACTACAGGCTTCTGAAGCACATAAAGCTTGATTCACAAGTACATAATTAGAACAAAGCTTATCCTCAGTCATCAACTCCCTCACCTAAACAAGATCATCTTTACTACTAATTTTGCAAGGTTTGAAACATGGGGAATTAGGAAGCCAAGGGGAATACCAAATTTGGATGGAATTACCATCACCAACTTGGAATATGATTCCTAGCTTCAAGGTATTTCCGGCTGATAACCAACATCTCCATAGCCATGAATCAGATCCCATTGCATTCACATACCAAATCTTTTTATTATGAAAATATTTTCTTTTGATGAGTTTACTCATTAACAGATTTGGGTGAGTAATTATTTTGCATGTTTTGTGTGTATTTTGTGTGATGATTTATGCATATTTTTGGCATGTTTTATTTGCATTTGCATGTTTTAGTGTTATGTTGTCTTATTTTTTTTGATTTTCTAGGTTTTGGTAAAAAAACAAGCTTTGGAGCAAGAAATGTCAAAAAGTAATATCGCGCAATTGCAACAGTCGTTGTATTTTGGGCATAACATTTTCATATGAAGTCTAATTGACATGATTAGTGCACCATTAGAAAGCTAAGACAAAGTTCTACAATGTTTATTTCTGGTGAAAAATGCAAACTCAAACGTTTAGAGGGGTTAAGATCATGTACAAGTGGAAATAATATGTTGAAATCTCGGAAATACCACGTCTTAGTATTTGCGCGATAACTCTCTCTATAAAATTGATATTGAGGTCATTCAAGTAGCTATGGAAAGCTAAGAGTTAGAGATACAATTTATAAGATACATCAAGGCCAAATTCTGAAGTTTCGAGCCAAATTATAATTTAGCATATATATTTTGTTTAAACTTTTTATTTAATATGATTATATATAATATAATTTGCATTAACTTTTAAATTAATTAGTTTTATATAAATTCTTACAAAAAGTGATGACATAATTTGAACATAAAGTTCAAATTTCATAATGAATCCTTAACAAAAATATAATTTACATAATAATAGCCATTAATTTTCTAAATTAGAAAACCCCTTCCACAAATGATCAATTAATGCATTATGAAGTGCTATGTGAGCCTTTTTATCTTTAATTTTCCTAGATTGTACAAGAAACACGTGAGATTGGAATATTTTCATCCTTCAGCATCTAGACATCTGGAGTTGACACTTCTCTCGAAGCTTCAGTTGGTGCATCAAGATCTTGTTCATCCTTTATTATCATATTGTGCATAATAATGCACATATTCATTATATCTTTCGAATCACTCTTATTCCACAATTGCAAAACGTGTTGGATTTGCCACAATTGCAAATAATGTGTTGGTTTTGCCATAGTTGCAAATCGACTTTGGAGAACTGCAAACGCCGATTCACATCTTTTCTACTTGATTCTTGTTTCCTTGCAGTATGTTGGTCAGGTAAATAATCATGTTGTGCTCTTTTTCTTGACTGACATAACATGTGGGAGGAGAAACACCTCAGGTAATGTCAGGAAAAGAAAAAAAGATTGGATCTTTCTAACACATTAATATCATTATTAGATCTTAGCATACCAAAGTATAAATGTCATATCCAAAGATCTTAACTAGCTATGATTCAAGAATAATAGTTGGATCTCCATCGCAACCTCGCATATTTTCCGCCAAGTTGTTGGACATTTTTCTACCTCTAATGCATACAATCTAGACTACCTAATATTCCTTGGAAACTATGTTGTCTACCAATATAAAGTAATCTAGCAATGTCACTGGCGGTAGGCAATCTTAAAATTTGCTCGGAAAATATCTCCACAATAGCACGCCAAAATCTCTTAATAAATTTAATTACAGTAGGCTCTCCAATATTGATGTACTCGCCAATTGCATCTGTTGGCATAGCATATGCTAATAACCAAAATGTTGCTTTTATTTTTTGAAGGTTAGACAACCCAAGTTTTCTGGCAGCATCCATTTGTTGCACAATAATCATCATGATTTTTAACATCAACAATAAGAAGAAGTAAATCTCGAGACATTAAAAAATGCCTATGATTATATGTTGGATTTTTAGAAAAATAACCACTAAAAGACATTGAGTTGCTGGTTATCTATCACGGTAAATTATATTATGACCAGGAACTGAGCTTCCATCGGTAGTTGGGGCATTTTAGTTTCCAAAATATTATGCTAGGATATGATTGTTGTTATAAATGTTGAGGTATTAGTTATTGTGTTTCATCACAACTAGATGAGCTTGAAGAAGAAAATGCATAAGAAGAGCCAACACTATTGGAATTTATTTTTTATTTTTGATGAGGAACAAAGGTGAGTATGCGTAATAAAATGATGAAATTCTTTAAGGAAATTTGAATGTGAGTATGAATAATGAGATGAGTGTATGCTTCTTTTATAATTGTTCAATTGATTTTACAATAACGAGACGTTCACTGTTCACATGTTTTTGCAGGCTATTGAAATAATTGTAGCACAAGAGCAATAATTGTACTAAAAGTTGCAAGATAGACCGTCCATCAGATATTCTTTAATTCTATACCATTCGATTATTATCTTTTTTAGAATTTTTGTCTTTGAATCTAGACCGCCCATTTGATTTTACTTAAATCTAGACAATGCTCTCAAACTTTTTTCAAGTCTACATCCTTTATAAATAGGATGCATTGTACACATACTTCTAACATACATATTGAATCTTATATCGATCTATTTACAATAATATCACTTTCTTTGTTTACCTTATCATCTCAAATCCTTATGGGATACCAATTACACTTTTGATGAAGATAAACACCTTTATCATGTATATGCTGATATCCCATAAGATTCAGTAACAAGTGCATATCAAAAAAAATAACACTCCTAGAACCGTATTATGTAGGCCTTCAACTCCTCAAAACCAAATCAAATGATATTCAACTGAACCCAAAGATTAGTTGATAGTCGGATGCAACAAATACACACTGCTAGAGATGTAAAAACGATGGACTTAGCCTGCCCCGCCCCGCCTAAGTTAGGAGCGGTATAGGTGTTTAGTGGCTCGCCAGAAGGCGGGCCTAAACGAACTAACCCGCTGCGGGCCGTGGGCTCGGGCAGACGGATCGGTGCGTTGGCGGGCTAGCCCGCTAGAAAAAAAAAAAAGAAAAAAAAAGGGAAGAAAATAATAAGAAGAAAGAAGAAGAAGACAAATAATAATATAATTGATATTTCATATTTCCATCTCTTATAAAAGTGTATATAATATTTTTGAAAATATATATCTATCATCAATATTTGTATTTAACTTGTTAAGTTTGTTTTATATTTTATTCCAGCTTGAACTTTATATTTTAAAATTTCTCGTAGACTTTTTCACTTGATTTTATTGAATTAATTATTTAATTGTTGAATTATTTGTTATTGAAACATTAAATACATAATATACGGAAAAAAACTAATTTTTTAATTTTTTTTTTTTCTGGCGGGCCTACCCGCCTAGCCCCCGGTGGGTTGGGTTGGGGCAGGATATTTCTGGCGGGCCGGCCCGCACTGCCCCGTCAGTCTATTTTGACAGCTCTACACCCTGCTATTTCAAAACTAAAATGGTGTGTACGACGAGTTGAATATCAAAATCCAAGTGGATTTTCTGAAGAAAAAAAAAATATTGTAAGTAATCATCTTTTGTTTTTTAATTCTTCTTGTATTTAATATTAATATGGTTTATTAATTAAGTATGCAAATAGATCATGTAAAACTACTAATATGATTTACACAAAATATAAAAAAAATTCAAGTTTGAACATGTGCAATCCATTTTCGAAGTTTGAAAGTACATCACGAAATTCTTGATCACAAAGATTTTCATGTCATGCTTGAGTCCCCAATCTCATCTCACCCTGGTTATCTTCATTTTATCTCAATTTAAGTGATGTAAATGTCAGTGATTCTTCATCATCACATCATCCAAGGGGAAAAAAATTAAATCCAAATAGAAGAGAGAAAAAGTCAACATATGTTTTTTCATACTAAACACAATTAGAGAAAAAAGCTCAAAAACTCCAAATTTATTAGATAGGTTAGCCACAAAAAAAGATCGTGATGTTGAGGTACAAAAGCAGAAATTGAAGCACATAAACAAAATGATGAAGCAAAAAAAAGAGAAAGAGAGAGATTGGCGGATGCGAGTCAGTGAGAAACTATAAAATAAAATTTTAATGATTGATTTGGACATCGTTTAAGATCCCAATCGACTTGAGTACTTTTGAAAAGAGAAAGCAAGAATTATACTGAAAAAAGAAGAACTACAACATTAACCAAAGGTCAATAATACTTTCAACATGTTTTTTGAGGTTATTTTCAAGATCTTGGAGGATGGTCTTGGACCTTCTTAAAAAAAGGCAATGTATTGTAGATTCGAGTTGTATATTCAGTAATACTATGTATTTCGTATTATATATCTCTATAGGTTTATTTTATGTATTTTATATTATTGTAATCTTATTATAATTTGATTTAATATAGGTTATTTTATGTATTTTAGGTCATTGTAATTGTATGAATATATTTTAATTTAATTCATATTTTAAATAATTTTATTTTATAAATAAATACTTTTGTATTTTGTTAATATAAATTATATTACACACGCGCATACACACACACACACATATATATATATATATATATATATATATATATGAAATCAACATTAAAATAACATTTCTCAAACAAAAATGATAGAAAAAGACAACATTAAACTTACAAATGAAAAAGATCTAAAAAAAAGTTAAAGTTGTGTAGTGACCGCCGTAATATCGTAGAGTCTGGCGGTGGGTTGGAGAATACTAAAGGACTTGTATGTTTTTCATCTTAGTGAGTTTTCACACTTTTTACTATTGAGATGCGATGAGGTATATAAATAATATTTGTTTTACTCAATCTCATTAAAAATATCCCATTTTCAATTTCTTATTTCTCAATCTCAACCTTATATTCACAATTCTCACACATGTATATTCAATTTTCAACCCTACATTACATTGTTGGGACCCACTACATTCACCACGTATTCAATTTTAACATTATATTACATAAGTAGAATCCACTATCACAACCCACATTCACATAAATTATTATTTCCAAATTTTAAATTTTTAAAGTGGACCCCGCCAATATCAACTTCTTCAATTACATATTAGTACTTTTTTAATTACACCATTTAAGTAGGTCTCATTACTTACATATCATCTACATAATATATTATTACATCACATTTTCAATAACAAAAACCTAAAATAAACGTACTAAACCAAACATATCTCATTTTATACCCTATAAATCCTCCTTGAATTTTTTATGAGCAAACACTTTTCCATTTTTACACAAATTTCAATAACAATTGGGAATTCATCAAAATAAAATGAGATTCCTGAAAACTATACAATGCCTAAATTGTAGAACTTGAGCGGCTGTCGTTGATCTCAGTGCCATTGGGAAATGCTCTTAGCCACAAAAAAAATTAGAGTCTATCAGTCTGATGTAAACCATGTTTAAGATTGAAATATGAAAAAAGAAGTGAATTTATTCACGAAAAATATAAAATAGTTGAGAAGCAACAGAGAGTAAAATTTGTGAAGTGTTGCTTAAGTAATATAATTTGAAAAAGAGTTTAGTAAATAAGTAGGTTTCCTGTCAGACCGTGTGACGGATCTAATCCATCAGACGGATCCAGATCGGGATCCGGATCCCTCAGTTTCCAAAAGTACTCACCAGTCAACTTTACTTTGTATAGTTCCCGATGCGGCGTCATGGCCCACCATGATGTTGGGTGCATCAAGAAGATGAATGAGCTCCCTTTATTTTCCACCAAAATCATAGCCAAGATATCTATATTATAGCACAAATTTTCTCTCCAAAATTAATTTCCCTTTTTCTAATACCTAGACCCCTAATTTTATATACTAGCCCCTCGCACTTCAAAATTATAAAAAAAAAAAAAAAAAACAGAGTGTTCAATATCTTCATCAATATACTGAAGTCTTGGATTGCTTTATGTTTTTACATCTATTGCTTCTTTTGTGGTAGTCCAATATATATATATATATATATATATGTCTCTCCTTTGCCAAAAACTCGCAATGGAGTCTTACCATTTGGGTTTAAAAACTCATATATTTTTAGGGTACATTAAATATTTTCAAGAAGTCTATTGATACTTTTATGAGAAACTATCAATACTTTTTATGAGAAAAACTAATACTTTTCGGGTAAATGCTAAAATACCTTTAATCGAAAAACTTAATACTTTTATAGGGGACTATTAATGCGTTTTAAGGGATTACTAATACTTTTATGGGAAACTACCAATATTTTTATGAGGAAAATTAATACTTTTAAGGGAATACTAGAATACCTTTAATAAAAACAATAATACTTTTATAGCGAGAATATTAATACGTTTTATGGGATTACTAATACTTTTGAGGAAAAAAATAATACTTTTCATTATGACTACTAAAAGTACCGTTGAAGAAATTATTAATATTTTTCAGAGGGACTGCTAATACATTTATGAGGAAAAACTAAAACTTTTCAGAGTCTTACTGATTATATGTCACTGCCTAAATATTACAAAAAAGCCATCGGGTCAGTTTTAGGATCCGTCTTAAGATCGTGATTGGATCTGCATATGTTTGGTAACGGATTTTGGCCCAATAGACCATCTGACAGGAGTTTTTGTCTTAGTAAATAAACTGTAAAATAGTTTATTATGTTGTATGGAAGTCTAAATTGTCTTGAATTTTAAAAAAAATATATATATATATTTGTGAAGTTTGCTCAAATAATTTCAACTTGATTATTTTTATGTGTAGTACACATTCAATAAATAAGTTGATCAATGTAATCAATATAATATTTATGTAAGAAAAATGGTATATATCTAAATAAGTCGATCAATTTAATGATATACACATACGTATAACTATGTATGATATATAATGTATGATGCATATAAAAAAATTAATTAATTAACTAGTAATTGAGGGTTACTGAATAATTATTGGAAAATGACCGAAAGTAAATTGGAGTTTAAGCCATAAAAAACTCCTACAATTCACTCGCTTCAGTGTGTGTTGTGTAACAACCAGTGTCGTCCTTTCCCTAAATAAGTCGTCGTTCCGTCATTTTCTCAAACACCTCCTCCCGAACATGATCACTGAGGCCCGTTGCTCTCCTATTCAAGTTCACACAATATGAGAAGACATCTCAGAGGTATACCTTCTTTATTCCTTGCGCTCCGTGATAACGTCTATTACAATTGCACATCGCAATATATCAATCACCCTTTTCGTTCCCGATATCCCACTATCGGTACCAACTTGAGTGTTTTCAAAGCTCCCCACTTGACGCCTCCACCCTGTAACAATTCTATTGCGAGACCCGCCATTTATGCATCTTTTACTTCCTCTACTGACGGGCATGAAGAAGCCCACAGCGATGCTGATCATGAATTTGAGAGTGATTCCGATGATGAAGTCACGGGGTACCAAAGCGCAGGTGACTCAGGTTCTCCTTGTGATTTGGAAACCATTATGGACATTTTGCGAACACCTGGTGGTCAAGAAAAAAGCAAACAGCTAGAGCAAAGCGGAGTTAATCTGACACCGGGGTTAGTGGCAAACGTTCTTTCTGGGACACGGAACGACTGGGAAACATCTTTCACCTTCTTTCTGTGGGCTGGCAAGCAGCCGGGGTATGAGCATTCGCTGCGCGAGTACCATTCCATGATAGCGATTCTTGGGAAGTTCAGAAAGTTCGATACTGCGTGGGCTTTGATCAACGATATGAAAGCTGTGTCACTCGTTACACCGCACACACTTTTGATAATGATTAGAAATATGCAGCCGTGCACGATGTTGCTAAGGCAATCAGTGCTTTTTACGCGCTTCGGCGTTTTAAGTTTGAAATAGGAATGGATGAGTTTCAAGGCCTGCTTTCGGCTCTAAGTCGGTACAAGAATGTGAAAGATGCAGAACATCTCTTATTTTGCAATGCAACTGTGTTTCCTCTCAACACTAAAAGCTTTAACATTATACTTAATGGATGGTGCAATGTGATTGGTTCCCTGCGAGAGGGGAAAAGGATTTGGAAGGAGATGGAAACGAGAGGGGTTAGGCCTGATGTTTATTCATATGGAAGCATCATGTCTTGCCTCTCGAAATTGAATAAACTGAATGTGGTGCTGAGGTTGTATGAAAGGATGAAGGCTCTAGGCATTAAACCAGACAGGAAAGTCTACAATGCTGTGATTCATGCTTTAGCCAAGGGAAGGCTTGTGAACGAAGCTCGCAGTCTCATGAAAACAATGGAAGAGGAGGGTTTTGCTCCCGACAACGTTACTTATAACTCGCTCATAAAACCTCTGTGTAAGTCGCGACTGTTAGATCAAGCTAAACAAGTGTTTGATGAAATGACTGAGAGAGGTTTGCTCCCCACTGTCCGAACTTACCATGCCTTCATTCGTGCTTTAAGAACAGGGGAAGAAGTGTTTGAGCTCTTGCATAAGATGCATATGACTGGATGCAATCCTAGTCATGACACGTATATAATGTTGATAAGGAAATTTTGTCGTTGGCGCCAGCTTGACCTTGTCTTCAAGGTGTGGACTGAAATGAGCAAGAATGGACTGGACCCTGATCGAAGCTCATACATTGTGCTGATACATGGTCTTTTCTTGAATGGGAGATTAGAGTTGGCACACAAATATTACCTAGAAATGAAAGAAAAACATTTACTGCCGGAGCCAAAAATAGATGCTATGCTCCAGGCTTGGGTGGCAGGCAAGGTAGATGCAGACTCGAATATGATTCCATCGAAAGACAATCCATCCACATGTAGTGAGAGATTAAAATCCAAGAAAAATCACAGGGACAATGATCTCCGTCGACAACCAGAATTGAGAAGTGTTACCAGGAGCGAGGCTTTTCTTTCTGGGATCATTGAGCATTTTTATGTTGTTAAATACTGGCATCTATGGCTCTTCTGCAACTGCTTAATTTTGAGCGACACTTAGGAGGCATCCAGGTACATGAACTCCTGAACTGATCCATTTATTGCTTAGAAGCCTCTTTAAGAATCTATTGGTATTCCTGTTTTCTATTTAATATGGCGTCTTAATTTTATCTCTTAAATTTTGACTGCTCTCACTGGCACCTGCTTGACCTTGATCATTTGAGTGCATTTCATGGGAATTTCCTTTTAGTCTATATGTAAGGCATTTGAATTGCATTGTTCTTGGCCAGTAAGTGAAACCTTGGATTAAGAAACAAATGTGAAGAAGTCGAAAGAAAGATTCTGAAGATTTTGACACTTGTTCATCGTTGACACTGGGATAACGAAAATTAAATGGATCAGATAACTAAAATTATTACAACAAATTTCACAGGGATCACCATGGGGTTTGGCAGTATTATGCCGTCCAAACCCTAATAACATAATCCTCCACTTAGGGTAGTGCTTTTGTGCTACGAGTTTTCCGTAGCG
The DNA here is from genome assembly GCA_016081115.2 of Rehmannia glutinosa. NCBI lineage: Eukaryota > Viridiplantae > Streptophyta > Magnoliopsida > Lamiales > Orobanchaceae > Rehmannia > Rehmannia glutinosa. The sequence continues at coordinate 57,471 of JABTTQ020002215.1, forward strand.
ATTTAAGAGTGGAGCTTCATCTTATTGCACTTTAAAAATTTTAAATCTTGCACTAACGTCCATCTCCAAGGTAGCACCAAAACTTACACCATCACACAAAATATGGTGTTTTTCCCTCTCCAATGGAACATCAAAATGTTACACCAAATTTGGTGTAATGAATTGGTGTGACCATTATTCATTTACCCTAAATTTGGTGTAATGCATTTATCCCCATCTTGCCATCAAATTTGTTCTACTCCTTATATTTAACTAAGTATTATGGAATCGGACAGTGGTCGAGTGGTTAAGACTCTCTAGCATAGACCAGAGGTCTGGGTTTATATTCCCATCAACGCTCCCCTCCTAGGATATGTACTCAAAAAAAAAAAGTAAGCATTAGATGCATTTAACCCCTTTTTACTATCAATTTGGTGTCAGATACCCTTCAACTGTTTTCTTAAATCAGTTGTTCAGTGTATAAGCTCTTCATTCGGGCATAATGAAGCATTATGATCAGAAAGTTGATGTCTATAGTTTCTCTATGGTTCTTTCGGAGCTACTAACTAACCGCGCCCTCTTCAAGGGCAGGAACACAACATAATGGTGGCAAATGCTGCAGCGATGGTATGGCTTTCCGACATCATTAAAGATGATGCAAATTTAATCCAACTTTTCAATATGGTTAGGGGATAATTACAAAAAATACCCTTGAGGTTCAGTCTAGTTACATAACAACCCAACTATCTTTGTGCAAGGGTATCTGAAACCAAAGTGATAGTGGAAGGGGGTAATGAATTTAACCCTTTAATAAATCTATAATTAGTTCTATTTATTTAATTTTAATTTTGTTATTATTTTGCTATAACATTTGTAATAATAAATGTAGTAAATAACAAAAAAAAAAAATATTTTCAATAAATCATAATGGTTGACATTTGTTGTGCGTGGTGCACAATGTAGTGATTTTCTTTATTATGACATTAATTGTAATGTTAATTAATGTAATATTAATTATATTTAATTTTTTTATTTAGTAGAATTAGTAGTAATAGAATATAAGTAATTAAATAATCTTATAAAGGTGATAACTGGAAAAAAAGAAGTGAGAATAAAATATTCATTTGTAGTGGGTTGGAGATAATTTAGGTCACATTACTTGAAAACACCAAATTTGGTGTAAAATTACACCAGACTTGGTGTTGTTGGTTGGAGACTCCTAATGCTTCGTTTGTGCTCCTACTCACTGTGGAGACTCCAATAGTCATTTATAGTTGCTTTATTACGATATCCGACAAGTTAAATTAATAAATCGCACTTCATGAAATGACGGAAAATCTTTTGACTCATTATTGTCATTTTATGAAGAGAGCAAAGTGATGACACTTGACATGATGAAGGAATTCGTTTGTGATGTTAACTAATGATGATTGGTGAGAAATATGAAGTTTGACGAAGAAGAAGAGAAAAAGATGGAGATTCTTTTGTGAAACAGTAATTGTTGTTTTCATTATGTTACTGAATATTTCCTGTCCCCTTTCTATTTCACTTAGTTCCATCTGAGTTATGAGGATGCAATATGTTTAGAAATAAAATAACTTGCTTACTGCAGAGAACAATGCATCATTGGAAAATTTGTTGCAGGGAAGGACAGTGGTCTGAATAACACCATATTTTGACTGAAAAATACCAACAGAGGATTGCTGGCAGAAGATTAAGCAAAGCTAGAATGGTAGTGTGTCCGCGGGAAGCTGTCAAAAATGCTGAATAAAGTGATGACAATTGTTTGGGACTTGGCTTGGACAGTGGATGTTTCAATGCTTAGTTTCTGAAACGATGGAAACAAGAAGCAGACACGGTATGCTAACAAGTAATCAAAAGTGATTGGAAGCGAGCAAAAGTACTTTTGAGGGTGTATTATGGTAATGACAAGTTTAGCACAAAACATCTGCAGGAAGAAGGGTAGAAAACCCGATCAGCTAAGATTTACGATTGAACAACATATATTAATGATTCTTAATGGCAGTTGAAGTTTTACTTGTTTGTGTGGCAGCACATTTTTAGTGATTTCACTCAGATTCTCTTTTTGGCATTGATGAAGTAAGAGTAAACGCGATTGTTTCATGCATCTGGCTTCATTCCATTTTAATCTAATAGTGTGATTTTTTCAAGTCAATTTTTTTTTTTTTCCTTTTCTATGAAAAGAAAGAGAAGGCATAAACAGTTATTGGGAGTTATTCTGATTTGGGCTCTCTCCAAAAGAATGTAGGTCATCAACACTTTTCTGTCTAATATTGTTCTTAACTTTTTGTGGTTTGGCTCTTTTTGTTGGAGAAGGAAATGAAGAATGTAAGAATTACCAATATTATAAAAGATTTTCTTGGGTTTGCACCAATAAAAATAAAAAATTACGGAAAAATGCACCAAACAATAAAGATGAAAATACCATTTTATTACTTCAGCAAGCATATGTAGCATGGAAGTCGACAGGTTAAAAGAACAACATTGCATAGGAAGCTTTATTTTTCTCAATTTTATGCTCTACATGCCGATGCATAACTTCCTGTACAATGTCATTAAAGGAAAAGGGACTCAAAATACTACAATTCTTAAACTGCATATGCATTTTTTTAACTGGATGGACCAAAATTGAGCATGAACTCAAACTATATACAATGCCAAAATAAAAGGAAAGTACCTATTATATATTTCATGTATGTATCTTTTTAAAGACATCTTCCAAAAAAATGCAAGAACCTCAGCCACATTCTCGGGTTTTTCTTGGTTTCCTTTGGCCTATCCATCAAGCAATCTGTAGCTGGAGAATCTTCAGTCTCTTCATTGCCTCTTGAATTTTCTGCCTCCAGCAAACATGGTGGTGCCTCTGGTGATGCATTTGTCCATTGACAGATGCTGTGGAGATAATTCTCCAGAGACACAGTAATTTGGTGAAACTCGGGTCGATCTTCTGGATTTTCTGCCCAACAAGACTGTAAAAGGGGTGCGATCTGTGCAGGAATATTATCCATGCTAGGCCTTCGGTTCTAGAATATCAGAAACATCCCATGCATCATCAACTAATGATTAGATATAGCCGTTGGTGACTAAGAAATTTCAAAAACAATCGCCAAGGAACAGAATATGACGTTTAAAGTGCATTCTAGGGATAATTACAAATCACCCCTGAGGTTCGGGCTACTTAAAAATAACTCCAGAGGTTTTTGAAAATTACAAAAAATCCCTTTGAGGTTTGATTCCCGTCTTACATATTACCTCTTCATAAGCAAAAAAACATTTCAAAAATCCCCTTAATATTTATAAAATATTACAGTTACCCCCTTAATTTAAAACATAATCAAACCTGAGGGACCTTTTTATAATTTTAAAACATCTCTGGATTTTTTTTGTAATTAGCCCAAACCTCAAGTTTTTTTTTTTAATTATCCCTTCATTCTAAGAATGCGAAAATGCTGATGATAGTTTGGAGGACAGTTAGTTGGACAAGTTCACATGCAAATTAGATATAGGAATAGGACACCCAAAGGCACAATCTATCTAATTTTGAGTAAGAAAAGGGATACAATGAAACACGGTAACTTTATGATCAAAATGCTCAAAAGTTTTATTATTAAATGTTCTTGAGACAGTTTTTGAGAATGTTGACTCAAATCCAAAACAAAAATTATATTCAATCTGCAGAACTTTTAAGTTAGGGATTAGTTACAAAAACTACCCTGAGCCTTAGCCAAATTACCAACAAATCCAGTTATTTTCAGAACTACAAATAGCCCATTCACATTTGTTTGTACTTTGCAAATTGAACCCTCATGAGGGGGTATTTGTTACTAAAAAACAAACCTCAAGAGGGTGTTTGTAACACCTTAAGGGGATATTTGCAATTTTGAAAGAAAACTGGAGTTTTTTTTTTGTAATTAGACTAAACCTCAAGGATAGTTTTTGTAACTAACCCTTTAAGTTATATAGCTTCTGAACAAAAAGAACTTGATATTTACATAAATGTAAGTTTCATCATTGTCTTAGGACTGTCATTTCTCCATTCTTCCCCAAACAATGTCAAAAAAGTTGGATTAAATTTGCATTGTCTTTAATGATACAAAGCAATTACTATAAAATGTAGGGAAAGCCATACCATAGCTGCAGCATACGCCACCATTATGTTATTCCTGCCTTTGAAGGGGGTGCGATTAGTTAGCAGCTCCCAAAGAACCATAGAGAAACTATACACATCAACTTTGTGATCATAATGCTTCTTTACGCCCAGACGAAGAGATTCTACGCTGAACAACTGTGATTCAAGAAAACAGTTAAGGCTTATATATAGCAATGCAAAAAAGATAAAGGGATAATTACAAGAAAAAAACAGAGGTTCCTTAAAAAAAAAAAAAAAAAAAAAGACCCTTGACGTTTGGTTCCGTCCTCATAAGCAAAAAATATTTCAAAAACCCCTTGATATTTTCTAGAAACATTACAACTACCCCTTTAAATTTAACACAATCAAATCCTCAGGGGTCTTTTGTAATTATCCCAAAGATATAAAAAAATTGTGCAAGAGAAATACCTCAGGAGCCATCCAACGATACGTCCCTGCTTCGGTTGTCATTTCGTCATCAGACTCTTCTCTAGCTAATCCAAAGTCAGCTAATTTGATTTTCTTCTTGTCTTCTGTCAGAAGTAAATTGCCTACATTATCAGTAGAAATATCTCCATCAGCAATAAATAGAGAACTGTTGACAACACGAATGGTTAATAACATGGAAAATATGCAATATGAAGAATAAACAAATACATATGCATGAAACATTACTTGGTTTAAGATCACGGTGGATAATTCTATTTCGATGAAGATATTCCATTGCTCTGGAAATTTCTAAAGCAAAATGCATGGAAAGCTTCAGATCAGGGCAATTTGGACGAACACTCCACAAAAACTTCTGTAGCGTGCCACCTTTCATCAGCTCTGTGATTATCATCATTTTCGGTTCCAAAGTGACGCCAATTAACTGTTCAAATAACATGAACGTCTAAATTAGAAAGCATTGCTCAATATAGAGAAAAAGAAAGTCTTCAAGTTTCACTTTCATCTGCATACCTTTACAATATTGTCATGATTTACTCTAGAAAGCATTGAAACCTCCCTAGTGAATTTTTCCTGAAGGTCAGGGCTCACAGTTGCTGACATGTCTGGTTGTATCACTTTTACAGCCACAGGCGTGGACCTGTACCTGGAAGAATCCAAAGAAGAAGAAAATTCTCTATTAATGGCATGCCAACAAAAACTAGTGTTTTTTAAGATAATTTATTCTTTACCATTGTCCAGTTTTATGAAATTTTAATATGCCAGATATGTATATGTGTCTCAACCAACAGTTAATACATCCAGCCACTTTGAGCATTGGCTATAAGCTTCTTAACCAATTTCCTCTAATAGATATACTTTATCTTAGACAAATTTTTTAACCAACAACGGCGTCATTTATTTAAGGCATTTCTCTCAGTGAGGAAACTCCGACATATTATATCGATACGAATTCTATCTAAGGTCCCTTCTTTGCTAGAGAGATTTCATATATTTTTGGCCGTGCCATATAAAACTTATAAATCATATTTGCTATGACTGGATGTTTAAATCAATTCCATGTATTTCTTGAGTTTCTGTAAGCATCACTTGCACCTAATGATATAGACAATGTCACCATATGCAATGAAGAGTATTAGCACGAATATTTATGCTATATGCTTATAAAGATATATATTGTTCCTCATCTATCTGGAATCATTCTGTCAAGTCTTTAGTTCTCTTGGTTTTTCATAAAACTGTAACATTGTCTGCATGCTCACAAAAATCCTTAAGAACTCAAATCATACCAAAAAAAAATTCATATTTATTGTCAACTAAATGAAAGCTAAAGTTATCTTTAATTTACTCTCAGAGAAGTCATATTTCTTGATAATATCAAGCATCCTCTAGTTCTTTATTGCATTTTATCTGCTAATAAATTGCATCTTAAATTTATTTCTCTTTTCTCACTAACATTTTGTAAGTTAGAAGGCATTCAGATCCATTAACAAAGGCTTCAATTCCAAAAACGTTCTGCTAATGACATGCTACTTATATATTTCCATCCAATGAATGACTTATTTATGATTCTGTATATACTCAACCAATATAATATCTCTTTTAATGACAGAATTATTCAATCATCCACTGACCACCTATAGACGGCAACCATAACTACAATGCACACTCACTTTATAGAAAGGATTTAAAGGCTCATATACCAAAATTATGATTTTTGTATTTGGAATTAGAAAATCGATGTTTGGTGACACTATATATTTATGGGCCATACTAAATCTATGAAGCAATGAGATAAATCAGAATGTTGTTTACAGTACTATATGTCATTGTAGGTTTTTACGCTTAATAGGCCGAAGATCATTACTCCGTCAACAGAACAATAATTAGTGCCTGATAGTTTTTTTTTGGTTACATAAATCTTATTTCCCAAGATCCGCAAAATTTTTTGTAATAATATATGGGAAACATTACATGAATCGGTGAGCAATCCTATGCGGATGGCCAAAATCTAAAAGAATTTTTCCAATTAAATGCCAAAAATTTTCACGACATTCGCCTAACACAATTAAGAGCCTCAACAGTCGGAACAAAATTGCGGACGTATGCACTTCCATTCCTTTTGCGAAACTCCGTTCTAGATGACAACAATCTAATTCGTGTCAAACGAAAGTTAGGAAGAGAATCAAATTACAGCGAACGTTACAACTTTTACTCTTTCTTTTATGTCATCAAAAGCATGTACCACTACTTGTGTGTTTTTTCCTTTCGTCATCAGTTCGGAATTGCAATGGCAATAAACTAACGCTCTTCCTCGGTTTCTCAGTCCTAAATTTGATATCAGAATGTTGCTTAAACAACTGTTAACTGTTAAGAAATCACTGTAATGCTCAAAATTGGTTTGATTAACCAATTCATTTCTTGCAAAGAAAAATTCTATCAACCTATTAGCAAATTCCTTCATTGAGAAAATCCTGATTTTCCCTTCTTTTACCAACCATTACACCGATTTTCGATATCAAAGTGCAAATGAGAATGAAATACAACGGCTGTCATTTCAAGAAAATAAAAAACAGGATTATGTGTTTGATACATTAACAGAGATTGACAGAATTAGCACCGAGAAATCGAAAAACAAAATGACAAATTCTTGCTATAACCTTCCAATATCACCACAACAAAAGCAAAACATTTAACAGATAAATAACATAGGGAAAAAAAACAATTTATATTTAATGTCAACTAAATGAAAGCTAAAGTTATCTTTAATTTACTCTCAGACAAGTCATATAATGAGATAAACCAGAATGTTGTTTACAGTATTGGAGGTTTTTACGCTTAATAGGCCGAAGATCATTACTCCGTCAACGCAATAATTAGTGTCAGATAGTTTTTTCTTGGTTACATAAATCTTATTTCCCAAGATCCGCAAAAAGTTTTGTAATAAATATATGGGAAACGATACATGAATCGGTGAGCAATCCTATGCGGATGGCAAAAATCAAAAGAATTTTCCGATATGCCAAAAATTTATATTTATTATTTCACGACATTCGCCTAACGCAATTAAGAGCCTCAACAGTCGGAACAAAATTGCGGACGTACACACTTCCATTCCTTTTGCGAAACTCCGTTCTAGATGACAACAATCTAATTCGTGTCAAACGAAAGTTAGGAAGAGAATCAAATTACAGCGATAACGTTACAACTTTTACTCTTTCTTTTAATCATCAAAAGCATGTACCACTACTTGTGTGTTTTTCCTTTCTGTCATCAATTCTGAATTGCAATGGCAATAAACTAACGCTCTTCCTCGGTTTCTCAGTCCTAAATTTGATATCAGAATGTTGCTTACTGTTAACTGTTAAGAATTAATGTACTGCTCAAAATTGGTTTGATTAAACAATTCAATTTCTTGCAAAGAAAAATTCTATCAACCTATTAGCAAATTCCTTCATTGAGAAAAGCCAGATTCGTCCTTCTTTTACCAACCATTACACCGATTTTCGGTGCCAAAACGCAAATAAGAATGAAATACAATTGCAGACATTTCAAGAAAATAAAAAAACAGGATTATGTGTTTGATACATTAACAGAGATTGACTGAATTAGCACCGAGAAATCGAACAAAAAAATAATGAATTCTTGCAATAACCTTCCGATATCACCCCAACAAAAGCAAAACATTTAACAGATTAATAAGATAGAAAAAAAAATGAATGAAACCCAACATTCCAAAACATCAAATCGCACGAATTAAATGCAAGAACAGTGACATGCATGGCAACTCAAGAACATTAACCACCATAAAATCAACATTATTGCTGATGAAATTGAACAATTTAGATGGGTTCTTTGTTTTTTGTTTTTTTTTTTTTTTTTTTTTTGCAGGGGAAAAAAAAGCACTTACAGTCCTTCGTAGACAAATGAATAAGTCCCTTCACTGATCATTTGCCCGATAGCAAGCTGGTTTGCATCCACCAACAGTTTCTCATCAATTTGGACAGAATTATGGACACCCAAATCATCATCATTTGCATTTATACTGAAAAAAGTAGACAGAGAAAGTTCAGAGGGTTTATGTTGATCAGTCATTTTCGCTGATAAACCCTCTGTTCATTAACAGATAGAAAGAGAGAGAGAATTTTTGTTGGGGTGGTGTGTTTGAATGGGATAACAGTGATAGAAATAAGAGGGAAAATCTTTTAAGTTGAGAAAAATATTATAAATTCTTGTAATCTTATGAATAATGCTGGTGACGTCAAAAAAGAAAATCTTATTAAATTACTGGGACCCTACGGCTCGGTGAGTTGGTCATTTCAGAAAAATATATATATATATATATATATATATATATATATATATTATTTTCAACCATTTTAATTGGGTATGATTTAATGGATAAAAATATATTAAAATATTAATTTAATCAATATAAGGGTAGTAGGGTAAAATAACATAACAAGTTAGTTACAAAATGGAATTAAATCTCTTTTTATTACATCTCCCAATTTCCCAATCTATCTCTCTCTCTCTCTCTATCTCTCTCTCTCTCTCTCTCTCTCTCTCTCTCTCTCTCTCTCTCTCTCATTCCTCCATTAGCGTAAATTGAAGAACTCGAAAATTACGAGTTCATGAAAATTATAGAGAAAAAAAAAAAATCGGTGCAATATTACAGGAGAAATAACGCAGTGAGTTGAAAACTAAATATGCAACAAAACTAAATATGCATTATCGAAAAACTATCTATGCGGCGTAAAAAACTAATATGTAGTACATTATATCCAACTATGCAAGACGCCATAAACTATGCAACAAAATCAACTAACTATGTATTATCTAGAAACTATCTATGCATTGTGGAATAACTAAATATGCAAAGACATTATGTAACATCCCATTTTTATAATTTCCAAAAAAGATCCCATTTGCATAACTAAATATACATTATATTGAACCTATTTAAGTGTAGTATAAATTGACATTATATTCAATTATGTCTTGTTTTCGTAAAATAGTACCAACAAAATAAAAATATGCATTATTTGATATAATTATGCGAAAAGAACTTAACTATGATGTAAAATAAAAATATTTAGAAAAAACAAAATCCCGTGAAAATCAATTTGACCCATAAAACTAGGACCACTAATTTGAATTACAAAATTACAATCTTACCCTTAAAATCAACAAAAATTAGGAAATAATTAGAAAAATTGAATTAATCACATCCCTTCATTTTTTATGATCAATGGGTAAGATGAGTCCACTTTGTCTCACCTAAGGAGGGTGGTCTCATTTGAACCAAATATATATATATATATATATATATATATATATATATATACATATATTTTTTATTTTTTTTTGAAAGCAGAAATATAATTTTTTTCGTATAATTTGAGTCGAAGTAACTTTTATTATGTATATATATTTTTTGCACCCACACATACTTGTATAGGCATGGGCGTAGACAAGGGGGCCTCCCCGGCCCTACGTGCACCCCAATTTTTTTTGGTCGAGTTTTTTCAAAGGGAAAAAATGAAAAAAAAAATATATATATATATTTTTAAGGAAAAAAATAGTTGAGCTAAGGGGGAAAAATTTTTGGACTAGAAGTAATTATGCGGGCGGACTACGCCCCTGTGTATACGCAAGATAGACATTAAAAATGCACTTGCACGTACGGATGCATTTGATTTTCTCTATTTAATGGAGTTTGTCAAAAAGATGTGCGATTTTTAAGTATGCATGAGATTACTATAATACGGAAGTGTCCGTTATAGAATTTTAGTTCAAGATTTGTCTTTTCATTGTAATCTAATTCTATCATCGAGTAAATGTCGAATTCGATTGTAAATATTTTTGTACTGAATTTTACTACATATTATTTTCTTTAAATTGTTATAGGAAATGTAAGACACTAAAATGTACTTGCACATGGGGTTGCATTTGATTTTCTCTAATTTAATGGAGCTCGTCAAAAAGATGTGCGGTTTTTAAGTAGGCATGAGATTACTATAATATTGAGGTGTCCGTTATAGAATTTTAGTTCAAGATTTGTCTTTTCGTTGTAATCTAAATATCGAATTCGATTGTAAATTTTTTTTTGTATTGAATTTTACTGCATATATTTTCTTTAAATTGTTATAAGAAAGGTAAGACACTAAAAATGCACTTGCACGTAGGGTTGTATTTGATTTTCTCTAATTTAATGAAGTTCGTCAAAAAGATGTGCGGTTTTTAAGTGCGCATGAGATTACTATAATACGGAAGTGTCCGTTATAGAATTTTAATTCAAGATTTGTCTTTTCGTTGTAATCTAATTCTATCATCGATTAAATGTCGAATTCGATTGTAAATATTTTTGTATGCACTTGCACGTGGGGTTGCATTTGATTTTCTCAAATTTAATGGAGCTCATCAAAAAGATGTGCGATTTTTAAGTAGGCATTAGATTACTATAATACGAGAGGTGTCCGTTATAGAATTTTAGTTAAAGATTTGTCTTTTCGTTGTAATCTAAATGTCGAATTCGATTGTAAATAATTTTTTTTTGTATTGAATTTTACTGCATATTATTTTCTTTAAATTCTTATAGGAAAGGTAAGACACTAAAAATGCACTTGCACGTAGGGTTGCATTTGATTTTCTCTAGTTTAATGGAGTTTGTCAAAAAAATGTGCGTTTTTTAAGTACGAATGAGATTACTATAATACGAAAGTGTCCGTTATAAAATTTTAATTCAGGATTTGTCTTTTCGCTGTAATCTAATTCTATCACCAAGTAAATGTCGAATTCAATTGTAAATATTTTTGTATTGAATTTTACTGCATGTTATTTTCTTTAAATTGTTATAAGAAAGGTAAGACATTATAATGCACTTGCACGTAGGTTGAATTTGATTTTCTCTAATTTAATGGAGTTCAACAAAAAGAAGTGCGGTTTTTAAGACGCATGACATTACTATAATACGGAAGTGTCGTTATAGAATTTTAATTTAAGATTTATCTTTCCGTTGTAATCTAATTCTATCATCGAGTAAATGTCGAATTCAAAAAGATGTGTGGTTTTTAAGTACGCATGAGAATACTATAATACAGAGGTGTCCATTATATATTTTAATTCAAGATTTGTCTTTTTGTTGTAATTTAAACGTCGAATTCGATTGTAAATATTTTTTATATTGAATTTTACTGCGTATTATTTTCTTTAAATTGTTATAGGAAAGGTAAGACACTAAAAATGCACTTGCACGTAGCGTTGCATTGATTACTATAATACGGAAGCGTCCGTTATAGAATTTTATTTTAAGATTTGTCTTTTCGTTGTAATCTAATTCTATCATCGAGTAAATGTCGAATTCGATTGTTAATATTTTTGTATTGAATTTTACTGCATATTATTTTCTTTAAATTGTTATAGGAAAGGTAAGACACTAAAATGCACTTGCATGTGGGGTTGCATTTGATTTTCTTTAATTTCATAGAGCTCGTCAAAAAGATGTGTAGTTTTTAAGTACACATGAGATTACTATAATAAAGAAGTGTCCGTTATAGGAATTTTAATTCAAGATTTGTCTTCTCGTTGTAATCTAAATGTCGAATTCGTTTGTCATTTTTTTTATTGAGTTTTACTGCATATTATTTTCTTTAAATTTTTATAGGAAAGGTAAGACACTAAAAATGCACTTGCACGTATGGTTGCATTTGATTTTCTCGAATTTAATGGAGTTCGTCAAACAGATGTGCGGTTTTTAAGTACGCATGACATTACTATAATACAGAAGTGTCTGTTATAGAATTTAATTCAAGATTTATCTTTTTATTTTAATCTAATTTTATCCTCGAGTAAATGTCGAATTCGATTGAAAATAGTTTTTTATTGAATTTTACTGTATATTATTTTCTTTAAATAGTTATGGGGAAAGTAAGACACTATAATGCACTTGCACGTGAGGTTGCATTTGATTTTCTCTAATTTAATGGAGCTCGTCAAAAAGATGTGCGGTTTTTAAGTACGCATGATATTACTATAATACAAATGTGTCCGCTATAGAATTTTAATTTTAGATTTGTTTTTTTTGTTGTAATCTAAATGTCGAATTCGATTGTAAATATCTTTTTGTATTGATTTTTAATGCATATTATTTTCTTTATGTCACGCACCAATTTACATAACCCAATAAAATAGATTAACATTCAATAGAGAACAACCTCAAATATTCAAATACTTAGGCTCATCAAGAGCTACTATCTAAGTACCAAAAACTAAAAGAAACATAAATACATCGGAATTCTATATATATCATAACTTAGAATTACAATAGATCTGCAACTTACCTAACTATTACAAGATAAAATAGTTATATTGTCAAGCACTGACGGATAAACCCTTCAAACTGAAATTGCTATGTAGAGTCTACTCTAATCTCAAGTCTTGTGTCATTCTCATCGATCTCAAAATATTTGGTCTCGAAAAGTTTTATGAAAATATGGGGTGAGCCAAACGAGCTCAGTGGTTGGGGCAGAGGAATGCAATTTTGTTTAATTAAAAGTTGAAATAGTTCTTTTTACTTGAGCAAAATATTTGGCGAGTCTAAAAGTTATTTATATATGCATGATAAGGGTGCACATACAATTCATTTACCGCAATGATCGAAAACGTATAGCAATTCAATAACGATTAATTAATTTTGCATGCTAGCAATGAAGCAATGCACAATATGCAACAACAGTTCATCAAGTACAATAAAGGTTTTATTTTGTAAACGGATAATAGATATCCCAATTTTAAAATAAATAATGGACATCTTGTTTTAGAATACAGTTTTTTTGATATAAACAATTAATTAATTTTGACGTCAGCCCGAAATAAGAAACGTAGGTTCAGTGTTGATCGGACACTGACCCTGTCCGTTCTCCTTATGGCTCCCAACAATATTTGGCCCAAGCCCAGTCACTTTATCCATCCCACTACACTCGACGTCTCTTTAGCTATGGGTTTTTGCTCAGAGATCATCATACTCCGGAATATACCATTCACGACCCAAGTTCTATTGCCATCTCCGGCCCGACCAGAAAATAGGAGTAGGTACATGGGTAGTTAAACAGGGACAACAGATAACTTGTTCGGTCCATTGTCTAACCTATCCACACCGAAATAGACTTAAACAGTCAATTTTTGTCAAAGTGACATTTATTATCCCAAAGGCCGAGTCAAGCAGTTACAATAGTTAAAATACAAATGAATATGTAATTTGACACCATGAATGATATACTTTATGTTTCTTTTTTAATAAACGAAAATATTTTGGAAGAAACACAAAACATAATCATAGAACAATCTTATATTGTGAACTTCAAAAAAATGATGTATATCGTGAAATTATGCAATTGCTTATGTCGTGAAGTTCAGGAATAGTTAATGCCGTGAAATTTATGAAATTACGAGCAAACCTAATTTTTTTTAGAAAAATAATAATTTGCCCATCTTTGACTCAAATGTCACCTTAAGGGTGTGCAGAATACATGTCCTAATTATCGGCTTGATCTCGTCTCTTACACAAAATAGCATAATATATCTTAGGGGGCTAAAATAAAGATAAATAAATTGTCCTAACTTAAATTCATTAGGGAAATCCCTCATAAGAATTGGGGCATTTAGACTGAAATTGAAGAAGTTAGAAGAAAAACAAGATATCTAATAATGTTCGGGATTTGATTTCATAAATTTTGGTGATAAAGGGTAATATTAAAATTTTAGATGGATCCTGCATGCAAGAAGGGCGTGGAGAGACTATGAATCAAATTTGAACTTAATCAAAGTTTGTTTGACCATTTTGAGGTCGAAAACGAGAAAATTAGGAGTTATGCAATCAGTCTTTACCTTGTTAATCTTAACCGATTAAATGGCAAAATTTAATAATTTATTTGAGTTCAAATGACAATACACGTATGTATATACATATTATTTTCAAATCAAATAATACAGAATGGATCCACTGTAAACTAATCTCTTCAAAAAAACATCTTGTAAGTTGTAATGATAAAATTAAGCTTTTCATTGTATTATCAAATGACAAAAAGGCTTTTATATATGTTCAGAATATAACCTGCTAAAATCCAAATTTAGTCCTTTATTAGAGTTTTGGAACATTGCAACTTTGCAAAAATATAGATTTTGCTACGAATTATACAAATTAAGGATTCACAGGACGTAGCCCTTTAAATAAACCGACAGAAATTAATTCCAATCTCGTCCAATTATATTATAATATGTTTCTAACAAGCTGGACTATTACACAGAAAAATCATTTAGATTGTGATTATAAGTCAGTGCTACACCAATTTCTCCAAATTAATACTTGAAGCCTACAGACTATCTTTCAAATCATTGCCAAAATGCATATATTTATAATGAACTTTATGAAGTTCTATTAATTTTTAGGATAATAAATTAAAATTATCATAATCCTCTTTTAAAGGTATAGATTCTTCTATTGTTTTAACAATATAATCAGATCTAAATAATAAATGATTAGATCTATAAATGGTAATGACCAGTTTTGGAGATTTTTCTCAAAATTTTCAGAGATTATTATCTCTTTATTTTTCTGGTTTTCCAAATTTTTAAAGAATTTTTTGGAAAGTATTTACTTAATCGATTCATTTTGAAAATAAGTAAACGACTTACACACTCGACCTGCTCTTAAATACGAGCTAATTCTGTTACCCTGGTCGATTGGCTATAATTTCAACACGGTCGTGTTGCCAAAAACGCAAGAGTACGCGTTCGAGATCGATTCCGAACGGACCTTCTCCTTTTCCTGCCATTGCTCGGAGTTTCTATTCGCAGATCTGAATCGGCGAGAGAATTTGGGATTAACAATCAAAAGATTAGTCTTTTTCTTTTTTTTTTTAATATTACAAAAACTCAATTAAATACCTAATTACAGATTAGTCCCTTAATAAGAAACTTATGTCATCAAATGAACATATATGAATAAGAAACTTTTTGGGATTATTATACGTGGGTTACTCGTTGGATCAACATATACGCGTTACTCAAAAATTTTTAAAGCTAGATTTTCTTTTTTACGGTTTTCAATATAGTCCTTAAATCTTTTCACAAATTTGTATTACTCGTGATTTAAGAAAAACAAATACATCGAACCAAAGTAATCATCTCATATAATCACCAAAATTACTACTAATCAGAAAAGGAAAGAATATGGCAGATTGATGCTTATGCAATTGAAGATAAGAACACTTTTTTTTCTTCAAAAATTTAATTAAATAAAGTTTTACCCACATCCAAGTTAAATCTCATTCACGAGAGGGTCAACAAAGGCACCTAGTAGAACCACTTGCTAGGTTTGGTTAATGTATCGGCCATACACCGAGGAGATGTTTTTGATGCAAATTCCAAGAGAATTGGGCGATAATGATCGAAAACGGCAGTGGCATGTGGCGGAGGCCATAGAAGGAGCGGTGTGTGGCGGAATAGAAGGAAATTAAAATAAAGGATAAATGATGTATATGCATGGCTGAAAGTGGAGGAGAAGTAGAGGAACTTCTCCTTCTTGGAGGTGGTCGGCGGCTGACAAAGGGGAGAATGGAAGTGAGAGAGAAAAAATGAGATAGAGGCGTTTGGTAGGGTTAGTCTTCTTCTTATCCAGACAGACCCATATGGGTCGAACCGAGTGAAGTGGGTTGGTTGATATATTGAAAATTAATTAATGGATTTAGTTAATTGCTGGGCTGTTCAATCATTAAGTTACTAATGGCCTAAGGTTATAACTAATATATTTGTAAAATGCTGAAAAATAACCTTAAAGTGGATTAAGACCAATTATCTAATTTAACACTACAAACTCGAAAATAATATGCCACAAAAAAATAATAACGATACAAAACAAAATTTTATACTAAAATATTCTTTATAACAATATTATGCGATTATCCGAAGGTGGGGTTTTACACTTTAAATTATTATAGGAAAGGTAAGACACTAAAAATGCACTTGTACGTAGAATTGCATTGATTTTCTCTAATTTAATGGAGTTCATCAAAAAGATGTGCGATTTTTAAGTACAAATGAGATTACTATAATACGGAAGTATCCGTTATAGAATTTTAATTCAAGATTTGTCTTTTCGTTGTAATCTAATTCTATCATCGAGTAAATGTCAAATTCGATTGTAAATATTTTTGTATTGAATTTTACTGCATATTATTTTCTTTAAATTGTTATAGGAGAGGTAAGACACTAAAATGCACTTGCACGTGGGGTTGCATTTGATTTTCTCTAATTTAATGGAGATCGTCAAAAAGATGTGTGGTTTTTAAGTAAGCATGAGATTACTATAATACAGAGGTGTCCGTTATAGAATTTTAATTCAAGATTTGTCTTTTCGTTGTAATCTAAATGTCGAGTTCAATTGTAAATATTTTTTTGTATTGAATTTTAATGCATATTATTTTTTTTAAAATTGTTATAGGAAAGGTAAGACACTAAAAATGCACTTGCACGTAAGATTGCATATGATTTTCTCTAATTTAAGGAAGTCTGCAAAAAAGATATGCGGTTTTTAAGTACAAATGAGATTACTATAATACGGAAGTATCCGTTATAGAATTTTAATTCAAGATTTGTCTTTTCGTTGTAATCTAATTCTATCATCGAGTAAATGTCAAATTCGATTGTAAATATTTTAATATAGAATTTTACTGCGTATTATTTTCTTTAAGTTGTTATAGGAAATGTAAGACACTAAAATGCACTTGCACGTGGGGTCAGATTTGATTTTCTCTAATTTAATGGAGCTCATCAAAAAGATGTGTGGTTTTTAATGATGCATGAGAATACTATAATACAAAGGTGTCTGTTATATAATTTTAATTCAAGATTTGTCTTTTCGTTGTAATCTAAATGTCGAATTCGATTGTAAATATTTTTTTATATTGAATTTTACCACGTATTATTTTCTTTAAAGTATTATAGGATAGGTAAGACACTAAAAATGCACTTGCACGTAGGGTTGCATTTGATTTCTCCAATTTAATGGAGTTCATAAAAAATATGTGCGGTTTTTAAGTACACATGAGATTACTATAATACGGAAGTATCCGTTATAGAATTTTATTTCAAGATTTGTCTTTTCGTTGTAATCTAATTGTATCATCGAGTAAATGTCGGATTCGATTGTAAAGATTTTTGTAATGAATTTTACTGCATATTATTTTCTTTAAATTGTTATAGGAAAAATAAGACACTGAAATGCACTTGCACGTGGTGTTTCATTTGATTTTCTCTAATTTAATGGGGAGCTCGTAAAAAAGATGTGCGGTTTTTAAGTACGCATGAGATTACTATAATACAGAGGTGTCCGTTATAGAATTTTAATTCAAGATTTGTCTTTTCGTTGTAATCTAAATGTCGAATTCGATTGTCAATATTTTTTTATTGATTTTTATTGCATATTATTTTCTTTAAATTGTTATAAGAAAGGTAAGACACCAAAAATGCACTTGCACGTAGGTTTGCATTTGATTTTATCTAATTTAATGGAGTTCGTCAAAACGATGTGTGATATTTAAGTATGCATGAGATTACTACACGAAAGTGTCCGTTATAGAATTTTAATTCAAATTTATGTTTTCGTTGTAATCTAATTGTATCATCGAGTAAATATCGAATTCGATTGTAAATATTTTTGTATTGAATTTTACTGCATATTATTTTCTTTAAATTGTTATAGGAAAGGTAAGACACTAAAATGCACTTGCACATGGTGTTTCATTTGATTTTCTCTAAATTAATGGGGAGCTCGTAAAAAATATGTGCGGTTTTTAAGTACGCATGAGATTACTATAATACAAAGGTGTCCGTTATAGAATTTTAATTCAAGATTTGTCTTTTCAATGTAATCTAAATGTCGAATTCGATTGTCCATATTTTTTTATTGATTTTTATTGCATGTTATTTTCTTTAAATTGTTATAAGAAAGGTAAGACACCAAAAATGCACTTGCACGTAGGGTTGCATTTGATTTTATCTAATTTAATGGAGTTCGTCAAAACGATGTGTGAAATTTAAGTATGCATGAGATTACTACACGAAAGTGTCCGTTATAGAATTTTAATTCAAATTTATGTTTTCGTTGTAATCTAATTGTATCATCGATTAAATGTCGAATTCGATTGTAAATATTTTTGTATTGAATTTTACTGCATATTATTTTCTTTAAATTGTTATAGGAAAGGTAAGACACTAAAATGCACTTGCACTTGGTGTTTCATTTGATTTTCTCTAAATTAATGGGGAGCTCGTAAAAAAGATGTGCGGTTTTTAAGTACGCATGAGATTACTATAATACAGAGGTGTCCGTTATAGAATTTTAATTCAAGATTTGTCTTTTTCGTTGTAATCTAAATGTCGAATTAGATTGTAAATATTTTTTTGTATTGAATTTTATTGCATATTATTTTCTTTAAGTTGTTATAAGAAAAGTAAGACACTAAAAATGCACTTGCACGTAGGGTTGCGTTTGATTTTCTCTAATTTAATGGACTTCGTCAAAACGATGTGCGTTTTTTAAGTACGCATGAGATTACTATACAAAAGTGTCCGTTATAGAATTTTAATTCAAGATTTATGTTTTCGTTGTAATCTAATTCTATCATCGAGTAAATGTCGAATTCGATTGTAAGTATTTTTGTATTAAATTTTACTGCATATTATTTTCTTTAAATTGTTATAGGAAAGGTAAGACACTAAAATGCACTTGCACATGGTGTTTCATTTGATTTTCTCTAAATTAATGGGGAGCTCGTAAAAAAGATGTGCAGTTTTTAATTACGCATGAGATTACTATAATACAAAGGTGTCCGTTATAGAATTTTAATTCAAGATTTGTCTTTTTCGTTATAATCTAAATGTCGAATTAGATTGTAAATATTTTTTTGTATTGAATTTTATTGCATATTATTTTCTTTAAATTGTTATAAGAAAAGTAAGACACTAAAAATGCACTTGCACGTAGGGTTGCGTTTGATTTTCTCTAATTTAATGGAGTTCGTCAAAAAACGATGTGCGTTTTTTAAGTACGCATGAGATTACTATACAAAAGTGTCCGTTATAGAATTTTAATTCAAGATTTATGTTTTCGTTGTAATCTAATTCTATCATCGAGTAAATGTCGAATTCGATTGTAAGTATTTTTGTATTGAATTTTACTGCATATTATTTTCTTTAAATTGTTATAGGAAAGTTAAGACACTATAATACACTTGCAAGTGGGGTTGTATTTGATTTTCTCTAATTTAATGGAGCTCGTAAAAGAGATGTGCGATTTTTAAGTACGTATGAGATTACTATAATCCAAATGTGTCCGTTATAGGATTTTAATTCAAGATTTGTCTTTTCGTTGTAATCTAAATGTCGAATTCGATTGTAAATAACTTTTTTTGTATTGAATTCTACTATATATATTTTCTTTAAATTGTTATAGGAAAGGTAAGACACTAAAAATGCACTTGCACGTAGCGTTGCATTTAATTTTCTCTAATTTAATGGAGTTCGTCGAAAAGATGTGCGGTTTTTAAGTACACATGAGATTACTATAATACGAAAGTGTCCGTTATAGAATTTTAATTCAAGATTTGTCTTTTCGTTGTAATCTAATTTTATCATCGAGTAAATGTCAAATTCAATTGTCAATATTTTTTTATTGAATTTTACTGCATATTATTTTTTTCAAATTGTTATAGGAAAGGTAAGACACTAAAATGCACTTGCACGTGGGGTTAGTCTCAGATTTATAAGAATAGAAAGAAGATTCCGATGATGGTAAAGACGAACTCGAAGTTATATTTGATTTTCTCTAATTTAATGAAGCTCGTCAAAAAAGATGTGTTTTCTTTAGTACACATGAGATCATTATAATACAAATGTGTTCGTCATAGAATTTTAATTCAAGATTTGTCGTTCGTTGTAATCTAATTCTATCACCGAGTATATATCGAATTCAATTGTAATATTTGAATGTAATTGCAATCGAATTCGGTCTTGGTTCATTTCCACACTAACAGTGGTGGATGCAGGACTTGGGACTTGGGGGACGAAACATGTTTTTGAAGACTTATAGAATGATTTTTTCCTCAAATTTTTTTTGGGGGGAGGCAAATGTAATTTTTCATTAGTATTGACATAATTATAGAATAAATAACAAGTAAGAAAAATAAACTGTGAAAATTCTGGCGGGTAGCGGCCCCACTTGCCCCCCTTAGTTCTGCCATTGCATGTTAGATAAATATTTTTATCATGATTTTGATGATTATGTTTTACTGAGTTTTTATACCAAAATAATGACTCCTATTGATTTTCCAAATACTCCAAATCGGTTTTAAAATATATTCCGGAGTATTTCTTGAAATATTATTTTCGACTTTTCAAACAATTTGTATCGAGCGGCATTATAAGTGATTTCCATATTTTAAAGTGTGTTTAACAACTACTGAATACCATCAAGGTAAAACGGCACTCGGAAGCTTTCATATTTACACTCTTGTTGTAATAGCCTAAATTCTTGCACTTGCACAATCTTGAGGTCTAAGCTTTTTATTTTTGATTACACTTGCACTCAAAGTTGTATACTTTATTTATTGAGTTGTAATCTTGAATTTTTCTATCATCCAAACAAGATATCCTTGTTAGTGTTCTTGTGGTAAGAACACACTTGGATGATCTTAGGTGTTGAAGAGTGTGATACTCTTCATAGGTGTTGAAGGAAAATTGTGGTAATCTCCTTGAAGGTGTTGTAAGAAGATTGTGGTAATCTTCAAAGGTGGTGTTGTAACAATTGTGGTAATTGTTAATAAATTTCTTTTTCTTTTTCGAAACCCATCCCGGATATACTGGGGTGGTAGAGCACGTAGTCCTTAGATGGAGTGAAGATCTTTAAATCAACGTGTGTTGTTTAATTTCCACATTTACATTCTTGTCTTTGCTTGATCATCCAAAAAAGAGGGTGATTTGCGAAAAATCGGCATAATCTATTCACCCCTTCTAGATTATCATAGTCACTTGGACTAACAAGTGGTATCAGAGCCAAACTCTTTGGCTAGCTCATTCCGAGTAAAGAGGAAAGATCCATGGCTACTAACAAAGCATATCTCACCACCGACGCCTCCACCAACAAGCCACCGCTATTCGACGCCAACAACTACACATTTTGGAAAGACCGAATGGAGTGCTTTCTACAAGGTGCGGATTTGATATTTGGAATGTGATTATTGAAGGAGTTGATGAACCAACCAAGAAATTGGAGGACGGCACCTCGGTTCTCAAAACTTTCAAAGAGTTCGATGACAATGACAAGAATGCTTTCTCTCTAAACGGTAAAGCCTTAAATATTATACATTAATCTCTTACCGCCACAGAGTATAATCGCATAAGAGGCATAAGATCGGCACATGAAGTTTGGGAAAAATTGGAGACAATCTATGAAGGAACAAAGAAGGTCAAACAAGCAAGAAAAACCATGCTTGTTAAAGACTTTGAAAACTTCAATATGCATGATGGTGAAAGCATATCAAAAATGGTGGAAAGAATTGACAACATCGACAATCTTCTTGTGGCTCTCGGTATTGAACGCTATTCCCGGCTCATGGTCCGAATAGGTGATGGCTATCACGGAAGCACAAAATCTCGAAACACTCAAGTTCGATGAGCTCATCGGCAACCTCCTCATTTATGAAGTCTATCTCAAGGAGAGGAAAAATTCTAAACCATCCACTGTTAGTCCAAGTGGCTACGATAATCTAGAGGGGGGGTGAATAGATTATGCCGATTTTTTCGCAAATCACCCTGTTTTTCGAAACAACGAGTAAATAACAAGAATGTAAATGCGGAAAATAAACAACACTCGTTGATTTAAAGAGGTTCAACCCACCTAGGGCCTAATCCTCTACCACCCCAGTATCTCCGGGATGGATTTCAAAAAGAAAAAAGGTTTTATTAATTTACCAAAAATTAATACAACACCTTGAGGATTACCACAACCCTCTTACAACACCTTTGAAGATTACCACAACCTTCAAACACCTATCACCTAGATCACCCAAGTGTATTCTTACCACAAGAATACTCACAAGGATGTCTTGTGTTGAATGATGACCAAAATCAAGATTACAACTCAATAATGATTGATACAATATGAGTACAAGTGTAATCAAGAATTGAAAGCCTAGACCTCAAATTTGTGCAAGTGAAAGTGCTTAGGCTAATACAACAAGATATATGAAAGTGTTTGCTCAATTGCTCTTTGCTTGTATAGAGTGTTGTGTCTTGTTGCTTGAATGAAGCCTCTATATATAGGAGAGGACTTGGCTTTCATTTCCAGACATTGGCTCCTCCTTGGGGAGTGATTTCTTTGCAAAAGAAACCATTTAAAATGATCAATATAGCTGTTAGAAATCAATTCCACAAAATAGGGAAAAGTTGTCCGAAAAACAAGCGGATAGTTTCTTTGATAAACATGGGGTTCGACCGGTCGCGCAGAGATAAGATTGAAATTGAATTCTGCGAATTTTTACACAGGGGACCGGTCGAAGGGGGTGCGGCCGCTCTTAGCCGGACTATGTTGGTTGCCTTGACGATTTTACGAAATAGAGAAGTCGGAACAAAAATCCAACTTGCAGTGCATGTGTCGCCGGTCGGCCGACCGGGTCGACCGCACCTGCCGCCGCCCACCTGGTCGCCGGCCGCCCGCCTTTTTTTTTCTTACGTCCCATTTTTGTTTCTCGCCTTAACTCAGTGCGGGTTGCCCTATAGGCGGCCGGTCGAGCTGAAACAAATGTGTTGTCCAATGTTTTATTGAAAATAAACTTCAAGAAATACTCGAAAAATAGTAAAAATATTTTAAGTTGATCGGAAGTATTTAGACAACATTTAGGGACATAGTTTTGGTTTAAAAACAAATTTGAACAAACTCGATCATAATCATCAAAATCATGATAAAAACATTTATCTAACAAACTCCCCTTTTTGATGATTACAAACCAAAACAATTTTCTTGAGGACGATTTGAAAGCCAAATAAAATTTTCGGTTTTACGAGTAAACTATCCGTTAGAAGTATTTCATACAAAGCTCCCCCTATTTATGAGCATATCAACAAACGATTATTATAAGTAAGAAGCACAAGCTATAACAAGCTAATATATAATGCATCATGAGCTAAGGAGCTCCCCCTGTCACAAAACTTATAATCAATATCATCCGAGTCCAAAATTCAAGCTATGGACTAGGTATTAGAGTCCACAATACTTATTGCGAGCTTTTATTAGCTTTTCTTGAGCTAACGAGCCAATATCCTGTTTCTCCCCCTTTGGAATCATCAAAAAGAATGTTAGAATGGTGAAAACACCATACAATATCAAAGTGCGCCAAAGGGACGGTGTATTAACCGTTGAGCAATTTAAAGCATAATAATCCAAGGAAAATGGGAGAAATGTAATATGAAGAGTTCATACGCTTGTTTTGTTTGTCAAACCATGATCTCAATAAGTATAGAAAACTTTTGAAAACAAGAGAATCATGTATAAGTTGAAATTTTCATTGCGACATATCATCGAATACCTTGTGTGCGTTAAAAATAGAAGAGGTTGTATATAACCTTTATAAATGGTTCAAGCCAAAAATTTCAACACCAATTCAAGTCACTCATCATACATAACAACACAACAACCAAGCTCATCATGATCATACGAAAATTATATCAAAAATTAGTCAAGAAACTCGAAAACTCAAAGGTTCCACCCAATTGAGTAAAAGAAGCGAAATTCTTACCATTTGATCGGAAAGAGTGAGCCATAATGATGATGATCATGCTATATAATGTCCATGTTGTATAAGATATGCATGAAATCCATTTTTGAATGAAATTTGAGTGAATTTGGCAAAGGGGACGAAAAATGGCCAAAAATTTGTTAAAAAGAAGAATGCTGAAGACAGAACGTTTAAAAGCCAAAATATAGCTTAGGGCGACCGGTCGAGGTTGAGGGCGACGGTCGAGGTTGAGGGCGACCGGTTGCCCTCAACTCCTTCACCCCATTTGTTTTGTCGATTTTTCCAAAATCCGAATTTTCAACCAAAAATCCGATTTTTCGCCCCTAAGTTTTAAAAACATGCAAAATGCAAACGTAAGCATCATTCAATATGCATTATGCCTAACCGAGCTCGTATTGATGAAAAAGTCTCGGAAGATAGCGGTTTTGTGAAAATATCCGCTAATTGATCTGAGATGGTACAAAGGATATCTCAATTTTACGTTTTGAAACACAATCCCTTAGAAAATGATGTCGAATCTCAATATGTTTAGTACGGTTATGATGAACCGGGTTTTGAGCAATATTTATAGCGGATATATTATCACTAAAGATAGGTACATTTTCAAAAGAGCATTTGTAGTCCGCTAAGGTTTGTTTCATCCAAAGAAGTTGAGTACAACAAAATGCGGCGGAAATATATTCGGCTTCAGCCGTTGAAAGAGAAACACAGTTTTGCTTCTTTGAAAACCAAGAAACTAGGCAATTGCCTAAAAATTGACATGATCCGGAAGTACTTTTCCGATCATCAATATTACCCGCATAGTCCGAATCACTATAACCTTTAAGAGAAAAATTTCCATTCTTTGGATAAAATAAACCATATTGAATGGTGCCTTTCAAATATCGAAAAATCCTTTTAACGGAACTCATGTGAGATTCTTTGGGATTGCTTTGAAAACGAGCACATAGGCATACGACATGAAGAATGTCCGGTCTACTAGCGGTTAAATAAAGTAAACTACCAATCATACCTCGATACTTTGATTCATCCACGGACTTGCCTTTCTCATCTTTGTCAATTTTGACATGTGTTGCCATAGGAGTAGAGACGGTTCTTCCTTCTTCAATGCCGAACTTCTTCAAAAGTTCTTTTGTATACTTTGATTGCGAAATATAAATACCTTCTTGACATTGCTTAATTTGAAGTCCAAGAAAGAAGTTAAGCTCCCCCATCATACTCATCTCGAATTCTCCTTGCATTAACTTAGAAAATTTCTTGCACAAAGAATCATTAGTAGCACCAAAGATAATATCATCAACATATATTTGCACAAGTAAACAATCTTGCCCTTTTTCAAAAACAAATAGAGTTGTATCAACTTTACCTCTTATAAAACCATTTTGTAAAAGAAAAGAACTAAGTCTATCATACCATGCACGTGGTGCTTGTTTTAAACCATACAAGGCCTTTTTAAGTTTATAAACATCATTAGGCCTAGAAAATTTTTCAAACCCCGGAGGTTGTTTTACATAGACTTCTTCTTGAATAATACCATTTAAGAAGGCGGATTTAACATCCATTTGGTAAAGTTTAAAATTTTTAAAACAAGAATAGGCAAGCAAAATACGAATAGCTTCTAAACGTGCTACGGGTGCAAAAGTTTCATCATAGTCAATACCTTCTTCTTGACAATACCCTTGAGCTACTAACCTTGCCTTATTCCGAACAATGTTGCCTTGATCATCTAGTTTGTTCCGAAAAACCCATTTTGTGCCAATAATGGTTTGAGAAGGAGGACAAGGTACCAATTCCCATACACCATTTCTTTCAAATTGATTCAACTCCTCTTGCATCTCTAGAAACCAATCCTCATCCTCAATAGCTTCTTTAGCATTTTTAGGCTCTTTTTCAGAAATAAGAGCTTTCTCGGCAAATTTTCTCCGAGTCATCACTTTGTCAAGGGGATCACCAATAATAAGATCTTTTGGGTGATCTCCCTTAAATTTCAATGCAACGGGAAGATCCGAGATATCACCTCTATCTTCTTGAGAACCATTTGAAGTGGATGGTTGATCATTTGATATAGACGGTTGATCATCAATTTGAACAATTTGTTCAATAATATCCTCCTCATCACTTTCATCATTAGGAATTCTTTCAACTCCCGAAGCTTCATTGAATTTAACATGGATGGATTCTTCAACAACTCCACTAGTCTTATTGTAAACCCGATATGTTTTGCTTTTTGTTGAATATCCCATAAATATCCCTTCGGCCTTAGGATCAAGTTTGTCTAATTGATCCTTGGTATTCAAAATAAAGCATTTACAACCAAATATCTTGAAATAACTAATATTTGGAGTTCTACCTTTCCAAAGCTCATATGGAGTTTTATTCATTTTAGGACGAATATAAACTCGATTAATGACATAGCAAGCGGTACTTACGGCTTCGGCCCAAAAATACTTTGGAAGTGAAAATTCATTGAGCATGGACCGACTCATTTCTTGTAATGTCCGATTTTTCCGTTCGGCTACTCCATTTTGTTGAGGTGTCCTTGGAGCCGAGAAATTATGAGCATATCCTTTGGTTTCACAAAATACTCTAAATTCACCGTCAAATTCTCCACCTCGATCGCTTCGAATAGACTTGATAGTATCTTCTTTTTCATTCTCAATAGGTCTACACAACTTAACAAACTCATTGACGGCATCGTTTTTATTGGTAAGAAAAAGAGCCTAAGTATATCTCGAATAATCATCGACTATAACAAAGGTGTAATGTTTTCCACTTAGACTTGCCGTACCAATGTCCCCGTACAAATCAAGGTGAAGCATTTGTAGAGGTTTGGTTGTGGAAATTTCATTTTTTGGCTTAAAACTACTTTTAACTAATTTGTTCTTTTGACAAGTGTCACATAAGCCAAGATTTTCAAAATTCAATTTGGGTAGTCCTTTCACATGTTGGTTTTTGTAAATATTTTTCAAATTCTTGTATCCAACATGTCCAAGTCGCCTATGCCATAAACTAGTTAAATCATTATTGGCGACTAAACAAGAAACATTTTGACTAACCAAATCACTTGTACAAATTTTGTAAAGATTGCCTTTTCTATTTGCTTCACAAATAATTTCACCATTTTTAAGAATAAGGCATTTTTCTTTATTAAAGGAAATATCATATTTTGAATCACAAAGTTGGCTAACACTTATCAAATTAAACTTAAGCCCTTCAACTAATAGAACATTACTAAGAGAGAAAGAAGAGTTACCAATTTCTCCATTTCCAAGAATTTTTCCTTTGCCATTGCCGAACATGACCATACCCTCTTCTTGGAGCTTGATGTTGGTAAAAAGTTCTCTCCTCCCGGTCATATGGCGTGAACATCCGTTGTCCACGAGCCATTTTGAATCTTCCATTGTGGTTATAGCCCCTATTACCTACAAAAGGATTTCTTTTAGGTACCCTATAATTTTGGGGTCCATAGGGGTTAGTCTTGAGACCTTTGGGTCTCCAAACATGTCTTGAGATATTTCTCAATTTGCAATTATTAGCATAATGTCCAACTTTGCCACAATAAAAACAAGTAGGAGTATTATAATTATTAGCACGTACAAAAGTCGGACCTTGGTTATTTTTCTTAAAAACACTTTGAAATGGCTTATAACCAAGTCCCGATTTGGAATGCTCACCTCTTTGTGCATCTAAAATTTTTGTGACTTTATCCGTACTTATGTTGAAACGATGCACATCATTTTTCAAACATTCAATATCTTTTGTGAGCAATTCCTTTTCGGTTTCAAGAGAATGAATTCTAGTAAGAGTAAGAACATGAGCTTTGTCTAGAAATTCATAAGAGGTAAATAATTTTTCCTTTTCAACCTTAATCTCCTTATGCTCCTTTTTCAAATTTTTGTATTTAACGATTAAATTTTGAAACTCAATTTGCAATTCATCAAAATCACATTGTAAGTCATCAACTATGGAGGAAGTAGAAGAATTTGAGTGTACCTCATTGTTTTCATCGTCTATAGCCATGAGACCGTGTTCGATTTCTCCTTCCTCATCGGTTGTTTTGAGTAGTTCATCCCATGTTTTGACTTCCGCATTTAGAGCCTTCTTTTTTGTGAAAGGCTTCCTTTTCTTTTGCTCCTCTTCATCGAGCTTGGGCAATCGGCAATGAAGTGTCCGGGTTTTCCGCATTTAAAGCAAGCATTATCTCTTGGTTTTCTTGCTTTATTTTTATTCACAAATTTTGCAAATTTTCGAACAAGTGCGGCCGTCTCATCATCATCATCATTATTATCATAGTATGCATTATTAGAAGAAGAAGCAAGACCTTTAGGAATAATTTGCATACCCGATTGATTTGTGGATGGTTTGGAATTTTTCCTCTCCTTGAGATAGACTTCATAGATGAGTGGGTTTCAATAAGCTCATCAAACTTGAGTGTCTCAAGATTTTGTGCCCGTGATTGCCGTTACTTTTTCGGACCATGAGCCGGGAAGTTCATTTAGTACCTTGGTCACCTTGTCTTCGGAGATGACTTTGCCGAGGGCCACAAGAGGATTGACAATATTGTCAAGCCTTTCCACCATCTTGGAGATGCTTTTGCCATCATACATGTTAAAGTTTTCAAGTCTTTAACAAGCATGGTCTTTCTTGCTTGCTTGACTTTCTTAGTCCCTTCATAGATTGTCTCCAATTTTTCCCAAACCTCATGTGCCGACCTTATGCCTCTTATGCGATTGTACTCGGTGGCGGAGAGAACAATGCAAAATATTTAAGGCCTTACCGTTTAGAGAAAACCTTTTTGTCGTTTTCATCAAACTCCTTGAAAGGTTTAGGAGCCAAGGTGCCATCCTCCGATTTCTTTGTTGGTTGATCAACTCCTTCAATGACCACATTCCAAATATCGAACCCGCACCCTTGTAGGAAGCACTCCATACGGTCTTTCCAAAATGTGTAGTTGTTGGCGTCGAATAGTGGTGGCTTATTGGTGGAGGCGCCGGTGGTGAGATGAGCATCATTTGTAGCCATGGATCTTTCCTCTTTTTACTGAACGAGCTAGCCAAAGAGTTTGGCTCGATACCACTTGTTAGTCCAAGTGGCTACGATAATCTAAAGGGGGGTGAATAGATTATGCCGATTTTTCGCAAATCACCCTCTTTTTGAAACAACGAGTAAATAACAAGAATGTAAATGCGGAAAATAAACAACACTCGTTGATTTAAAGAGGTTCAACCCACCTAGGGCCTAATCCTCTACCACCCCAAAGTATCTCCAGGGATGGATTTCAAAAAGAAAAAAGGTTTTATTAATTTACCAAAAATTAATACAACACCTTGAGGATTACCACAACCCTCTTTCACCACCTTGAGGATTACCACAACCCTCTTACAACACCTTTGAAGATTACCACAACCTTCAAACACCTATCACCTAGATCACCCAAGTGTATTCTTACCACAAGAATACTCACAAGGATGTCTTGTGTTGAATGATGACCAAAATCAAGATTACAACTCAATAATGATTGATACAATATGAGTACAAGTGTAATCAAGAATTGAAAGCCTAGACCTCAAATTTGTGCAAGTGAAAGTGCTTAGGCTAATACAACAAGATATATGAAAGTGTTTGCTCAATTGCTCTTTGCTTGTATAGAGTGTTGTGTCTTGTTGCTTGAATGAAGCCTCTATTTATAGGAGAGGACTTGGCTTTCATTTCCAGACATTGGCTCCTCCTTGGGGAGTGATTTGCTACAAAAGAAACCATTTAAAATGATCAATATAGCTGTTATAAATCAATCCCACAAAATAGGGAAAAGTTGTCTGAAAACGCAACGGATAGTTTGCTGATAAACATGGGGTTCGACCGGTCGCGCAGAGATAAGATTGAAATTGAATTCTGCGAATTTTTACACAGGGGGACCGGTCGAAGGGAGGTGCGACCGGTCGCCCTTAGCTGTGACCGGTTGCCGCCTCGAGCGATTTTACGAAACAGAGAAGTTTGGAACAAAAATCCAACTTGCAGTACAGTGTCGCCTCGGCCGGCCGACCGGTCGACCGCACCGGCCGCCCACCTGGTCGACGGTCGCCCGCCTGCTGTTTTTCTTACGCCCCGATTTGTTTCTCACCAACTCAGTCAGTGCGGGTTGCCTATAGGGCGACCGGTCGACTGAAACAAATGTGTTGTCCAATGTTTTATTGAAAATAAACTTCAAGAAATACTCGAAAAATAGTAAAAACATTTTAAGTTGATCGGAAGTATTTAGACAACATTTAGGGACATAGTTTTGGTTTAAAAACAAATTTGAACAAACTCGATCATAATCATCAAAATCATGATAAAAACATTTATCTAACATCCACCACTCAATCGGGTATGCAAAATATTCCGAAAGTCCTAACATCTTCTTCTAATAATTCATATTATGCTAATGATGAGGATGATGAAGAGACGGCCTCACTTGTCCGGAAATTTGCAAAATTTGTGAATAAAAATAAGGCAAGAAAACGATAGACAACTTGTGTTTCAAATGCAGAAAATCCGGGCATTTCATAGCCGATTGCCCAAAACTAGATGAGGAGAAACAAAAGAAGAAAAAGCCTTTTCCGAAAAAGAAGGCTCTAAATGCGGATGTCAAAACTTGGGATGAACTACTCGCCACATCCGATGAGGAAAGAGAAACCGAACATGGTCTTATGGCCATAGATGATGAAAATAACGAGGTGCGCTCTAACTCCTCAACTTCTTCCTTAGTTGATGAATTGCAAAATGAATTTCAAAATTTGATTGTTAAATACAAGACTTTGAAAAAGGAGCATAAAGAGCTTAAAATTGAAAAGGATAAAACTTTTTATGAATCTCTTGATAAAACTCATGCTATTACTCTTACTAAAGTCCGTACTCTTGAAACCGAAAAACAAACGCTCACAAATGATATTGAAAATTTGAAAAAGAATGTGCATCGTTTTAACTTAAGTACGGAAAGTTACAAAAATTTTAGATGCACAAAGAGGTGAGCATTCTAAATTAGGACTTGGCTATAAACATTTTCAACATATTTCAAAGAAAAATGACCAAGGTCCGACTTTTGTACATGCTAGTAGTGCCCACAATCTTATTTGCTTGTATTGTGGTAAAGTTGGTCACTATGTTAGTCATTGTAAATTGAAGAACAACTTTAACTATTTTTGGAGACCCAAAAGTTCAAGGCTAACCCCCATGGACCCCAAAACTATAGGGTACCTAAAAATAATTCTTTTGTAGGTTATAGGGGCTATAACAACAATGGAAGATTTAAAATGGCTCGTGGACAGCGGATGTTCACGCCATATGACCGGAAGGAGAGAACTTTTTACCAACATCAAGCTCCAAAAAGAGGGTATGGTCATGTTCGGGAATGGCAAAAGAATAATTCTTGGAAATGGAGAAATTGGTAACTCTTCTTTCTCTCTTAGTAATGTTTTGATAAGTGTTAGCCAACTTTGTGATTCAAATTATAATGTTATTTTCAATAAAGAAAAATGCCTTATTCTTAAAAATGATAAAATTATTTGTGAAGCAAATAGAAAAGACAATCTTTACAAAATTTATACAAGTGATTTGGTTAGACAAAATGTTTCTTGTCTTGTCGCCAATAATGATTTAACTAGTTTATGGCATAGGCGACTTGGACATGTTGGATACAAGAATTTGAAAAATATTTACAAAAATCAACATGTAAAAGGACTACCCAAATTGAATTTTGAAAATCTTAGCTTATGTGACACTTGTCAAAAGAACAAATTAGTTAAGAGTAGTTTTAAGCCCAAAAATAAAATTTCCACAACCAAGCCTCTACAACTTCTTCATTTAGATTTGTATGGGGATATTGGTACGGCTAGTCTAAGTGGAAAACATTACACTTTTGTTATAGTTGATGATTTTTCTAGATATACTTGGGTTCTTTTTCTTGCAAATAAAAGTGATGCCGTTAATGAGTTTGTTAAGTTGTGTAGAATTATTGAGAATGAAAAAGAAGATACCATAAAGTCTATTTGAAGTGATTGAGGTGGAGAATTTGATGGAGAATTTAGAGTCTTTTGTGAAACCAAGGGATATGGTCATAATTTTTCGGCTCCAAGGACACCTCAATAAAATGGAGTAGCCGAAAGAAAGAATCGGACACTTCAGAAATGAGCCGGTCCATGCTCAATGAATTTTCACTTCCAAAATATTTTTGGGCCGAAGCCGTGAGTACCGCTTGCTATGTCATTAATCGAGTTTATATTCGTCCAAAAATGAATAAAACTCCATATGAGCTTTGGAAAGGAAGAATTCCAAATATTAGTTATTTCAAAATATTTTGATGTAAATGTTTTTGAATACTAAGGATCAATTGGACAAACTTGATCCTAAGGCCGATGAAGGAATATTTATGGGGTATTCAACCAAGAGCAAAGCATATCGGGTTTACAATAAGACTAGTATGGTTGTTGAAGAATCCATCCATGTCAAATTCAATAAAGCTTCGGGTATTGAAAGGATACCCAATGATGATAGTGATGAAGAGGATGTTGTTGAACCAATTGTTCAAGATGATGCTCAAAATGATCAACCTTCAAGCTTAAATGGTCCTCAAGAAGACAAAGGTGATACTTCGGATCTTCCCGTAGCATTGAAATTTAAGAGAGATCACCCAAAAGATCTTATTATTGGTGATCCCCTTGATAAAGTAATGGCTCGAGGAAAATTTGCCGAGAACGCTCTTATATCTCAAAAAGAGCCTAAAAATGCTAAGGAAGCAATTGAAGATGAGAATTGGTTTTTAGAAATGCAAGAGGAGTTGAATCAATTTGAAAGAAATGATGTTTGGGAATTGGTACCTTGTCCTCCATCTCAAACAATTATTGGTACAAAATGGGTATTTCGGAACAAGCTTGATGACCAAGGCAATATTGTTCGAAACAAAGCAAGGTTAGTATCTCTAGGGTATTGTCAAGAAGAAGGTATTGATTATGATGAAACTTTTGCACCCGTAGCACGTTTAGAAGCTATTCGTATTTTACTTGCCTATTCTTGCTTTAAAAATTTCGAACTTTACCAAAAGGATGTTAAATCCGCTTTTCTAAATGGTATTATTCAAGAAGAAGTCTATGTAAAACAACCTCGGGGTTTGAAAATTTTCCTAGGCCAAATGATGTTTATAAACTTAAAAAGGCCTTATATGGTTTAAAACAAGCACCCCGTGCATGGTATGATAGACTTAGCTCTTTTCTTTTGCAAAATGGTTTTACAAGAGGTAAAGTTGATACTACTCTCTTTGTTTTTTAAAAAGGGCAAGATTGCTTATTAGTACAAATTTATGTTGATGATATTATATTTGGTGCTACTAATGAATCTTTGTGCAAGAGATTTTCTAAGCTTATGCAAGGTGAATTCGAGATGAATATGATGAGAGAGCTCAATTTCTTTCTTGGACTTCAAATTAAGCAATGCCAAGAAGGAATCTACATTTCACAATCAAAGTATACAAAAGAACTTCTAAAGAAGTTTGGCATTGAAGAAGAAAGAACCGTCTCCACTCCCATGACAACTAATGTCAAGATTGACAAAGATGAAAAAGGCAAGTTGGTTGATGAATCCAAGTATCGAGGTATGATTGGTAGTTTACTTTATTTAACCGCAAGTAGACCGGACATTCTTCATGTCGTCTGCCTATGTGCCCGTTTTCAAAGCAATTCCAAAGAATCTCATATGAGTGCCGTTAAAAGGATTTTTAGATATTTGAAAGGCACTATTCAATATGGTATATTTTATCCAAAGAATGAAATTTTTTCTCTTAAAGGTTATAGTGATTCGGACTATGCGGGAAATATTGATGATCGTAAAAGTACTTTCGGATCATGTCAATTTTTAGGCGATTGCTTAGTTTCTTGGTTTTCAAAGAAACAAAATTGTGTTTCACTTTCAACGGCAGAAGCCGAATACATTTCCACAGTTTTTTGTTGTACTAAACTTCTTTGGATGAAACAAACTTTAGCGGATTACAAATGCTCCTCTTTTGAAAATGTTCCTATCTTTTGTGATAACATATCCACTATAAATATTGCTCAAAATCCAGTTCACCATAATCGTACTAAACATATAGAGATTCGACATCATTTTCTAAGTGATTGTGTCTCAAAATGCAAAATTGAGATATCTTTTGTTCCATCTCAAGATCAATTAGCGGACATCTTTACAAAACCGCTATCTTCTGAGACTTTTGCTTCAATACGAGCTCGGTTAGGCATAATGCATATTGAATGAGGTCTATGTTTGCATTTTGTACGTTTTTAAAACTTAGGGGTGAAAAATCAGATTTTTGGTTGAAAATTCGGACAGAGACTAGACTTTAGTTTCTGACACAGGTTGACCAGGCGGTCGACCGGTCAACCACACCGGTCGACACCCTGGTCAACCGGTCGACTGGTGCTCTGCAGGGATAAAATTGCTCCTATGTTATTTTTTGATATGTTCTTCAAATCCGAACCCCTTTGCAAATTTCACATACAATTCACTCAAAATGATTTTATTCTTGTAAATTCTATATTTTTAAGTTTATTCTATTGGTATATCATCCGTGATACCCAACTTCTCTGATTAATTGGTAAGTTTAATTTCCTTTTAATCTCAATTGGGTTGAACCCATGAGAAAGTACTTATAATTTGGGATTTTGATGCATTATTGTATATTTGTGATGGGAATTATGTATGATGATGAATTATGTTTGTATATTTATGATTGGTGATGATATTTTGGGCATGATTGCATTTACAAGTGTTATATACATCTCCTTTCTTACTCGACGCACACCAAGTGCTCGATAAAAAATGCCCCAATGAAAATTTCTTCGTTTACAAGATTCTCTCGATTTCAAAAGTCTTATAAGTTTATAGAGATCATGTTTTGTTACTCATATGAGCTTTTACAAGTCAAATAATCAATTTTCCCTTTTTATTTGGATTTTAAGCTTAAATGTTCAAAAATCTCGATAATTCGATGAAAATGTGCACTTTGATATATGTTTATGATGTTTTTATCGTGCTAACATTCTTTTTGATGATTCCAAAGGGGGAGAAACATGAATTGAGCTCAAAATCTCAAGGAAGCTAGAAAAAGCTTAGAGAAAAAACTATAAGTTGTGATTGAAAAAGCCAAAAGCTTTATATGTAACTTAGTCCAATGATTGTATTATGGACTTTTATGCTTGTCTAATGATTCTCTTTGACAGGGGGAGCTTATAAGCTCATGATATTCTAGTTTAAATTATAGAAGTTGAGCTTTTAGCTTCTGATTGTTGTTTCTACTCACTATTGTTTGTGCATGTTGATAGGGGGAGCTTTTGCAAAATATTTTCGTAAATCTTTACTCCCATCCCTATGGCTATTATGCATGGAATGTCGTCGCTCAAAATGGATACTTATTTTTTTACCGAAAAACTTGTTTTGTTTTCAAAATCGACCTCTTAAAATTGTTTTGGTTTGTAATCATCAAAAATGAGGAGTTTGTTAGATAAATGTTTTTATCATGATTTTGATGATTATGTTTTACTGAGTTTTTATACCAAAACAATGTCTCCTATTGATTTTCCAAATACTCCAAATCGGTTTTAAATTATATTCCGGAGTATTTCTTGAAATATTATTTTCGACTTTTCAAACAATTTGTATCGAGCGATAATAAAAGTGATTTCCATGTTTTAAAGTGTTTTTAACAACTACAGAATACCATCAAGGTAAAACGACGCTCGAAAAAATTAAGTCAGAATTTTTGACGGTCCAAAAAACTCCCTGGAATTGGTTGACCGGCCGACCCCTAGGTCAACCGGTGCCTGAAGATTAAGATTTCACGTTTTCAAACAAAATTGTACTAGGGAAGGGTTGACCAACCGCTCGACCGGTCGACCACATGGGTTGACCCCAAGGATCCAGCCCACTGTCCTCTCTGTTTCTATCTTTCTGAAACTTGTAGGGACAGGTCGACCGTTTGGTCGACCGGTTGACCCCCCCCGGTCGACCTGTGCGGGATCCAGCTTTAACGGATTAAATTCAAATCTTTTATACTGATCGATCGGTCGACCCACAGGTCGACCAGTTCAATATCTGAGGATTTTGAACCTGTGGGAGACAACTAGATTTACTTTTATCACTTTATCAATTTTGTACATTATTTGTGGACCTTGTGATCTTCTTTTTGCAGACAAAATTCAAAATATGAGGAGCCTATGTTGGAGATCCAATCTTGAAGACTCTCCTATAAATAGAGGAAGACTTAAAGCAAACAATACAACAAGAAATCTGCAGAATTCCCAAAGCTTTCATTTTTACACTCTTGTTGTAATAACCTAAATTCTTGCACTTGCACAATCTTGAGGTCTAGCCTTTTTATTCTTGATTACACTTGCACTCAAAGTTTGTATACTTCATTTATTGAGTTGTAATCTTGAATTTTTCTATCATCCAAAACAAGATATCCTTGTTAGTGTTCTTGTGGTAAGAACACACTTGAGTGATCTTAGGTGTTGAAGAGTGTGGTACTCTTCATAGGTGTTGAAGGAAGATTGTGGTAATCTTCTTGAAGGTGTTGTAAGAAGATTGTGGTAATCTTCAAAGGTGGTGTTGTAACAATTGTGGTAATTGTTAATAAAATTCTTTTTCTTTTTCAAAACTCATCCCAGATATACTAGGGTGGTAGAGCACGTAGTCCCTAGGTGGGGTGAAGCTCTTTAAATCAACGTGTGTAGTTTAATTTCCGCATTTACATTCTTGTCTTTGCTTGATCATTCGAAAAAGAGGGTGAGTTGTGAAAAATCTGCATAATCTATTCACCCCCTCTAGATTATCGTAGCCACTTGGACTAACATTGCACACTAAGAGACTCGAATTAAATATAATTAAAGTATTATTATATATCTCAGACACTATTTTATGTGTGACTCTCATTAATAAGGTCTTAATCCAAATGGAGAAATAGTTTTTTGTTAGAGTAGGTTTCTCATAGGACTGTCTTATGGATCTTGATTCGTAAGACGGGTCCATGATTGATCCGTACATCCCTCCTCCTTTTTTTGTTCTTTCTCCCCCGCACTCGCTCTCTCTCTCTCTCTCTCTCTCTCTCTCTCTCTCTCTCTCTCTCTCTCTCTCTCTCTCCCCTCATTTTCCTCTTTCTCTGAACGCTGTCACGCCCCGTGACATTGGGGTGTCTTTCGCTATAACTACTGGTGGATTGTCTTTGTGAATGATCGTATGTGTGGCTTGATCGGTTGGTTTGTGGGTACGTGTACATAACCGCCCGGATGTTCAGCGAGCCTACCCGGTTAAGTCCGGAAAGCTTGTCGCTAGTCGTGGACTTGACGGTGAAGAAGGGAATTGGCCATCCCTACCCAAAATGGTCGGATCTTTGGAGCCGCATTCTGATGAGCCCAGCGCGGCGAAACCAAGTGGTTGTCTTGTGGGATAGTGGCCCCGGGTGGGTGGGCACACCGTGAGCATCGTGTGGTGGCCGAAATGGCTAGGCCCGTGACAAGTGGTATCAGAGCCGTCCCGGCATTTGTATTCCGTGGTTGCGCCAAGCGCTCTTACCAAGAGGGTGGTGGAGTAGGCAGGGGAGCGGAACATGTTGGGTGGCGATCATCTGGGAGAATCCTCTCTGGTCTCCGAGTGCGATTGGTGTGCGAGGGGCACACGTGTGGGCGCGAGCGGGGCGCCGTTGATGCACTTCGGGTGGAGTAGACCGTGTACGAGGGCGTACACCATCTTGGGTGGGGGAGGATGTCACGCCCCGTGACATTGGGGTGTCTTTCGCTATAACTACTGGTGGATTGTGCTGTGAATGACTGTATGTGGCTTCGATCCCGGGTTTGTGGGTACGTGTACATGACCTTCGGATGTTGAGCAGCCTACCCGGTTAAGTCCGGGGAGCTTGTCGCTAGTCGTGGACTTGACGGTGAAGAAGGGAATTGGCCATCCCTACCCAAACTGGTCGGATGCTGGAGCCGCATTCCTGATGAGCCCAAGGCAGGGCGAAACCAGTGGTTGTCTTGTGGGATAGGCTGGCCCCGGGTGGACCGGGGCGCCGCGCGGGCATCGTGTGGTGGCCGAAATGGCTAGGCCCGTGACAACGCGCTCTCCCCCCCTCTCATTTTCATTCTTCTTTTGCTTTTTACTCTTGCTCTCTCTCCATCCTTATTTTCCTTTCCTCCATTCTCTAATTTTTCAGAATGTTGTTGTAGACTTATAGCACATATCTTTGTTAGTCCAAGTGGCTACGATAATCTAGAGGGGGGTGAATAGATTATGCCGGTTTTTTAAATACCGCCCTCTTTTTCGAGTGAATCAAGCAAATGACAAGAATGTAAGTGCGGAAAATAAACAACACTCATCGATTTATAGAGGTTCAACCCACCTAGGGCCTAATCCTCTACCACCCCAATATATCCGGGATGAATTTCAAAAAGAAAAAAAGATTTTTTTTTAATTTCCAAAATTAATACAATACCACCTTGAGGATTACCACAATCCTTTTACAACACCTTCAAGGAGATTACTACAATATTCCTTCAACACCTATGAATAGTACCACACTCTTCAACACCTAAGATCACCCAAGTGTGCTCTTACCACAAGAGCAACAACAAGGATATCTTGTTTTGGATAATGGACAAAATTCAAGATTACAACTCTATAATAACAATACAAAGATTGAGTGCAATTGTAATCAAGAATCAAAAGCCTAGACCTCAAGAATGTGCAAGTTAAAGTACTTAGGCTAATACAACAAGATATGAATGTGTTTGCTTGTATGCTCTTTGCTTGTATGTTGTGTTGTATCTTGTTGCTTGAATGAAGCCTCTATTTATAGGAGAGGTCTTGGCTTGATTTCAGGACATAGGCTCCTCTTTGGGGAGTGATTTTTACGCAAAAGAAACCATTTAAAATCAAGATTATAGTATTGTTAGAAATCAATCCCACAAATTAGGGAAAAGCCGTGTGAAAATGCAACGGATAGTTTGCTGATAAAAGAGGGGTACGACCGATCGCGCAGAGATAAGTTGAAAATAAAATTTCTGCGAAATTTACACAGGGGGACCGGTCGACGGTCCGACAGGTCGCCGCCCTATGTCCGACTTAGGTTGGGGGTGTCAAAAATATGAAACAAAGAGTTCTGTTCTTTGAGGGCACGTTCCAGGCACCGGTCGCCCATAGGGTCGACCAGTCGCCCTCCCCCATTTCCCTTCTGTCCCATTCTCTGTTTCAATACTCAACTCAGGTACAGGTTGCCG
The DNA here is from genome assembly GCA_016081115.2 of Rehmannia glutinosa. Taxonomy (NCBI): domain Eukaryota; kingdom Viridiplantae; phylum Streptophyta; class Magnoliopsida; order Lamiales; family Orobanchaceae; genus Rehmannia; species Rehmannia glutinosa. The sequence goes on from JABTTQ020002215.1 coordinate 97,196, forward strand.
TATAGGGCGACCGGTCGAGCCTGAAACATAAGTGTTGCCCAATTTTTTATCGAAAATAAACTTCAAGAAATACTCCGAAAAATAGTAAAAATATTTTAAATCGATCGGAAGTATTTGGACAACATTTAAGGACATTGTTTTGGTATAAAAACACATTTGTACAAAATCATCAAAATTATGATAAAAACAATTTTCTAACAATCTTGCCTTTTTCGATTCGCCCATGGATTTCTCAATTTTGGATTATATATTGATACAAAATAGTAGAAAAAATATTACTTACAATTAATCCAGCAAAAACAATTTTATTTGTTGATTTGTCAAAGTTACATCACTGATACGAACTACATCAAGCATATCAGGCAATTCTTCAATCCAAACAGAACTTGACCAACTTCTATTACAAAATGTGTTATTTTGTGAGCCAACACATTTGCTAACCTTGGAATGTGGTGGAATTCTTTGCAACAAGCCACATATGCCAAAGCATGAGTATCTTCAACAATTATATCTTCATTTCATAAGTTTGTTTTTGTTCATTTGATTGTTCCATATATTTATTCTTGTAATGCAAATTAAACCGCAACACCGCGCAAAACCGTTGAAAATCGCATATTTATTTTATTCTAAAAAACTGCAACTTAAAATCAAATTTATAGCCGATCGCACTTAACAATTCGATTTAAAATATTGAAAAATTCACCCAAACCACACCGTAATCACCCATAGTCATGGCCTGCAGGAAGGAAGAGAGAGAGAGATAAAAAAACGGAAGGAAGAGAGAGGAAGAGAGAGAAAGATAACAAAAAGCAAAAACACTAAAAAAAAAAAAAAAGAAGAGCAAGTCTCTTGTGAGACGGTCTCACGGATCTAAATCCGTGAGACGGACCTCCTAAGGGCTCCGTCTTGAGAACATGAACCATGAAAATAAATTTAAAAATAATAATGAACCATGAAGAAACAAAAATAAACCCTAAAAACATGAACCATGAAGAATAAACCCGAAAAACAAAAATAAACCCAAAAAATAAAAAATAAACCCTAAAAAAAACTAAAAATTCTAAAAACCCAAATCAGTTAAAAATAAACCCAAGAAACAAAATAAACCCTAAAAAAACAAATATAATCCCTAAGAAAAATAAAATCTAAAAAAAAAAAAACTTTAAAACTTTGTGTAAGGGCTCCGTCTCACGGATCTAAATCCGTGAGACCGTCTCACGCAAGTTTTTGCCAAAAAAGAAAAGAGAAAAATCAGGCGGGTGGGTTGCGGGTCAAGTCAAGATCTGTCTTATGGATTTAGACACGTAAGTCTTATACAAGTTTTTTTATTTTCGCTATGATGACGTTTTTTCCCCTCTTCAATATTTCTGAATACAACTACATTGTTATAAGGTCAAAATGATGATCCATACAAATGAGATTGGGCCAAATTGTTTCTTTTCGGCCTTTTGATGGTTTGGACTGAAAAATAAAGCTTGGACCAGCATTAGCCCAACTCAAGGCTCAAGTCCTTTTATCTCTTTTATTTCCTTTAAATTCGTGCCCGCATTATTTCCTTAACTTTCGACCTAGCTAATCTCTTGTAATATTTTTTGACAATGTTATGTTGAAAACTCTCAATAGCGTACGTTGTATTGGAGCATTATTTAATTATATTCAATTAAGTTAAAGAAAATGACTGAACTATATTTATTATTATATCTAGAAATAATTATGTCGGCTGACCAACAACAAAAATAAATATATAAATTAGTTATACACTTATACCATTTTAAGCGATTGAAAGAGACCATCGCCCACTAAAGAATTGTCCATTTGTGCTTTGCGTGCAAAATATAAATAGCCTACTAAGAGAAAATTATATTAATTATAAGAAATAATTAGTCTAAAAAGGTTTTCCATAAATGTTTAATAATGTTTTAACTTTTGAAATTTGTGTTATTAGTTTAGTGTTAAGATAAAGACGTGCTGCAAATGTTGTCACCCAAGTTTGGTAAGGATTGACAATGGAAACAAAGCCGAAAATAGGATATTGTTGAGTTGGGCTTCCAATGCTACCATAACCATATATGACACAATTTACTTTTAATGTTGTGCTATATCCGTTTTCTTTCACCCAAAATTCTTCTTGTTTTTTGTGTTTTACAACTTTTCTTTTTTTTTTTTTGAGTCAAAATAAATATTCATTCATTAAACAGAAGAAACTTACAACTAATTATAACATCGCATGTAAAACAATTACAAGCCCACAGATCATAGACCTATACAGATCTAAAACAAAACTTTAAATCTAAACAGATCTAATGAATCCATAGAATCGAACTTCGCAACGTATTTGGACAAAACACGTACCAACGAACTTGATCTCGTTTTTGTCACATAACATCGATTAAAAAGGCACATCCAGTCTTCTTGAAGCAAAGCCATACATGGGACAAATAATGCCACTTATTGGGACAAAAAGCCACCTAATGAGGACAAGTAAAAACAACAACATATAAGATAGAAAAGCCAAAAAACATAAAATTTGCCTCCCCCTCTCTCATATCCACGCCATAGTCCATCCCCACCAACACTACCTCCAAACACTGCCGCCACCACTCTCAAAACTCCTAAACTCGCAAGCTAAGCTCAGAAGAACCGAACCCACAAGAGGAGGAGCAGCCACCGGAAAGGGAGGGGCTAGTGACCGGAGACCATGGGGCTTTTGGTCTCCGGCCATGGTGAAGAGGAGGGGCAAGGCTAAGATGACTATGTGGGAGAGAGAGAGGAGGAGGGGGGCGGCTGTTTGTGTTAGGGTTTTGGGGGAGAGGTGAGAAGTAGAGAGAGAAATATTTTGTGTTTTACAACTTTTCAACCAAAATTCTAAGGTAAGTTCTTTACTATTATATTTTTCTTTATTTTGGACTAATATCATTTCTTAATTTTTGTAACTTATGTTTGGTCCTTTTTTTCAAAAAAAAAAAAAAAAAAAAAAAAAATAACAATAAAAAATAACCATTTTTGTGCAAGTGCACATCTATCTATCTATATATATGAGTAGGTGCTAAATGTTTCCTGTGCCAGAAGGTATATGCCCGACTAGCTCGCAATTAGGGCCCTAAATATTTAGGGACCCAATTATTTTTTTTCGGTCTTCAATCATCTGCACTGCACAAAAAGTTAAAAAAAAAAGGCTCAAGCCCCGTCCCATTTCTTATTCCCTCAAGATTCAAGCCTTGATCACGTTCAACTCAACCTTTTCTCTCAAGTCGTGGGCATTAATTTTGACTTATTGAGGTTCTAATTACAAATATAGATTTTTAGTTGATATATTGCAATTTTCTTGCTAACATATTACTATTCTTAATTAGTTGTATCTTACTAAAGTAATTATTTTTTCCCTGATTATTGTTGAATAATTAGCAATATTACAATTGGTTTTCCGGTCTTGATTTATATTTTAAGATAAGAGTTCCAGTCAATTTAAGGGCCTATTATTCTAATCTCGTTTAGGGCAGTGAAGCACAAGTCCGATCCTCACTGATTCCTACCAGTCCTACTTACTGAAGTTAAATACAATTAACTTAAAAATATGAGTTTCGAACCCTTTATTTTATTTATTAACTTTTTATTTGTTTTTGTAGGTATTTATGAATTTCTTTGCCAAATCATTAAAATGTCTAAATAAAATATTGTAATTATCTTGCTTTCTATTTTTTCTGCTCCATTTCAAGAATATTCACAGTTGATGAGACGTGCATCAGTTCTTAGTTTACATATTCTGAAACCATTAGTAGTATGCAAAAGAGAAACAATAACAACAAGAAATATGACAACTAATAACATTCATTGAAAAAAAAACAAGTAATGCTAGCAGGTGACAATTAATTATTATCTAATAATTGGTAATCACTACTAGTACTAACTTAAACACTTTAAACAGTACCCAACTCAGAAAGCAAGGAGAAACCTAAACATTTAATTTACATAATAATAAGTCACTACTATTTACATATAAAATGCCCCCACCCTAATTAACTAAATCACTAATTTATATAAACTAATTACATTACATATAATATAAATTGTCCCATTCCAACCCATGAACATAGTTATTCTCTTGCTCGTAAAACACATTTTCTAGTCCCTCCATTCCAAATTGCCCAAGAAATGGTGCTTCCATTGAGAATGATGAACTTGGACTGTTGCTCGAAAACCCATCCGATCGCTCCGATAGCCTTTGTATCTCTTTCTCCGCTTCATTCAGTTGTTCCTTGAGCTTCAAAAGCTGCACATTATCAAAAGATGCTTGTTAATTAATCATACATTAAAAAATTAGTTACTTATATAGAACTAAACACAATATATGTGATTTATATTATTACATTTAGTTGTGTAAGTATATATGACATACACGTGGGAGGGAATGGCATGTGGGGGAACCATAAAAGCAGCATATCGTACAATTAGCACTCTTGCAAAACTCCAAATATGTCGTCCATTTTTCCAGAGGGGTTCATTTTTAATGAAAATGACATTTTTTAGCCAAGGGTGCATGCATCTCTACAAATGCAGCAGTATATTATTTCTTTCCCTATTTTTCATGCCAAGATGGTTACACAAATTTATCTAGTCATGGCCTTTCTTGAAAGTAACTTGGCATCTTTTTCCCCATTTATTGGGGATAAACATATCCCAAAGCAGAAATGGGACAAAATGTTTTATACATGCACTAAAAAGCATTAATTGATTTAAGTATTTGGAGGTGTTGAGGTGTTGGCCTATGCAATAGGCCAAGAAGCCACCATAATCTCAAATTCAATTTAAATTTTCAATTACCTACAAAACACTATAGGATTATGCTGCAAAAAATTAGGTGTATTTAACTATATATTATATCAAGAAATAATTTGAAACTAAATAGGCTCTCATGTGTCAAGTGAGCAAAACGAAACCACATAAAACAAAACTGAATCATGAAATATACCAAAAACTTCATCACGTGATCAACCAAGAAAACTTATTTCCTTTTCAAAAAAAAAAAAAAAACTTATTTCCTGCTCCACTCATATTCTATTATATGATGTCACAATTGTACATGTATCATTCATCTAATATATTATTTAAATAAGAGTGACACATGAGATCTCATCCGAAAACTTCAGGCTTTTACCAGTGTGTATGATAGAAAAAGAGAGAGACAGAACACAAGGATTTTTTTTAACTTAAAAAATTCGACCTTGTCATTGCAGGTAGTAAAAACCCGAGTCTTGTTATTGCGAGTAATAGCATACCTGAGTCTCAAGGCGACATTTCTCAACGACAGCGTTTTCATGTTCAGACTTAAGCTTGGAATATTCCTCCTCAAGCTTCTTGCTCTTCCACCGGGCCCGCCTGTTCTGAAACCACACCGCCACCTGGCGGGGGTCGAGCCCCAGCTCCGCCGCCAGCCTGTCTTTCCTCTCCGACTCCAACTTGTGCTCGTTTCCAAAGCTCTGTTCCAACATATTCACCTGCTCCTCACTCAATTTCCTCTTCCTCATCAACCCATCGCCGCCACCCTCATCGCCTTTGTTCTTCCTCCTCCGCCGCCGTGGCTTCGTATTCGCAGCTGCGTAAATCATCACAATTAATACATGCGCACGTATACTACTTTTGACTTTACTTTTCTGGATATTGATATATAATTACAAAAAAATTTTAAAACCCCACTGATATTAATAGAAATTACAGTTATCCCCTTAAATTTAAGACATAATCAAATTTATTAGACTTTTTGTAATTTTGAAACATCTCTAGATTTTTTTGTAACTAACCCAAAAATCAGGGGTCTTTTTGTAATTATCCCTATGCATTATGGCTATACAGTAGTACTAGAAGAAAGGTTTAACTTTAACTGACCTTGTTCTGGTACAAACTGTTGGTTGTATATCCCGTCAGGATAATACTGAGAAATGAGTACCATTTGATCATCTATTTCAGAGTTCATAATCCTTTTTTCCTCTCTGTTTCAATTTGTACTGCAATGATGTGTTTGAGATTTTGACTTGGAATTTGTGGAGTGAATAGGAAGGAAAAAGAAAGTTGCTATCTTAAGAGGATTTTGTAATGGGTAGCCTTTATTTATAAAGGTGGATGATTGAAATAAGTCTTGGTCTTTTCTGGAATTTCAATAATGCCACTTATGTGTTTTATGAATATCTAGTTACTACATACAAAAATCATGTGTTTGTGAGTGTGTGAGAGAGTAGTTTTGTTTTAGTTCAACGGGGATAGTAGGAGATGAGACACACACTTGTATAAGATTCTAGGGCGGGGTCAGAAAAATATTTGTAGTGGGCCGACACACCAAAATGGGGTGGGCTAGATAAGAAAATCATATAAATCATAATTAATTTTTTTTTAAAAAAAAAAATTCTAGTGTAAATTTTTTTTTTTTAAAAAATATATTCTAGTGTATTTTTAAAAAAATGAGGGGATTAGAGAGACCCAGATTGACCCCCACACTCCCTCCGCCCTTGATGAGATCGAATTTGGGTCAATCATCCTCCTAACACAAGTCTCTACCACTGGAGCACAATGTTGATTACTATAGAGAGTTAGGTTTTTAACAAATTGGGAAATTGGGTTTAACCAAGGCAGTGCAAAGGGTTTTTGTCATTCTTGTGTCTTGATTTGGTGAAACGTGATTCAATTAATGGGGTTCATTTAAGTGAGAGTGCACTGGTTTCTTGTGTGAGCAAAACACTTATCTTTTTTGTCTACATGATCCAAAGCTACAGTGCTATGCAATTCACCGGCAACAAGACCCCATTTGTTGGGTTTCATTGGCTTGGCAACGAAAAAATTATCTTTGATTTATCTTGAAAGATTTATTACTATGACTTTTGAGATTTTGATTGAAGTTTGTGGCGTGGGTTTTCTATCACATTTTTCTTGTTACAAATATGATTGAATTAACAATGGTCATAATATTAACTTACAGAATAAAGCTAAACCCCTAATTAATTCCAAGAAAAGAGGAAAATTATCATGCAAATTCAAGAATTCTGTTTTTAATATTCACTATTTTATGTGTATCTAGAATACCCATCAAAATGCACATTAAACCCCGAAATTAATTAAATTATAGATTGGAATAATCGCAAACGTAATGGAGTAAAATAAAGTGGTCAATTTTTCCTCACTTGTAAAATTTAAGCACAAAATACAATATTTTTTAAGGAAGGTGAGTATGGCATGGGAAACAAAAATGTCAAATGTGTTAATCTCTTTATCCATCAAAACATAACTCAAACAGTATAAAAAATAAATGGACCATTTAAGGAAGACTGCTTGCAATTGGCTTTCCAAACTGGGATATTTAGGAGGGTAAGAGGGTCAATTCTAGCTAGTGTGAAAACTGTTTGAGGTGTGTGTGTGAGTAATAAGGTTAGGTTTGGTTTGGGATCCCAAAACTGACCACCTCGAAGTCATTAAAGAAATTGTAAAATTGTCTCTGGATTTGGACAAGCAACTCACTTTTGTTGTCCAATTAGGTGGTATTCTCCTCTTTCCAAGCCCTCCCCTTTAGCTAGCTTATTAATCAACTTATTCTTGTGTGACGGTCGCAAGGTGGCGCGAGTAATATTTTACTGTAAAAAATGATATTTTGTCTATGGACACTTATTTACAAAGTATTCAGATAAAGTATTAATGTTACACTTAAAATATTATTTTATACACTAAAAATATCACTGTCACACGATGCGACCCTCCGACACAAGTTTTTGCCTATATGTATACACATGACCATAAATTTATTTTACTCACTTCATGTTTTTTAATATACTCTCTCCTATTCAAAATAAATGGCGTTTTGACAGATAATTATTTTTTTATAAAAGAATGATGTTTTACATTTTCAAGACTGATGAGAAATAGTTTTTCCCAAATTTATACTTACTAATTCATTCAGTAAATATATTTATGATGTATCATGTTCCAACTAAACTTAAATTTATTTTTTTCCAAAGCAACATTATGATTGACTAAGGGTAGATTGAGTATTTTAACAGAGTCTTTAATATGTGTTTTTGTTTTTACTAAAACGTCAATTATTTTGAGTAGAAGGGAGTATATATTTTGGAGGAGCACATTTTTTGGATATAATATAAAATAAAGTTTCCAAATATATTTTTTGCTAAAAATATTTTAAAAATCATGCATTACACTCAAAAATATATTCAAAAAACAAAATCAAGTATTCTTTAATTTATCAATTCTACTGATAGTTCTAGAACAAAGAGAGGAAAAATTGTGTGTGCGTGTAAAAGTGTATATGGCTTTTTCTTTAGTTTTAAGCCCTACCTAGCACCAAATGCGTGGCTCGAGAAGAGTGAAAAGTAGGTGATAAAAACAGTTTAAATTTTCTGATTGGTGTGTCCAAATTTGAGTAACCCCAGAAAATAGGAGTGATCACGGTGCGGTTTAGCAGTTTTTTTACAAAAATTCAAACTGAATTGCCTAATGCGGTTTTCACAAAAGATAATTTCAAGTCGCGGTTTTAACATGTAAAATCAAAGGTGCGGTTTTGGGCGGTGGCGGGCGGTTGCGGGCGGTTTGACGGTTTTTAATGAACAAAAATATTATAAGATTGCTAAAATTATAATATGAAGTACTAGAGAGTCTCCCTGCTAATCGTGGCACAAAACTGCTCATTGAGTCTGACTCTAACATCCTCATCTCTTGTTTAAAATCTAAGGCTCATGGCCCATGGGATTTGAGGCACTACATGAACTCAATTTTTACTGATATTAACAAGTTTGATTGTAAGTTTCTTCATGCCTTCAGGGAATGTAATAAGGTGACTGATGGCCTTGCCAAAATGGGTCCTTCTTGCCTACCTTCACTATTTTTTCTACAGCAACTTTGCCAAGACATGTTATGTGGATTGCAAGAGTGGATCAAATAGGCCTTCCATCATTCCGCTCTAAAAAAGGGATAGGATGACAAGTTTTGTCTTTGTTGATATTGCCATATGTACACAAACTAATAGCTTAGATAATTTCTGGTATAGGAGAATTTTCTGTATTGATGCAATTATAATCATTCTTAGTGTAATTTTCTTAATCAATTTTCTGTAAACATTTCCATATCAATACACAGGTTGGGGGCCCATGCCTAACCCCTCACCCAATCAAGGGTGTTTACTCAAAAAAAAAAAAGATCACAAGTAATTTATTATTCACAAATCTAGTTTATAATACATAGATTGTCTAATTATTCAACTATAAGGATATGAGAAATATTATATTTTAATCCTAAATATGTAAGAGGGCGGTGCGGTTTTGGTGGTGCGGTTTTGTTCCAAAACCATAACCGAACCAACAAGGCGGTGCGGTTTTCATTCAATATTATAAATCGCGGTTATAATCGAAAAATCACAATAAACGGTGCGGTGCAATGCGGTGCGAGCGGTTCGGGCGGTTTTTGAAAATTTGTGATCACCCCTACCAGAAAATACGAACACCTAAGCTATGACCTCACTTTGGCACAAGTAGAATTATCTCATTGGGTAATTATGAAACTAAATAGGCTGAATCTATAGTCCTTATAACTAAACTGTTACAGTTAAGACATTGAAAGACTAATCCATCATTATATTCGCGAACCAATAAAGAACTAGAAAAGAAAAAATCCAAAGGGTTAATTGAAAAAATTATCAAACGAGGTTCAACCTAATTAAAAAATTATAACTATCTTTCTTTCAAAATGACAAACACCTCTTGACACTTATTTCACTCTTACAAATATACGGAGAGATAAGACTGCAATCGATCCGAACCGAGCCGAGCTTTTGAGTATTTGAGTTTGGCTCGTTTATTATCGAGTCGAACTCGAACCTGAATTTATCGAACATATTGATAGCTCACAAACTTTTTCGAGCTTAATCAAATCTAAACGAGCTTAGTAAATATTAATTATAAATTAAATTATTCTTCAATTTATTATAAAAATAAAATTAAAAATATCTAAAATGCAAAATATATTAGTTTACTAAACTTATAATTTTATTCAAACAAATAAGTTTATTGAAATTTTTTTATATTATCATAAGTAAAAATATGAAAAATTAAAGTCAAATTATTAGTTTAATTTATACGAGCTTACTATCGAGCTTATTCAAGAGCTTACTAATGAGCCTGTGCACGAGCTAACGAATCGAATCTCTAAGTTTGAGTTTGGTTCGTTTATTTAACGAGCCTCATTAAATGAACTCGAACGAGCTTTTATTCAGTCGAGCTCCGAATAGCTCACGAGCGGCTTGTTCATTTGCAGCCCTACAGAGAGGGGTATTCATTAGGTAAATACAAACTTCAAGAGGTGTATATATGTAACACTATAAGAAATTATCGACAAAAATAATTTATAACTAAATTTTACATTTACCTACAAAATACTTTTATAATTAAATATTTTATTTTTCCCGAAATTATACTGCCACATCACCGACATATCACCAACAATTTATATTTACCGACAGAAATACAATAGATATTTACCAACAGTTTTAGATTTTGTTGGTAAATATTTACGTAATAATGATTTTACCTACACTTTACAATTATCTTAATGCTCACCTACAAATTTTTCTACAGGTAAACTGATTTTTTCTTGGAGAATAAAACTTTGAGGGGGTATTTATAATTTTGTAAGTTTTGAAAACAGAGTAAGGATAATTACAAAAAACTACTTCTGATGTTTAGCCTAATTAAAAAAAAAAAAATTATCCTTAATCTCAACTTGGCCCTCACACGGTTAATTATTGAAGGCTACAAAAGTAATTTAATAAATCCTTTAAACTTAAACCCCAGAGGTTGGCCTGTTGGTTGAGGGGTTGCAATTGCAACCCTGAGATCACAGGTTCAACTCCTGACTAACGCGAAGTTTTGGGGTTGAGTTTGCCCCTCCTCCCCCAGAGATTAGGATCATCCCTGGGAAGGACGAATGTCCCATAGTCCGAAGAAGTGTGGGGTCTGTGCCCCCGGCTGGTGTGGGGATACTCTGGGTCGAAAAAAAAAAAAATCCTTTAAACTTTAAATGGATTATAATTAAGCTACTAACTGATCAGGCGTGCAAGAGGGACCATGCCCAAGGACACATATTTTTGTCTCACTTCCTCAAATTCTTTGCTCACTGATTGGATTCCACGCAATTTCGGGGACTAAAATTTCAAACAAAATGTATACTATTTTTCTTTTAGTTGTTTTTATGCTGTCTGATTTATAGAGGAGCGGTCGTTTTCTCATATGCAAAAACACCTTTTTTCTACATCTTACGTCGGCATCTGCTTTCACTCGACGTGATATTTCGATAAAGAATTTAAAAATAATTTCTTTACACATATTTATATTACAACTACTCTTAAAATCAGTGATTAATAAAAATTATTGAGACGAATTAAATATTTTGAAAATTGAAATAATCTTTTAAGAAAGAGTATCATGATCTCCATCGAATTGCTCCCTGAATATATGCAAACTGGTTAAGATTTGGTAGGTATTCATATTGAATAATATCCATGTGGGTTTGATTCGTGGGATATCAACTATTATTAGATTTGGGGAAGTTGAATATACTTGTTCTCTTTACTTGGAATAACACGATTATCGTCGGATCGCACCACAACAACAACTGACCCGGTTTGTGCATGTCCGCGTGTTGGGAAATTTATTGTTTAGATTTTGATGAATGCCATGTAAAACTTAGAATAGGAAGTTGGCACCCCAATTATTGTCGTAAATGGCGCTTTGTAATAAATAGAAAATTGGTCAAGTGAGTTAAGTCACTATGGCCAAAACATGCAAAAAACAAGAGACTAGAAGGAAGACTCACTGCAAAGGCAATTTGAGTATGGCAAAGAAGAGAAGACGGGAACTATCTTGAAGGAGCGGTGAGATGCGGCTAAGTGGAGTATCGGTCAAGTCAACTCAAGAAAAGCCAAGTCTCAAGTTGAAGTGACGGAAGAGTCATCCGATGAATGGAAGGTGACTCTAAGTCCTGGGAAAGCAAGGAAATGCAATCAGTCGAGATAATGAAAAAGATCCGTTACGTAAATCAAGAGAATTACCTAAACAAGTAATATATCCATACTACCTTTCTCGAAGTGCTCGATCCCCGAGGAAGCGTGCAAAAGGAATTAACCAATGGGAAGCACTACACCGTGTCGAACTCGAAAAGTGGAGAACAATTCATACGAGTAAATGGCAATTCCAAGATCGAATAACAAGACAAGCCAAGCGACCACAAATGACTTTCAAAAATAAGCATATCTCTTGGGCGGATTTTTGAAAGATCACTATAAAAGTGAGGAATGACTACGAGAGTGTGACGGAACCAAAAACATTCAAGCAATTATTAGAATCAGAACTAAAATATTCTCCAAGTTATTAAACGCTAAATCCTCAAGCCTACACTACGAAGAACATCAATCCAACACTCACCCTTTGTGAAGGAAAGATAACTTCAATCGGTTGAAGAGGAAATTATGAAGAATCAAGGGGTCTACATTCCACGAAGGATTGTAGGAAGGTTGTCGGTCGAACAAGTCTTTAGCTTTTGGAGGGCTTCGTGATCAAATCCAAAGAGCTTGAGCAAGTGGTACATAGTAGCAAAGCGGCAATTTGCCTGTGTGAAGAAGTCGAGTCGCACGAGAAGCCCGGTGAGTGATCAAGGCGTCTCAGATCGAGTCCCAAAGGATCAAATCGGTTGTGTGATCAAGACATGATCGAGAACATTACCACTTTGTATATCGATCAATACCTAGTGGATTCCTCCGGGAGTTGGAGAAGAGAGGAGTAGAAGAATTACCCCATCTTGAACCTCTATAAAAATCTTATTGTGTCATTTACATTTCAAAGACTTTAATTCTTGCTTCATATTTGTTTAATTCTCACGACATATTTGCTATCCATTAGATAATCTCTAAGTACTAAATCAAGCTCTAAATCTCTACTTAACCAAATTTAAGGGTGTTAAGTCTTCCATTGAAAAAAAAACCACGAGTTGAGTTAATTTAGACTTAACAATTTGAGTTATTCCATCAACAATTTCGATTGAGTACGTTGAAGACTAACTCTCTTGATTAACTAAATTGCTCATTTGACACACATTGGTGTGTAGTATCAACTCGAACTTTTAAAAGGACTAAATCAAAAATTTGGTAAGGTTTATTCAACCCCCTTCTAAACCTTACACTTACCCATGGGGCCTACACCGCGGTTTTTGTTGCATCTCCTAAGCATATATAAGCTTGGGAGCTTAATTATTTAAAAAACAAAAACATGATTTTTGAAGTCGAAAGCAGCCAAGGTCGCTAGCTAGATTGGATTGAGTGGCGGGAAGTGGAATTACGTGGATGGATTTGACTATCCACTCCTAGAAAATGAGAGGAGTAGACAATAAAAGCACCCCACATTGTCTGTCCGTGAAAAGGTTTTTTGTTGAAGTGAACCAAACTGACATGAAAAGAAAATGGTTGAATTTTAGAAGCTTGGGGGGGCCATTTATTTTATGTTAATTACTACATTGTATTTACTAGTGTATTTGATTATAATATATGTTGTAATAATTGCTTTGGATTAGAACTATCAAAAGTAATAATGCTTTGCTCCAAGTTAATTTTCATTAATTATGTTGGTGAAATAACATTTTTGTGTGAAATATTTTGTTACTTTTTGCTGAAAATATGGTCCAATCCTTAAGGTCAATAATAATTGAATTTATTTGTGAGAAATGACTATGTTATGAAAAAATGAGGAAAATATTTGCCATTAATGTCAAATTATTCAAAACTGGAGATTCCTAGTTTAATTAGTACATCATCATAGTTTGGTAATTTACTTAGCAAGTGTAGATCTAATACTACATGTCGTAAGAGAATCATAGTTATTTTGATGATAGCCTTATCTTATCTTTAAGCTCAATCTTTTCCATTAAACCATAATTAATTAATAGCATGCATGATTGAGGATTAAGAATACATTGTTAAAGTTCACTAACTTTATGTGCACAATAATTAAATTTAAGGAGTTAACTAAATATAGAGGTTAATGACTATTAATAGTCTTCATAATTGAAAGTTTGATTTCTTTTTTCTTTATTTCTAAAAAAAGAACATGTTAAAGAAAACCCTTCTAATCAACAATAATACAGTTTTCATGTTCAAATGTTCCCACGTCCTTCACAAATTAATGCATGTAAATTTCGTCATCATATCCAAACCCTCATCTTGGAGTTGATTTAAGATACGGAATGATCTTATCATTAAAAAAAAGATTCACAACTTTACATAGAATATGTCTTCAAGGAAATGACTTAAGACCAGGGACGCAGCTAGAAAATGAGGTTTAGGGTCAATATTTTTTCTTTTAAAAAACTAGTAGATAAAGAGATATATATTTTTTTAGAGGGGGCGAAATATTAAAATTATTAAATATTATATATAAATTTCATATTAATTATTAAAGAAAATCAAAGTTGAGGGGGGTGCTAACCGCCACCATTCAGAGACGGATGTACGGCACCCATTATAGGGGCACGTGTCCCATGATATATTTTTTTTATTTTTTTTATTTAAAAGCTAATAATTAGTTAAAAAGACAAAGTGTGCCCTATTAATATTTTTTTGATGTTTATAACTGTACATATTTTATTTTTGATGTAGTTTATACTTGTATTTACTTTGTGCCACCCATATAAAATATTTCTAGATCCGTCCCTGCCGCCAGCCCCCTTTAACTCCGTCCCTGCTTAAGACTTAAGTGACTCGTGTTCAAAAATAATACTTGTGAAAAAAATATCTTTGACAACTTTCGTATACTTTTTTTTAAAGAAAAAAAAATTAGCCGGGCTCTCTTTAAAGAGGAAAAGCCGTTAGTACATTTTAAGTGTTAGAACTGTGGCAAAAATATCCTATGTTATTTTCCTTTTATTTCATGCCAATACACTAGTATAAGATTAATGATAACATATTTTTAATTTGAGTGAAAATAAGTTTTGATTTATAAAATTAGTACTTTTTATAGATCATAAACACTACTCGTGTTCCAACTTTAAAATTTTGGTTACTATCATTGTCGGGTGAAGATCAAATCTGGTCCAGAGGATTTCTCCCATGTAAATTGAGTTCTTAGGTTGAATCTTTGTTATATAACTTATGTTGCAAAAGAGCATATATTTTTATTTTTTGGACTACTTTATTGAAACAATAATTTATTCAATTCATTGTCTATCAAACTCTAAATTTCTTTGAGAACTAATACAAAAAGATTTTTGAATCAATAGCTACAAATACGAACATACTACTATTGCAAATTTGAAAAGGCAACTATGCGAATGTTCATGTTTGGGAATGGAAGCTGATGAGTTCCGAGATAAATGAAAGGCATTTGTTATTGTGAGGGTAAAATTGGAAAATTAATTCCAAATAGAAGGTTCAAAAGTAATATGCTATTATTATTCAACTTCAACCAAACTTATTATTACATATCTCACACATATCCACACATATCCAGTAGCCCAATCATGCCCAATCATTCAAACAAACATGTTATTAGGTCTTAGTGTATTCTTTGGATAAGGCCAAATATTAACTTGGGAATTAATTAAACCCAATCTCAATCTTGAACCAAACGTATCCTAGGTATATCTATCTATACACGGTCGATCCTAGATATATTTATAAAGGTTAAAAAGTGAATTATTAATCCAAAAACTCAAGATTCTTATGCAAATAACTTTGATGAGATGTCATCCAATATACAATATTAACTAATATAATCTTAACTAAATTTGGGCATATGTTGACTATATAGCATCATGCCATAAAAGTTAACAAACTATATTAAGTAAAATAAACAAGCATATCCAATCGAGCAACAATAATATGTTAATATTTGAGTGCATCAAGATGATTAATCAATTTATTCAAAACCTGTTATAGCTAAACGATTTTTTTGGTTCTTGGGAAAATGCTCTTAAAAGTTAACTTAAGTTGTTATTGCCTATCAAAATTTCTCATTTTCGTTTCGATAGATTTTTTTTTTTTTTAAACTCAAAATGTAATTATCTGTTCCAAAAAAATCTAATCATTATTATACATACCATAAAATTTACTATTCACTAAATCACATATATATTATATATATAGACAAAAAATTTCGCTGGAAATAGTATGTTAAAATTTTCTCGCTCTTTTGCAGTCACTATAATAAGTAATAAAAATGTCTAAAAATAAGAACTGATAAATATTTGGTATTCTTTATTTTTGGTAGTTAACTTTCTTTAAATAATCAATTTTTAAAATAATATAAAAATAAAATTATATAAAATTAGCTTTCCAAATCTGCATATGTACTGCATCAATTATTATTTTTATCTTTTCCTTTTTTTCCAAAAAAAATTAATTTTTTTTTTGTTTTTGATCCATTTTTTACGTAATAATATAACAAATTAATCATGTTCTTGTTAGATAAATGTTTTTATCAAGATTTTGATGATTTTGTTTAACTGAGTTTTTACACCAAAACAATGTCCCTAAATGTTGTCCAAATACTACCAATTGATTTAAAATGTTTTTACTAATTTTTTGGAGTATTTCTTGAAATTTGTTTTTGTCAAAAATCGGACAACACTTCTGTTTTGAGGTCAACCGGTCGCCCTAGAGGGCAACCCGTACCTAAAAGTCGAAACCTGAAATAGAAAACAAGACTGGGAATGAAAGTGGCAAGTCGACCGGTCGACCAGGGTGTCGACCGGTGCCTACAATTTGCCCAACTACAGAAACATTTCTCTATATTGATTTTTGAGAGGGCAACCAGTCAACATAGGGGGCGACCGGTCGGACCCCCCGTCGACCGGTCCCCCTGTGTAATTTTGTGCAATCTAAATTCAAATCTCTATCTCTACGCGACCGGTTAACCTATGTTTTTGACAGCAAAATTCAAACTGTTGGACAACCATTATCAACAAGATTTACTTTATCAATTTTGTACTATATTTCTACATCTTATGATCTTATTTTTGTAGACAAAAGTGAAGATGGAGGAGCCTATGTTGGAGATCCAATCTTGAAAACTCTCCTATAAATAGAGAAAGATTTGAAGCAAACAAAACACAACACACAAGCATACAGTACAACAAGAAATCTGCAAAATTCTTCAAGCTTTCATTTTTACATTCTTGTTGTAATAGTCTAAGTTCTTGCACTTGCACAACCTTGAGGTTTAGGCTTTTAGTTCTTGATTACACTTGCACTCAAAGTTTGTATACTTCATTTATTGAGTTGTAATCTTGAATTTTTCTATCATCCAAAATAAAATATCCTTGTTAGTGTTCTTGTGGTAAGAACACATTTGGATGATCTTAGGTGTTGATGAGTGTGGTACTCTTCATAGGTGTTGAAGGAAGATTGTGGTAATCTCCTTGAAGGTGTTGTAAGAAGATTGTGGTAATCTTCAAAGGTGGTATTGTATTAATTGTGGTAATTAATAAATCTTTTTTTCTTTTAGAAATCCATCCCGGCGATACTGCGGTGGTAGAGGATTAGGCCCTATGTGGGTTGAACCTCTATAAATCGACGAGTGTTGTTTAATTTCCGCATTTACATTCTTGTCATTTACTTGTTCATTCGAAAAAAGGGCGATTTGCGAAAAATCGGCATAATCTATTCACCCCCCTCTAGATTATCGTAACCACTTGGACTAACAAGTAGTATCAGAACCAAACTCTTTAGCTAGCTCGTTCCGAGTAAGGAGGAAAGATCCATGGCTACTAATGAAGCTTATCTCACCACCGACGCCTCCACCAACAAGCCACCACTATTCGACGCCAACAACTACGCATTTTGGAAAGACCGTGGTCATTGAAGGAGTTGATCAACCAACCAAGAAATTGGAGGACGACACCACGACTCCTAAACCTTTCTAGGAGTTCGATGAAAATGACAAGAAGGCCTTCTCTCTAAATGGTAAGGCTTTAAAGCATTGCTCTCTTACCGCCACCGAGTATAATCGTATAAGAGGCATAAGGTCGGCACATGAAGTTTGGGAAAAATTAGAAACCATCTATGAGGGCACAAAGAAAGTGAAGCAAGCAAGAAAAACAATGCTTGTGAAAGACTTTGAAAATTTCAATATGCATGATGGTGAAAACATATCAAAAATGGTGGAAAGGTTTGACAACATTGTCAATCCTCTTGTGGCTCTTGGAAAGGTCATCTCCGAAGAAGACAAGGTGACCAAGATATTGAACGATCTTCCCGGCTCATGGTCTGAAAAGGTGACGGCTATCACGGAAGCACAAAATCTCGAGATACTCAAATTTGATGAGCTCATCGGGAACCTTCTCATCTACGAAGTCTATCTCAAGGAGAGGAAAAATTCCAAACCATCCATCAATCAATCGGGTATGCAAAATATTCCTAAAGGTCTTGCATCTTCTTCTAATAATGCATACTATGATATTGATGATGATGATGAGGAGACGGCCGCACTTGTTCATAAATTTGCCAAATTTGTGAATAAAATAAGGCGAAAAAACTGAGAGACAACTCGTGTTTTAAATGCGGAAAATCCGGGTACTTCATAGCCGATTGCCCAGAACTCGGGGAGGAGGAACAAAAGAAGAAGAAGCCTTTTCCAAAAAAAGAAGGCTCTAAATGCGGAAGTCAAAACTTAGGATGAGCTACTTGAAACAACCGACGAAGAAAGAGAATCCGAACATGGTCTTATGGCCATAGACGACGAAAATAATGAGGTACACTCTAATGCTTCATCCTCTTCCTTAATTGATGAATTGCAATGTGATTTTGATGAATTGCAAATTGAATTTCAAAATTTAATTGTTAAATACAAGAATTTGAAAAAGGAGCATAAAGAGCTCAAAATTGAAAAGGAAAAATTATTTACTTCTTATGAATCTCTTGATAAAGCTCATGCTATTACTCTTACTAGAGTTCATACTCTTGAAACCGAAAAAGAATCGCTCACCAAAGATCTTGAATGTTTGAAAAAGGATGGGCATCATTTTAACTTAAGTACGGATAAAGTTACAAAAATTTTAGATGCACAAAGAGGTGAGCATTCTAAATTAGGACTTGGCTATAAACCTTTTCAACCTCTTTCAAAGAAAAAAGACCAAGGTCCGACTTTTGTACGTGCTAGTAGTGCCCATAATCTTATTTGTTTTTATTATGGTAAAATTGGTCACTATGTTAGTCATTGTAAATTAAAGAATAATTTTAACTTTGTTTGGAGACCCAAAGGTCTCAAGGCTAACCCCCATGGACCCCAAAATTATAGGGTACCTAAAAATAATTCTTTTGTAGGTCATAGGGGCTATAACAACTATGGAGGATTCAAAATGGCTCGTGGACAGCGGATGTTCACGCCATATGACCGGAAAGAGATAACTTTTTACCAAAATCAAGCTCCAAGAAGAGGGTATGGTCATGTTCGGCAATGGCAAAGGAAGAATTCTTGGAAATGGAGAAATTGGTAACTCTTCTTTCTCTCTTAGTAATGTTCTTTTAGTAGAAGGGCTTAAGTTTAATTTGATAAGTGTTAGCCAACTTTGTGATTCAAATTATAATGTTGTTTTCAATAAAGAAAAATGCAAACTTTGTAGATTGATGATTCAGAGCTGTTTTTGGTGATTTTGGGCCATGGTTTCATGTCAAAACATACCTCGGGGTTTATGGATGCAAAAACACTCGAAATCCCAAGCTAAACGCGTCATTTCGGGGCCTTTTCAGTCAAAAACGGCCAGGGTGTGATTTGCAAGCACGGCCGTGCTTTTGAGGAGCCAAAAACGAGCAAAATTTGGGCCACGACGTACCAAACACGGCCGTGTTCGGAAAAATCCGCGAACACGGCCTGGCCGTGCTTTTAAAGCACGGGCGTGCTTTTCGTCGATCAAGGATTCTCTTTGGCGGAAATTATGGAAGCTTTCCCTTTTTGCTTTCTGACAACTTTTGAGCAACTTTTACATCTCATTTTGCTGCACCAAACTCTATTATTCTCTCAATTATCACATGAAAACAAGGATTCAACAACCCAACTATGGAAGTGGAGCAATTATTTGTCAAAAGATGACATTGTTAATGTATTCTTTCACAACAAGAATGTCTATAAAAGCCAAGAGTTTTGGTTAGAGGATGGATTCAATTCCATTCCATTCCATTCATAATTCATTCATGTATTCATATACTCATTCAATAGATTCATTGTATAAACATTTTAAGTAGAATTGAGATCAAGGGGTCTTGGAGGAGTAAGCTCGTAGCAACATTGGAGAAAAAGGCTTGGAGCAACATCATCAATCAAGAAAGAAGTCAATTGAGATTTTGAGAAAGATAAGTACACCATGTCTACAATATTTACATCTTCTTGTGTAATTTTCTCTTTTGTCAAGATCATGAGTAGCTAAACTCCTAGTGTTTGAATGTAATGAACTCTAGAATGGATTTGTGATTAAGGTGTGTATGTTTTTAATAAAATCTTCATGTTTTGTGTGATTCACTTATATTATGCTTTATTCATTCGAATTGGTATATGCGCAATATTGATTTGAAGTTTATTTTTCATCCGGGAAATCGAGATTCATGGTGAAATAGAACCTATATAAGTGAAAAGAGTTGCATGCAATCTAGATATGGGGACGACATAAATCTTCCGGATTAGGGTCAAACCTAATATGGGAATTCACAAATCGTTATAATGCAATCTTGGGGGTTTTAACTAGAAAGAGATTTCAGTTAATCAACTTGAGATTAGGAGTTTTTCACCTTGAGAAATGGTTTAACTTAAATCGGGAATTTCTACGGTCCACATAAAATGAGATTTTATTAAAAGAGGTTAGTTTTTGATTAAGGGTTCATGGTTGTATTTTTAACTTGTTAAATCACAAAAATATTCTAGAGGGATTTACATTCAAACACATCTCTATCTATTGATTTCTTATTTTACAAATCATTCTTCATTTTTTTCTTTACATATTGTAGTTTAGTAAATCAAACAAAACTCTGAAAATTATTAGATTAAATAACAAAAAGACGGCAATTATTAGTATATACAATCCTCGTGGGAATGACACTCGGTACTCAATAATCTATACTATAAAACGATAGGTGCACTTGCCTACGGTTTTCTAGAGTAGCTTTTGAGCCATCAATACCCGAATTGTATATATAAATAACAAAAATATAATAAATAATTAAAATATAAGAAATATTTATTCATTATTTTGTAATTTGGAATGAGCTTTGAAAACTATGTATCCGAGCTGGGAAAATGCAAAATTAGTCATGCATCTATAGGATTATTATAATTTTGGTCCTGTAACTTTTGAAATTGTGATTTTAGTCTTGTATGTTTTGGTTTTTGTGCACCTTTGGTCCCATAAGTTTTGGATTTGTGCAATATTTTTGGTTCTATAAGTTTTAAGTTGGTGCAAATTTGGTCGTAAAGTCTATTTCAATATTTCACCTATTTTGCAAAATGTCGTTGGTAGCCAAAATGTTTAATATACTACCTAAAATCAAATGAAAAATAGTATCAAATCCTATGTTTTATTTAATTATGAGTTGAATTTTTTCTACCATTTATGCTATAAATTGCCTAATGAGATAAACAAATTTAGAATTATAAATTCGTATCAAAATTTGAGATATGAGTTCTATAAGTATTATTTCCTAATTATGGAAATACAAAAACATTTAAAAATTGACAAAATTTGTTATTTTGACTATAGGGACCGAAATTATCACAACTAAAATGTATAAGATTAAAATTGTCAAATTCTAAATATTATAGGATTAAAATTGTTGATATTGTTGATGGGTAAAATTATCACAGGACTAAAATTATAACTTCAATAGTTAGAGGACTAATATTGCAACATCCCTATAAATACATGACAAATTTTGGGATTGTCATATATATATATATATATATAGTTGTTATTTGACTCAGCTCATTTCTTAATAACTATATAGAGTTTTATATAAATTGATAAAATTCAATTAGAAAATACTTATTTTAATTGGAAAAAATATCACAAAATATGTATCGAGATTTTATATGTCACATATATTCATACATAGCATGATAGCATTATCTATATTTATTTAAGATGAAAATTAAGATATATTTTAATATGAAACTATACTCATTAGTATTTTATATATAAAAAATTATTTTTTATATATTAACATACTTTTCATGTTAATAGAATTTATTTTTTATATTTATCAACATATTTTATATTCAAGTTTCAAAGTACTATATTTGGAATTAGATATGAATTTGTCTGTTTGATATATGTGTGTGTATATATAAAAAAAATATTTTGTGTTTTTGAAATATTTCATATTTCCCTAAAATTGTGTTGCTAAATATAAAGCATGATTTTTGTTTAAATCCTTTAAAAAATTTGATAGTTGTTCAACTTTTTAAACCCCAAAAATATTAAAATTTGAAATGACTTTATTGTTAATTGTATTGAAAATATAATTTATTAAACATTCAGCATTGAGGTTAGTAAAAATAATTCAACGTTATGCACAATGCAGTTAAAAGGTTTTTCAAACTTTTACTTTCTTATAGATAAATATTTTCATTAAATAAATACAATTCATATTCACACAACCAAACATATTTATTTTATAGTTTAGCATAATTTATTTATGTTATTGTTCAATCGTATGATTTATAATCTAATTAATTATCTTATTTAATTACTTTTGGAAATTTTAAATTTTCTTGCAATCACTATTTTTTTTTAAAAACATAGATAACATCAATCCACAATTTGTACGATAAAGAATAAGAACAAGTAAAAATATAAAGATTCTTGTGTTTAATTTTTAGAATAATAAAATAAAAAATTATAAATAGAATTAATATTAGTAATATATAAATATAATATAACTATTCGGTAAATGAGGATGGGAACGGAGAATCTCCATTTTATTTAATCGAAATAGGAAGGAAGATGTGACTATAAATACCGTCCATGTCTTATCCTCGATTCTAGAGAAGCGAGGAATCTTCATCCCGCTCCCATCCTCAGATTAACTAGGGATTTTCTGTCCCATTCTATTCGGTTGCCAACGGGAATGGTATGGTCGAGAATGTTGTCATCCCTAAATGTAGGAGATAGAATTCATAAAATTATTAGAAAAATACACATATAGGAGAAAAAACAGAGATATACACTTCGTGCATCGCATGGGTAAAAAATTAGTATTATTAACTATTATCATATTCAATCATTATTTTACTATTTCTTTTTCATAACATCTTATTTATATTTTCATTTCATACCCATTTACATCTAAAAAAATTCATATTCTCCCTAACAAAATTTTTACATTATTCTCTAGCATAAAGAAAATTTTAAAATGAAAGTACATATATGCATATGCAACCTTAAATGCGTGATTCGATCTCTTTCCTAAATTATGAGGAAAATATTAAGGTTCTACAAAATGTCTTCATAAAACATAAATTCATAATGAGCTAGTCTCCTGTCAGACCGTCTAACGGATCTAGATCCGTTAGACGGGTCTGAATATTCTACCCATTACCCAGCTATGAATCGGATTCGCCAAAAAGAAAAAATCCCGACTTCCGTCACGTTCTCTCCTATCTCTCTCTCTCTCCCCCTCTCTCTAATATACGTGTCTGTGTGTATATTTATGTATATCTACATCCATACGCCTATCTTGCGCCCTTTGAGACCATTTATCAAAGTACTTTCTTTATCAACAGCTTCTAATGACATGTCGCCACTTTCCTCCACAAGTATCCCTAGGAATTGATGACAAAGAAAGATCCCATCATTAGAAATCATATCTACTGGTTGCAACAAATCCCTAGCACTTGAGAATACTGGAACGTTCGAAAACCAAAATTTAATGATAATTCAAAAAGGACTACTAATACTACTAATACATTTTAGAAGAACTACTAATACTTTTTAGAAGAATGGCTAATACTTTTCAGAAGGACTGTTAATACATTTCAGGAGAAAAATTTAATTATATTCAGGGAAACTATTAAAATACTCTCCAGGGAACTACTAATACTTTTTCGAGGAACTACTAATACTTTTATGAGGGACTGCTAATACATTTCGGGAGTATATTTAGGAGAAATACTAAAATACTCTTCACGGAACTACTAATACATTTCAGAATAACTGCTAATACTTTTTAGAAGGACGACTAATACTTTTCAGAAGAACTGTTAATACATTTCGGAGAAAAATTTAATTATATTCGTGGGGAATTACTAATACATTTGAAGAAGCGCTAATACATTTTAGAAGGGACTAATAATACTTTTCGGAAGGATTTGTTAATACATTTCAGGAGAAAAATTTAATTATATTCGGGGAACTACTAATACATTTGGAAGAATCGCTAATACATTTTAGAAGGACGACTAATACTTTTCAGAAGGGCTGTTAATACATTTCGGGAAAAAAATTTAATTTATTTCAAGGAACTACTAATACTTTTTCGAGGAACTACTAATACTTTTTTGAGGAATTACTAATACATTTTAGGAGTATATTTAGGAGAAATACTAAAAAACTCTTGGGGAACTACTAATATATTTGGAAAAACTCGCTAATACTTTTTAGAAGGACGACTAATACATTTTGGAAGACCGCTAATACCGATACTCGAAAACTACTAAAACACCACTGCTAACATTACGAAAATGCCACCAGATCCGCGGGTCAGATCCGTCTAACAGGTCAAACCCGTTAGACGGTCTGACAGGAGTTTTTGTGATTCATAATTCCTTTGGTTATTATTAAACGTCCCTGTCTTTTTTTTTTTTTTTGTAAGTAATGTTCCTGTCATTATTATTCTATGTTGTGCCTCCCAATGTAAAGTTTTACAAAATAAAATTTTGTTTTACCATAACTATTATACTATTTTAAACATTAATGACGAATATTACTAACTATTGATAACTATTTTGAAAAATAATATTGTACATGTTTGCAGAAACGGAACTAGAAAATGAAGATTAAGGGGCGATGTTTATTTTTATTTGATCACACTAATAAATAAATAGGTAGTTTTTTTTATTTTTTTTAGGGGGTAAAATTATAAAATTTAGTAATTATATATATATATATATTTATACTAATTATAAAAAAAATTGAAGTCGAGAGGGTGGCTGGCACCGCCAACCCCTAGCTCCGTCCCAGCATGTTTGTATTTTTACGTTTCTAGTTTATTCATAACTACCGAATCAAATCACATTATTTCGGTAGATGGTGTACTGTGCTAACTTGGATATCCAGAATTATGCATACATATCTTCATTTAATAATCATGACTCTCTACTCGTTTTCTTCATTTTTTTTATATCTTAATGTCATTTTTTTCTTTCAAACTATCATCTCAAATGTATATTTCCTTATTCTAACACTAAAAACATGAACTCTAAAACATAAAACAAGAACGAACGAGTAGAAATCTAGTTTTCATGTGTTCATTTATTATAGGGATAACTACAAAAACCTCCCTGAGGTTTGGGCTAATTACAATAAAGCTCAGAAGTTTTTGAAAATTACAAAAACCCTATTGAGGTTTAATTATCCGTCTTATATTTTTCCTTTCAAAAACAAAAATTATTTCAAAAAACCCTCTGGCCTTTATAAAAATATTACAATCACCTCCTTAAATTTAAGGCACAATTAACCTGAGGTTTTTTTGTAATTTTGAAATATCTATGAGATTTTTTGTAATTAGCCCAATCCATGGTTGGGGGGTTGTAATTATTCCTTTATTATATGAACTCGGATATCAACACCTTTGTTGGTATAAGAATAAGATTGACCAAAAAATATATATAGAAATATATAAAATCGCAAAATTACAAAAAAAAAAAAAGAAAAGAATAGAAAAAGAGAGGTATAAACACACACACACACAAAAAGAGTGAAAAGGACAGGTTCCACGCCAAGGAAAGGCACATGGGGCGGGAACCTACCAGCTTTCACACAAGCACACGCGTCTTCACCCCCAAACCCTTGGAATTGGACCACTCAATTCTATCCATCCAAATATATCCCCCTTTTCTTTCCTTTGTTTTGCTTTGCTTTTAACCTCACTACCCCAATCACCTCTCACTACCCCACCCCCGGCTTGTTTCAACGGTAGCCGCCAAGGCTCTGTGTGTATATATATTTTTATTAATATTAATTTAACGATACTTACAGAATACAACTTGACCATAATTAACAAAAGCTTGCAATCCCGCCAATACAAGAAACCCTTGTGTGCTTACAAAGAGATAAGATCCATCGCTGCTAATCTTTTGGTCATATTTCGAAAAGGTTCAATATTAAGCTAAGTTTAATACAAACTTTCACATTGTGGACAAAGATAAATAAAAATTTAATGGAGTTAATGTTCTTGAAATAATTAGATAATGATTAACTTTAGTTATAATATCAATATTGAGCCCAATAAGTCCCCTAGCCATCAATTCGCTTGTACAAATATATATGGATAGTCGATCAGATACGTGACTCGAACTATATAATTTGAGTGTCGAAGGGTACTTTTGAGGATTTTCGGTGGGATAACCCCTAACATCTCTAGTATGGACACACTCAATACTTGAATTCAATATGAATACTACCAATTAGAGTGATACATATCATTTCATTCTTTTTGTGTGTGTGCATTTTGCCCTAAACTGTAGGTTAGATATATTTAGCTATTTGAATACTAAAATATAACAATTTTCAATTAAGAAATGTGTTAAGTTGCTCGTGAATATAATGTCTTAGCATTGACATCTTTCCTCTTTCTTTTTTTCCGTTTCTCATGCTACTACCGTCTTTTTAGACCATTTACTTTTCTTTTTGGGTTCAAACGTGAGTAAAAATCGAAGCATTGAATATTGTATGGGGAATTCGCAGTACTATTATTCGTAAACTAACGTCATAACAAAAAAATAAAAAATAAGGTTATGGAAGATTTTTGTCTTATATGTGCAGATGCAATTTGACGGATCAATACTTGGATTAGAGATAAACCTAAAAAATGGAAGAGATGTAAAAAGATTTTGCAAGATTTGATATGAAAAAAGAATAAGAAAAAAAATACACGGAAGTATAGTACTAGATCTACTCATGTAACATTAAATTTTCTTTGTTAATAGAAAAATTGGATTATATACATCCACAAATTAACTTATTGACTAGATTATATAATAGCACATTGCGCATGCCTCCAATTGGCGTATTATTTGTTTTTTAAGAATTAATATAGTTTGAAATTAAACTTGGACGTTTTCAAGACGTCAATATAAAGGGATAAGTGTTGCATTTTATTCCTCGTGAAGGTAAACTCTTACCAAATTCATAATTGTAATATTATATATTTCGGTATGGCCAATTGCGTGACATTTAGCACATAAAAAGAAGAATTTAATTGCATATATTGTTGGTACAATATTTGGAACTGGGAATTCACTACCACCCTCCAAACATATATATAAAAGAGTCCGTTGGATCATTTCCTCTATAGTAAAAATATTTTTTAGTCATTTTTGAGTTCAAATATTGCCATTTTCTTCATTTATGGGGGACTGATATGTAACTCGGTATCAAGTTATGTTTCTGGGTATCGAAACACATGACTCAGTACTGAGTTATGTATTGCACCAATTTTGTAAAAAACGATCAAGTACATTACTAGAAAATACATAAAGGATATGTCCGTCAATTTTTAGTCAAAATGGCTAAAAACACATATTTCAAGATAATGACTATTTTTTATTTTCACAAAACTGAATTGGCCAATTTGACCTATTACCACTATATAAAATTATAATAAAACATATTTATTTTTTTTAAGAAAAAAAAAAGTAAAATCAGGAACATATATCATATCTTACATGTGGTTAGCTATGTAGGTTAAAAAGGTTTATAGCAAGATTCAATTGATGAGGCTCCTACAATGGCTACAATGGCAAAGTAATGGCAGTATATGGGGTGTGACATTTTTCCAGGAAAGGCAAAAAACTATCCGACACGTGGCGTAACCTGGGTGCTCTTTGTTCAGTCCCTCTAGACTGAATGACGCGCACTTATCATTTGGGGGTGGAGGGATAATTTTGTCAGAGGATAGGATAGCACTCATTGAGGGGGTTTCGGAACATCAGTTATTTTAGTTTCAACTTTGATTGAGTGATAATAATTTCTTTTTAATTTTTTTTTAAAAAAAAACTAAGCATATAGGGATATGAGCCTATAGGAACATGACAATGAGGCTAGTAAAATTCTTGATTCTGTAGGTGAGGGGAGTGTCTCTAAAGAAGAAAGGTTATTTCTATTTCAAGTTGGTTGTTATCTTAATCAGGAAGGATAAGATTTAGGAGGATTAGTTGCAGTTTACTATAAGATTAAAGTAAACTACACAAAGGTGGTAGGTAATGGATAAGAACAGTCTTTTTTTAGAGACTCCTTTGCTTTTCTCTTTTCAAAAAATGAAATAATTTGTTGGAGAGTTTCTGCACAAAGTAATTATAGGGAAAATAAAGATTGTGAAGATAGTTTAGATTTGACACTCAACTTCCAAAAATTACTATAAAAAAATCAAACAAATGAAAACTTTTTTTTTAAAGATAAATTGGGAGTAGTTGTTGAAAGGGAGAGGATAAATTTCAAAGAAATTGAAAGATACAGGCTGCGATTGGATATGAAAGGGATTTCATTTTCGATTCCGCTGGATATTTTTTTTTGACCAAACATGCGATTGTTTATAAAAATTTTCAGAAAATATATTATTCTCTCACTTTTACTTTTTCTCATTTTTTCTCTTACCAATCACATCTACGCATTTTTTAACAAAAAACTAATCTTTATTACACATTCTCCCAGAAATTTCACTATTCACCCAATCACACATTTCTAACTACCAATCATATCCAATCATTATTTTACTATTTTTAAATCAAATCAACTTTCATCATTACTTTTTCATCTCACATCCAATCACACTCTCAAAATTCATCTTTTTCCTTCTAAAATTTTTTTTTACCACTATTCTCTTGCAAAATGAAAATTTTCAAAATGAAAACATATCCAATCGCACCCACAGGGTTCGAACCCTGGTCAACACTCTTACAAAAGGTGAGAATACTACTTGAGTGTAAGCTAGTAATTAGACAAATGAAAACTTAAGATGGAGTATAATTAGTTTCTCAGTTAACTCTATTTATTTTTGTCGGATCGGAAACTTGCTTGTCTGAATCACCTGTACGACAAAAAATACCACAACAAGACGATGAAATTATAAATAAGAAAAAACAAACAAATAAACCAACCCTATATGGGAAAACCACTTATTTAGAAAATAAATTGATAAAAAGAATATAGATAGTAAAAAATTGTCAAAGATCATCACTTGACAATGAAGAATTAGAAGAGAAGAAACAAAAAGAAAGAGAGAGTTTGTGAGTGATTCAGCATAGAATATACCGAGCTCATATTGGATACAGATCTCTTGCTTGGGCTTGGTATGATTATTTATGGACCATTTCTTGAGCAAGTTAAAGAGTTCAGTAAGCCCATATCTATAGCTTAACTTCTAGAAGATTCTTTGATAAGATCGACATTATTATCTGCCTAAGAGCTCGAGATTGTTGATGACGTGGACCAAACGTGCTAATTAGATAAAATCGATAACAAGCTCTGACATATTCCCTATAACGGTTTCCTAAAAATTCAGAAACCTTAATCTTGTTCTCTATAAATACCCCTGGGTTAGGTATCATTTATTTTTTTTATGCACACTTTACACACTATTCATATACTTGTTTTACTCTTTCTCTTCCAAAAGCATTCTCTGACTTGACCGTCGGAGTGGGTACACCGGAGCAACCACCTACCTCCCTTTTGCAGGTAGTTCGGCGAAGTTGTGGTGGGGCTCAGTGGTGTTGGCATCTGAAGTGTTTTGGATCGTACCAATTTGGCACCGTCTGTGGGAAATATTGTCGCTGGGACGTGAGTTTTCGAGGGTGGTTAAAGAACGAACCTGACTAATGATCTGAACCATACTCCGATGGGAGATACCCCTGGAGGGTTGACGCATGATGGTGCTCTGTCTCAACCCCCACCTCCGGGGGAGGGTGCAGGGCAAGAAATTTCAAGGACGGGGGTTGCCGGCTCTGTTCCCTTGTCTTCAGGGGGAGTAGGGTCTTGGGACCTATGTTTTTTGAATAATTTGGTAACTTTGTCTCCACGGCAGTAGAGAAGGCCGTGGATAGGAGACTGAGAGATTTGGTGTTGCCACCGTCCCCTGTCACTACTCTGAGGGAGAGAATGCAGCTAGACCTCCAGAGGCGGGTGACGGAGGTCGGAGGGGTGCTACGGTGGCTGAGGAGGAACACTCATATCGGGCGGTGGAATATACCTCCACAGAGGATCCGGACTGGTCATAGAGGATGGATGACCTCCACAGGGAAGTGAGGGAAATCCGAAGGAGAGTGATAGGTACGCCGGTGGGAGCTCCAGCTCGGGTTCGAAAGCGGACGCCCTTTACCGATGAAATTATGGTTGATGAGCTTCCTGCTTCTTACAGAGCTCTGAATTTTGAGTATGACTGCACGACGGACCCGTGGGACCATTTATGCTGATTTGAGAATGCGACAGTGCTGCATAGGTTTTATGACGGAGTAATGTGCAGAGTATTTCCGACCACTCTCACAAAATCAGCACAAAAGTGGTTTAGCCAACTTCCTCCGAATTCCATAAGAAATTTCGATGATTCAGTTTGGTATTTCTGCACCAATTTACTAGCTGAAGGAGGTACCAAAAGGCCCCGTTAACTATTTAGCATCAAGCAAAAAGAGGGAGAAGGGCTGAGAAGCTACATCCAACGCTTCACGGCGACGAAGCTGGAGGTACCTTCGGCCAGCCCTGAAATTTTAACGAATGCATTAGCCCAAGGATTGAGGGATGGAGAATTTTTCGAATCTCTTGTGATTAAGCCAGCTAAAACTTTCGATGAACTCTTAGCCAGAGTTGAGAGGTATATTAATTTGGAATAGGCGGGAATGAGTTCGGCCTTAGCATATGAAGGGACATAAATGAGCTCGGCCTTAGTGAACAAGTAACACTATAACCTAGCTTCTTAAACAACTCAGCTATAGTAGGGGGACTGTTGATTCACCAAGAATAGACCAAGCTTATATTGGATATGGATTCCTTGCTCGGGCTCGGTATGATTATTTATGGGCCATTTCTTGAGTAAGTTGAAGAGTTCGGGAAGCCCATATCTATATATAGCTTAACTTCTAGAAGATTCTTGTATAAGCTCGGCATTATTATCTGCCTAAGAGCTCGGGATTGTTGATGACGTGGACTAAACGTGCTAATTAGATTAAATCTGATAACAAACTCTAACATATTCCCTATAACAGTTTCCTAGAAAAAAATTCACTTTTGGTCCCATTAGATTTACCCCCTGATGATTTTAGTCTCATGTCTTGAAAATAGTCCCATAAGATTTTTCTTATCTCACTAATGGTCCCACTGTTAAAAAATTAACAGTCAAACCTGTCAAATTAAAAGTCAAACCTGCGATTTGGGGCTAAAAGTGAGAACAATGGGACTAAAATCATCAGATGCTCAGTCTAATGGGACCAAAAGTGAATTTTTCTCTAAAAACTAAATATAACTAATATCTATTTAAAAAATTATATTATCATTTTAGTTACTATTTTTTATTTATTATAATTAAAAAATTGACAAGTAAATTAAATGATAAAATTTATAATTCAACTTATATAAAATAAATTTTCTGAAAAATAATTTTTAAAAATAGATGTTAATTAATTTTTTTTTGTGAATGTGTAATAAAAAAAAGATGAAATACATGTATCATTTATTTTAATTAGAAAATTAACAAAGTAAAATAAATGATAAAATTTATAACTCAAGTTGTAAAATTTAAATTTTCTGAAAAATAAATACCCCTGGGTCCGGTATCATTTAATTTTTTATGCATTCTTTACGCACTATTCATATACTTGCTCTATTCTTTCTCTTCAAAAAAACATTCTCTGACTTTAGCGTCGGAATGAGTACGCCGGAGCAACTCTCTGGCCCCCCTTTTGCAGGTAGTTCGGCAAAGTTGTGGCGGAGCTCGACGATATTGGCATCTGAAGTGTTTTGGGTCGTACCAGTGAGTATAATCAAATTCTCAATAACTCTAATAGAAAAGTCATTGCTTGCATTTTAACAATCAAAACAAATTATTGCACTGAAAAATCATTTTAGTTAGATTTTAACATTTTAACTTGAATTTTAATTTACGACGGTATTTAATCACATTCTTCTTAAACTCGTACACTTGAAAATGTGCCTTAGACAAAGAAATATCGATTTCATTGAGGGTATCGCATTCAGTGGAAGCAACTTTAATTGGGATTAGGAATGCATTGTGTGTGGTTGGGAAGAGCAATGCGCAAACGTTGAAAATTATGGTAGATGACAAGGATATAGCCTGTAGACTCACTTGCAAGAAGGGATTCGAGAGTAAAAGTGCAAAGATAGCCGAAGACATCTATTTGTTATGCTTTCTTTTTGAGCGTGTTACCTTCAATTTTCAAAAAATTGAGGTTAGACTGTAGAGAGATTCTCATGAGCTGGCAATTAAATTTGATTAGTCCTTTTAATAATTGTTTAATGCAAAAAAAGGGATTGGAGAAGATGCCCATGCTATTGGGGAATGATTCCTTTTTATTTGTATGCTTTTGATGATGAGTTATTTGTTTTTTGGGGGCTTTATTTGGCTTTTTCCCTATTCTAAATTAATCAAAGCTTAATTAAATTAATCGGTGTCATGTTTATACCGACAACCTAAGCTCTTGTTTCCCATCTTCCAACTGACCTGGTACATGCTAAACAGCTAATCACCATTGGCTTTTGAGTTTTTCAACAATTATTAGTGGCTAAACAAATCTTAATTATTTTCTTGATTGTGTTGGATTTGTGTATAATTTTATCAACTAATGATATAAGTGGAAATTAAGCTTCTTATAGTACATCCATCCAACTTATGATATTGATATTAGTACAATTGCACAAATAATACTAGAAAGTGGTCCTCATTGTATATATCTCTTGAATTTCATTACCATTAGTCCTCCACCAATATGATTCAATGATTTGTTTTTTTGGTATTCATTGCATTGATCTCTCATCTCATTGGAGTATCAAGTATACCTGTAAATTTAATTAATTTTGAGCAAACCATAGTTGGAGTTAGTATTAATTGTAAATTAAATTTATATGTGGATCGCTATCACGTGTGGTTCATATTTACTTATGCAAGTCATAAGATTGTGCTCTGGGATTTTAGGATATTTTTTTGAAAGGTGGGGTTTTAGGATATGATTGGGCTTAGTGTTGGTCATATCATTTGATTAAGACCAATTTTTTGTATTAAAATCAAATATAAAACAAAATTTAAACTTTGTTGATTTTAGTTATGTTGCTAGTTGATGATGCCCGAGTTGGACTACATATGTGAGGTGGAATAAATAACTAGTAAAGTGGATTATATTTATTGTTATATTATAAAATTGGTGTTTTTTTTTTATTTCCATGCATAAAGTCCCCCCACCCCTTTCCTGAATTGCTTCAAATACATTTCCAAACAAAGTCATTAAAGACACACACAAAAAAAAATGAAAAAACACAAAAGAAAACAGATGACCAGATACCTTAGGAATATGCCTGTAATATACCTTTTACCACTTCCTTGACGCAAGACAAATTATTTATCTATACATTTATCAGTTTAAGTTTGGCAAATTTTTTATTTTGGTCCTTTATCTAACACTACTTTGAGATTTCATCCTTTTTCTTTTCGCTTTTGACAAATAGTCCTTTTTCTCAACAAAAAATTGAGATTTGGTCCTCTTACCTGCTATAGCAGGTTACTTTGACCTGTTGAGCTGATGTGGCATTTTTATTTTCAAAATTTTTAATTTTCATATAGAAAACAATATTTAAATGTTACATGGCATCCGAAAAATTCGAAAAACCATTTTAAAATCTAAAAATTAAATTTCTAAAATTTGATAATTTATTTAAAAAAAACTAAAAATAGTAAAAATAATATCAAAATTATTTTAAAATTACAAAAAAATAATACGAAATTTGATAAAAAAAAATATAAACTGTTTGAAAAAATCTGAAATTTATTTGGAATATTAAAAAAATATTTTAACTTTGAAATAGAAAAACTCAAAATTATTTTGAAAGAGTTGTTTTAAACTAAAAGATGTTTAAAAAAACTAAAAAAATTGTTAAAAATCTAACAATTATTTGAAATATTAAAATATAAAATAAAAAAAGTTGAAAATTGTCTAAAAACAAGAAAATTAGTTTAAAAATCTGAAAATGGATTAGAACTAAGACTTTTAAAATTTTTACAAAAAAATATGAATTATTTTTAAAACAAATCTGACAATTACTCCAACTATATAAAAATAATCTAATTTTTAAAAAAAATTCCAGATCTTTTTCCTTTGATTTCCAGATTTTTTTTACATATTTGGCATAATATTTTAGATTTTTGAAAAATAATTTATAGTTTCTTAAAAACAATTCTAAGTTTTTACTCTATTTTTTATTTTATAAAAAATCAGATATTTTTTTTTATAAAAATTTCATAAAGTCTTTGTTTTTAATCCATTTTCAGTTTTCCAGACAAATTTTCATTTTTTTTGAACAATTTTCGACGTTTTAAAATAGTTTATAATATTTCAAATAAATTTCAGATTTTTTAAAATAGTTTATAGTTTTTTAAAAAAATTTCTTATTTATATTTTTGTAATTTTAAAATAATTTCGATTTTTTTCTATTTTTAGTTTTTTACAAAAGCTATCAGACTTTATATATTTTATTTTTTAGATTTTAAAATATTTTTTTGAATTTTTTAAGACTTTGTTACAAAATTTCAAATAATTTTAAATTTTAGTAAAACAATTTTCAGAATTTTTGGATCATATTTTTCAGATTTTTCAAAAAAATTCTATTATTTAATTAATTTTTTCATCATTTAAGCCAACTAGGATGCCATGTAAGATTTAAATATTATTTTCTAAATGAAAATTACAAATTTTGAAAATAAAAATGCCAAAATAGCTCAACAGGTTAAAGTAACCTGCTATAGCAGGTAAGAGGACCAAATCTCAATTTTTTGTTGAGTAAAAGGACTATTTGTCAAAAGCGAAAAGAAAAAGGATGAAATCTCAAAGTGGTGTTAGATAAAGGACCAAAAAAAATATTTTGCCGTTTAAGTTTTAACTCATAATCCCTAATTAGGCCTCAAAATTAACTTACTCTTTTTGTTCATTAACCAAAAAATTATGAGATCATATTACAATGGCCTCGTCCATACTCCACTATTAGTCTATTAATAATTCACTTATAGAAATATATCGTAAAAAAAATCCGTTATAGAAATATGGTGCAAGAATTTTAACAAAAATTTAATAAATTAAAGTGATGACATTTAGATAAAATGTCAGCCATAGATACTTTGACAAAACCCCATTTCATATATTCAATTAAAAGTAGAATTTCCGTGGGAAATTGACATCCATATCATGACTCAACAAACTTCTTTTATGTCTAAAAAAGCTTTATGATACATGGACTCAAATTCTGCTGGCAAATTAATACCCGGCCCCTTTATGCCTTTTCTGTGTGCCTCTCTCCCTTATATATTCCATCCGTACAACTCTTTGTAGTAGGACCTCGCCCGCTAGGCTGCTACTATCCCTTATTTCTTTATCCCGAGCTTTATAGATGCATATATGTGACTCGGATTGTGCATGTCTTCTTTAGATTATTGATATCAGCTAAAAAATGCTAATCACTCTAAGTTAAAGTTTCTATAAATTTAGTCCAACTTTTTCTTCAGAGTTGGTAAATTTTTTGTCGCTGATCACTCTGATCAACTTGTCTGCAACACTAGCAAACGTTAGACGGGCTCTGGGGTTGTCCCAGGAAGGCTCATCCGACGCTCAAGTCAGCACGTGTAAGAGAATAATTCCAAGCAAAGGATAGCAATCAAGAATAATGATTCAGAATACTTACAATAACAAGGATAGACCTTTCTATACCTGGGTTGATGGACTGTAATCTGTATAAGCTTTGTACGATAAAGTGGGTCGTGCGGGCCGGATAATAATATATGTGACCCAATAATAGACAATTAATTAAGCAATTTCTATTAAATAATGTGTAAGATAATAACATAATAATAATTGGATATTCGAATTTGTCCCCATCAATTTTATATCTAACTATTAATCACGGGAAACTTTATGTTGCGAGACAGTGATCTTGTGATATATATCACTACTATATACATTTTATTTATGCATTTTTTTATTATATTTATGATATCTCAGGACCAAACAATTTTAAAAACCCATTAATCATTTAATATATATATATATATTATACATTTCGCTTATGTATTTTATGGTCTTGAATTAATTAATTTCCTGATTCATTTTGTGTTCCACTAGTATTTCATTCCTCAAATGTATCACATGCGTAAATGAATAAATCGCACTCAAATAATAAACAGTACATATTTATGTAATAAATATGTGTCATACATATATAAAGAAAAACGAATAGCCCTATGTGAAATGGCGTATTGGTAAAACAGTTGGCCTATGTGGGTGCCAGAGTTCCATTAAATTATATAGCTCAATGCACCCATGTAAGTGTTTATGACTATATCAGACAATGTTGTAAAAAACAGGCTAGGTGTGCTGCCTAACTGCTAGCCGCCCCTAGACCTAACTGATTTGTAAATTAGTGGACAAAATTTATTCTGCCAAAAATTGGGGTTAGGCATTCGTATAGGCGGGCTAGGCAACCAAAAACCGGTCAAGAATCGGTCAAAATTAAAAAAAAAATTAAGAAAATATAGTGTTGCTATCGCCCAGCTGCCAGCCGACTAGCGTCTAGCAATTTCTACAATATTGATATTAAATGTTGGCTTATGGCCCCATGGAGTGTTTCTATTTTGAATTGTGGAAATCATCAAGGCATATCCGATTCAAGCCCGAGACTGAAAGGGAAGTTCATCTATTCATGGATTAACCAGGGGCAAATCTGAATATCTATACATAAATTTGAACCATATCTTATATGATTGATTATTCAATACATATATGTATTTGTGTGTGTGTAGGGATATGTGTGCTGGTGGGTAGGGGTAGAGGTAGAGGAGGGGTTCACAACAAAACAAGCCCATGTTTCCCTCCTCCCTTACCAATTACCATCACTCTCTCTTTCTTTCCCTCTGTTTTCGAGCCAACTTAAATTAATCCCTACTGCAAAAAAAAGCGCGCATGGTGGAGCATCATACACGAGACAATCAAATATTATTTATATCACTAGAATTCAACAAGCCCCTTAATTTACGCCTGAAGTTAGGCCATAATCCAGGTAGATTATGACATTTAGGTGTCCTAACGTCTAATGAGCTCTCATTTTAAGGTCCAAGGTGGTACAATTACTATACGTGCCATATATATTCCACCATTGGTTAATTACTATACAACATATTAAACCTCGTTTCAATGACTTCACCAGTCAATAATATCGCGAGTATAGGACGTGACATCACTAGTCTAAAATCTCCGCCTAGCCCCGATTAGTCACT
Source organism: Rehmannia glutinosa (assembly GCA_016081115.2). Classification (NCBI taxonomy): domain Eukaryota; kingdom Viridiplantae; phylum Streptophyta; class Magnoliopsida; order Lamiales; family Orobanchaceae; genus Rehmannia; species Rehmannia glutinosa. The sequence continues at coordinate 134,961 of JABTTQ020002215.1, forward strand.
GCTTAGACACTAGGCTCTCCTTGTCCGTCTAGAATTTTTTCCCGATTAGGCCCCGCCTAACCACGCCCAGGTCCCACCTAACCCCTCCAAATTCTGCCTAAGCGCTAGGCCCCAGCCTGACGCCCAACTAGCGCCTAGCGCTTTTTAGAACATTGCGTGACATTATCCACTAATCCATAAATTAATCAACTTGCTATATAAGTTTGTTGGTGGATAAAAGTATTGTTTTATCATAATTATCATCATTGTTCTTCTAATGCATTTATTTAATCTCACTGATTACCCAATATTATTAATTATTGGGCCACAGACTCATACTGACCTAGCGGCCCATACGGCCCAAACAGACCACTTTATCTTAGAAAGTCCATATGACCATCAACCCAGGTTTAAAAAAATCGCTTCATTCCATCTGTAAATTATAAGATCAGTTAATTATTGCGAATTACATTTCCGTACTCTGAATTTTTCTCATATAGTTATTGACTTGAGCGTTGAAGCGGCCTCACTAGGACCTCTCAGGGATTCAATAACTTTGTTGTGTTTGTTGATTTATCATATTCTTGGATTTGGAATGATTTACGGATTTTAGCAGCATCAAAGTTTTTTTTTGTTTTTTTAATTTTACCACATTGAATTGAAAAAATAAAAATAAAAGATGAGAATAGCTACTTCATTAGTCAAATGCTTAAAAGGAGACCCAAAGGGCCTCTCCAACTTTGCCATTGGAGGGCAACCGTAGCTAGCATCCAACTTTCACTAAAGGTTAAAAATTAAAATAATAAAATAATCCACAATCCACTTACCCAACACATAAAGCAAGATTAGTCTCCATATTTAAAAGCAAGAAATCTTACAAAGGGATGAGGTGTTCATTAATTGGAGGATTATTCTACAAAAATCAAGGAATCTACACCCTTTATCAAGCCCTTAATTAATGATTACTTGGTTAATTAATGCTTAAGTTCCACGACGTGGAACGTACTAACAAGTTTTGGTATGTGGCATGCTAACGTTCCTTCGTTTCACAACATCAATTACTATAAATTTCAAATCTTTCTACAAGGGTACATTTTTAAAAATAACATAAAATAAGAACAATAAGAAAAATATGCTAGCTGTCTTTCTTTTCTCTTCTGTAAACTTCCACAAGCTTTTAGCTGCACATGGTTAGCACTTATTTAATCAGCCAGTAATTTTTTTTAATTTTTAATTTTAGAAAATCAAAGGGTGTTAAATTTTTCGGATTAATTTTTTGGGGCACGTGTTGATGGATTAGCATGGCCATGTGTTTGAATAGAATAAAAAGCAAATGTTGAAGGATCTTTCAGGTGTCATAGATCCGAAGACAGTGGTGTTCATTCGAGGCTTTTGAGAATTTACAGGACATATATCGTCCTTCTCATGGTGGTCCATTGTTCTCTCCAAGTTTTATATTTATTGAAAGTGCTAAATGCTAAGGCAATTTTGGACAAGAATGGAGATGAGGGGACTGACAGTGCCAGTTGCCTCCCACCTGACCTGACCTTTCCTTTCTTAGATTTATATAAATATGAAGTTCTTGTATAAGGACTACATAAGATACATTGAGATTGTTTAGGGCTTAAAAACGAATCGAACTACTCAATAGTCGACTCGCGAGATCGATCGTTAAAAGGTCGTTTGAGCTCAATTCATTACATAACGAATCAAATTTGAACATATTTTTTCGTTCGATAAAATGTAAAGATCGGCTCAAGCTCGACTTAATTAGTAAAAATAGAACGAACTATGTGTAAAATTAACAAACTACTCTAGCTCGATTTATGTTTGGATCGGCTAAAGCTCGTTTGAGCTCAGTTCGATTAATAATCAAATCAAGCTCGAAACACATATTTTGAAGCTCGACGAAATTTCAAACAAATTTGAACAATGCTATGTTCAACTCGACTTGATTCGCTTACACCCCTATTTGCAAACATTAAAAAGAATGATTCTCAATATTTAGCTGGATAAAAATAATGCTTTGCAAAACATATTTAAAACATAAAAAAAAGTAAAAAAAACTAATTTTAAAACTAATACTTTGAAAATAAGAAATCTTATGTTTTGTTTTAAAATTAATTTTAAGAATTAAGTCCCAAATATAGTTTTTGTAGGTTTTGTTTGAATTTCTTGATGCACCTTTTTTTTGTATATAGTAGTAGATAAACTAAGATTTTTTTCAAAGTTTATTGATTATTTCATCTAACTAATTGTTACCTACAGGGAGGTTTTTCAAGTTTTGGTACATGTATGAAGATTGAAAAAAATCATGCAATTATTGGACGAAAATGACTGCGAAATCTTAAATGAGGAAATACCACAAAATACCCTGATTTTTGAAAAAAAGACAAAAATACCACCCTATCACTAATCTACCCCATTTGGTCCTAAACTTCCCAAATATACCCACCCCTTTACTTTTCTTATCAGGTTTTTTACCCTCCACCAGTTTCTATGTTTCGCCTGATTTTTTACAAGCATGACGGAGTTCACCTCGATTTCAACGGCGTCGTATTTGAAGGTGTTTATCAGTTGGATCCTCACAACCCATTCAATGGGTGGATCGCGGTTCTCATGTTCCGCCACCGTGGCCTCTCGCAAACCGCACCGCCGTAACTCGGCGGATTTCGTTGAAACTACTAATTTCTTAAGGGTTTGTTCCTTCTGTAAGGACCGCCTTATCCCTGCACATGACATCTATATGTATAGGTATGTAAGCATATAATTCAGTGCGTGTACTGTGTGTGTAAGCATTTGCACTTTTGGGGGAGGATATGATGATCATATTTATGTTTGCCATTTAAATTAATTGCTTCTTCTTTAATTTACTGCATAATTAATTGAATACCATTTTTCTCATTTGATGGCTTATGATGATTTTTTGGGTTTTCTCATTTAATTTTTATTTTTACCTTCCCACAATTTAGATTTTAATTTCAGAAGCACCATGTCTTCGCCGCACCACGTCACCGCGCCGTCGACTCCGTACATTCCTTTCGCGCCGGGGACTCACCGTCGAAGAAGATGATGAATATTTCGAACGGGACGACGAGGATTGGGGTGAAGATTTTGTGGTTGATTTCGAGATTTCTTCCGACGGGGTGAGGCTCTGCAACTGTTTGATGAAATGTTGAGCGAAAACTCAGAGGTTAAACCCAATTTTCTGTGTTTTTTTATTATTTTGTGATTTGAAGCTTTTCGTTTGTTTCGATGTTGTTTCGAAGTTGTTTCTTTTATGTTTCTGTATTTCCATTTATTTGTTCTTTTTTATTGTTTTTGATTTGTTGTGTTATGTATCTGACTGTGTATCTTTTTTTATTTCTTTTTGTAGTTAATGTGGAATGTTTTGTTGCTTGTTATGCCGAACACTTTATTGGTGGGAAGGCTATGGACGTCGAAGCATTTGAGATAGAGAATGAACAAGCAAGGCCCAGTCATCTGCTTCACAATCATGCTAAGTTGAAGCTGCAAAATGGTGATGATGATGACAACGACATTGAGTTTCTACCTCCACTTCGTAATGATTTTAGAGAATTGTTGTTATGTAAATCTTAATGATGATGTAATCAGTTGAAACATATAAGAAACATAAATGAAACATGTAAGAAACAATTGTGAAACAGGGGATCATGTGATAAAAGTTTATAGTAAATTGCTTTTAAATTTAGAGAAATAGTGTAGTTTTTCCCCATATACTCTTCAGCTTTTTTTTTTGTCATCCTTGTAAATGTTGATCTTGCTTCATTTCGATGTATGCATGTCAAATCTCGAACTAAAGATCTCACACTCAGCAAAGTTGTTACTAATAAGTTTTTCCCGCTCTGATTGATGCATTCAATAATTCTACGATGTTGGAAGTCAATACAAAGTATTTTTTGGTCTGACAGTGGAGTCGTGTCCATTTCTCGTAGCCGATGATGGACAAGTAAGCTCAAAATTTCTGAATTGAATTTGTTGTTCCAAGATTTCGTTTAGGGTGCTGAATGTGCAGTCCATTGGAATCAGTATTCTTGTTATTTCAAAGTTGGTATACTCTCTATGTTCTTCCCATTGTCCATTGTGGCATACCACAACCGAGATTTTTCTATGCAAAATCGTGGAATTCAATGAAAAGTTGGCTAAGTGAAACATATAAGAAACATAAATGAAACAGGTATGAAACAACAAAGAAACAACAAACATGTTTGAAACAACAAAGAAACAAAAAAGAAACCAACGCAAAAAATCAGCGGAAAATGGGTATTTTTGTCAAAATTCAACGGAAAATGGGTATTTTTGTCCAAATTCAGCGGAAAATGGTATTTTTGTCCAAAATCAGCGGAAAATGGACATTGTGCAGGGATTGAGTATGGAAAATGGGGTATTTATGTCCTTTTCCCATCTTAAATTCATGTTTAAGTCATTATCTGGGCTACACTTCTTTGACGTTGGGCTTGAATAATTAGGCTACATAGCACATAATTATATATAGCCCGCCAAATTAAGACAAAAGCCCAAAGGTATGTTAAAGTCAAGATTGAGAATTATAATGGGAAAAGGACACAAATACCCGATTTTGGAGACCCAATACCAGCAAAATGCCCACCCTAAGCACAGGATGTTTCTAAAAATGCCCGATTTGGCCAAATTGTTCCCAAATATACCCAACTCAAACAGATTCCGGACAAAACTACCCAATCTTCAGCATCTTCGATGAATTGCAGCGTTTCCCCTCCAAAAATCACGGTGCTGATCACAGCAGGATCTCTGATCAAAAATACAATCCCAGAATACTAACGAAAAACAGAGGAAAGGCACAGATTCGAGGAAACACAGATCGAAGGGAAAAAAAAACTCGACTGTTAGAGATCACAATTCAAGATCAATATCGAGGAAGAAGAAGACCAAAACAGGTAAAAAAAACGCGATTTGTTTATCTTGTTCGAAATACCTTATTTAGATATATTTCATGATTTTCTGATTGAAATTTAGGATTCAATGTGTATTGACTGAGATTGACATTGAATTGAACCAGTAATTTTGCATGCATATCCAAAAACCTGGAAGTTGTAAGCTTCAAAATACTTATTTAGTTCGAATTATGATCCAAAATCCTACAAACATTGCTTCTCGTGATTATTTAAGAATAAAACGTGTCAATCTGGAAAAAACTGAATGCAGTACATTACGTGATTGTTTCACATATGTTTCTTTCTTGTTTCACATATGTTTCTTTTATGTTTCACAATTGTTTCGTTTCATTTTTGCTTCTTGACATACATAAACATTGTTTCATTCATGTTTCATTTATGTTTCGTTTATGTTTCACTTAGCCGACTATTCATCGAAATCCACGGTTGGATGGAGCAAATCCCGGTTTGTAGTAAACCACAATGGACAATGGGGAGAAAATGGAGAGTACAGGAACTTTGAGATAACAGGAATACTCATTCCACTGGGCAGCACATTCAGCACACTAAGGGGGATCTTAGAACAACAAATTCAATACAAGAAAGATATGGAAGATATGCAAATTAGATACAAATTGACAGTGACTCTGCCACCATTGAAAATAGAAAGTGATTACAATCTCAAATTATACCTGGAAGTGAAAAGCAAAGAAACGGATTTGGATGAAGTTCCCTTTGTGCATAGATATAGTAAGAAACGAACTGAGCTTGGAAATAACAACACAACAAAATGTAACAGAAGGAACCATCATCATATATGTTTCAACAAATGTCTGTTGTTTCTTTGTTGTTTCATACATGTTTCATTTATGTTTCTTATATGTTTCTCTTAGCCAATTTTTCATTGCATTCTATAGTTGCATGGTGAAAATCTCAGTTGTGGTATGCCACAATGGACAATGGGAAGAAAATAGAGAGTATACCAACTTTGAGATAACAAGAATAATGATTCCAATGTACCCTAAAAGAAATCTTGGAACAACAAATTCAATTCAGAAAATTTGAGCTTAATTGTCCATCATCGGCTACGAGAAATGGACACGACTCCTTGTCGGACCAAAAATACTTTGTATTGACTTTCAACATCGTAGAATTATTGAATGCATCAACTATAGCGGTGAAAGACCTACTAGTAACAACTTTGCTACATTACGTGAGATCTTTAGTTCAAGATTACGCATGTAGACTTATATTGACAATTCTCTAAAACTACTAGTAAAATTACAGCATTTGGCATGCTCAACTCTGCGATTCTCGATGCATATGATCTTCTTAATCATGTTCTTGGAGTTTCTTCCTGTCCCCAAATGTTGCTCACTAATTGGATGGAACTTCCTTTTGAATCCTTATTTTGATCGAATTAAATGATAAACATCTCGCATCTGTCTTTTTCCTCGATCACCTCTCCAAAGTTGCCTCATGTAATTTTTCTTACTATTACGACTGAGATCTGGCATGCTTTGAAACTGCGATGTCATTCTCTTTCTCGCACACATGTTTACCAACTCAAGATGCAACTGCTTACTCTGAATAAAGGTTCTAAATCAATGTAATCATATTTGGATGAGGTAAAACTTCTTTCTTATGTAAATGAAACTGTAAAACATATCACATGAACTAAAAAGCTGAAGAGTATATGGGGAAAAACTACACTATTTCTCTAAATTTTAAAGCAATTTACTACAAACTTTTATCACATGATCCCCTGTTTCACAATTGTTTCTTACATGTTTCTTACATGTTTCAACTGATTACATCATCATTAAGATTTACGTAACAACAATTCTCTAAAATCATTAGGAAATGGAGGTAGAAACTCAATGTCGTTGTCATCGTCATCACCATTTTGACTTCAACTTAGCATGATTGTGATGCAGATTACTGAGTCTTGCTTGTTCATTCTCTATCTTGAACGCTTCAACGTCCATAACCTTCCCAACAACGACATAACAAGCAACAAAAAATCCCACATTCACTACAAAAGAAATAAAAAAAATACACAGTCAGATAGATAACACAACAAATCAAAAACAATAAAAAAAGAACAAATATATGGAAAATACATAAAAGAACAAAAGAAACATAAAAGAAACAACTTCGAAACAACATCGAAACAAACGAAAAACTTCAAATCACAAAATAATAAAAAACACGAGAAAATGGGTTCACCTCCACCGCCGTAATTAAACCTCTTCCCGCCACCACCCCGAGGACCACGTTCAAATTCAAATCACCGAACCACTTTTTCATGTCCACCAACACTCTCCCGATTCGTCCTTCTTCTCCTTCCAGAGCTTATAAAGCTCGCCGATCAGCTGCGTCGTAAGGAGCAAAGTCGAACATGGCGAAGTCGTGGCTCAAGTGTTTGGCGGCTCGTAATCTCGTACGGGACGAAACGGCGACATCGCAGGTGGTGAACAATTCTTTGGCTAATTCGGTGCTCACCACGGGGGGCTCGGCGTACGCCGAGCGGATCGTGAAAATTGGGCCGTATTTATCTGCTAGGGAAGCTAGGTTTATGTGAGGATTTTCGGCGGAGGAGTCGCCAGGCATGAGGTGGAGGTGGCCTGTAAAAAGTCGTGCGCCGCCGACTTCGGGTGGCGCGCTGGTTTTTGGCTTAGCCGATCTTGACCAAAGCAATATGTAATAGAGGAAGAAGAAGGCAATGGTTGCATAGATGGTAGAGCCGAAATATTCCATGGTTAGGTATTGATTTGGATTCTATGGAAATGAAAGAAATTGAAGGAGGGTAAAAAACCGAAAGGAAAAGTAATAGGGTGGGTATATTTGTGAAGTCCAGGACCGGGTTGGGTAGATTTGTGATAGGTGGGTATTTTTGTCTTTTTTTAAAAAATCAGGGTATTCTATGTAATTTCCTCAATTATAATTGAGATTCTCTAGTCCAAAAATAAGATCAAAAGCCCATCAAAAACGTATGTCTTAATCCAAAATTAAGATCAAACCCATCAAATGTATGCTTGTTCCAAAATTAAGATCAAAGCCGCATTCACTCGCATGAACTTACTCATTCGCCATTTTACTTTCTTCAGACAAATTGTTTTACTTGTTTTTTTTTGTCGAACGATAGAATTTTATTATAACAACTCAAAAACTAAAATTACAACTACAATCATAGCCAACGGGCTAAGAGCCGATATTGGAATAATTCTCAATCTAGTTGCGGTGAGTTGGATAGTTAGTTAGACGATTCTTTTCTCGTTATTTTTGTTATTGTTTGTTAGGCCTTTGTGAGTTTGTTACATCCGTTCTCCTCTGTATAAATACCAGATTTAGATATCAATAAACACAAGCTTCACTTCATAATTTTGTATGATGTTCATTTTCTCTCATATCAGTTTATTCAATTCATAATATGGTATCCAGAGCTTGGTAAACTCTTTTTTTTTTCATGGCGGGTTCACTCTCGACATCCTTTCCTACTTTTCAACCTATTCCGATCAAGCTCGATCGGCAAAATTATAATTTCTGGAGAGTTCAGATTTTATCCACCGTACAAGCTCATGGCTTCGAAGAATTTTTACTTGGAACAACCATCGCTCCATCCAAGTTCCTTGAGGAATCAAGTTCTGCGATTCCTACCATTAATCCCGAGTATCAGCTATGGCTACGACAAGATCAGCTCCTGTTCTCATGGCTTCTCTCATCTCTCTCCGAATCAATGATCAGACATGTTACTCGGTGTACTTCCGCATCGCGAATTTGTTTCGATCACATTCCAAAGCTTGAATCATGCATCTTCGATTTCAGCTGCAATCGACAAGGAAGGACGACTTGTCAATTGATGATTACATACTGAAAATGCGAGGTATTTCTGATAGCTTAATGGTTGCTGGTCAGGTAATTGAAGATGATGATCTTGCTATGTATATCCTGGGGGGTTTAGGTCCTGAGTACGAGTTTGTCGTGGTGAATTTAACTTCTCGAATTGATAGTTTAACTTTGTCTGAGGTGCAATTTTGTCTACAATCGCATGAAGTGCGTCTTCAACAGCTTGCTTCTATTCAGTCTTCATATTTTCCATCTGTGAATGGAAATGTCTCTGCGAATTTTGTTGCTAAAAGATGTGGTTTTCCTGATTCGTTTCGAGGTGGTGGTTTTAATGGTCGAGGTAGAGGCCGTGGTCGATCATTTGGTCGAGGTTCCAAATCGACATGCCAAATCTGTGGCAAGACAAATCATTTGGCTTCAAAATGCTTCAAGAGATTCGATGTCAACTTCACTGGTCTTGATTCCACATCTACACAGGCTAACTTTGCATCCTTCAATCCTACAGCAATTTCATCTGCACAGCAATCTCAGAGTTCTCCAAGTCCTGCTCTATTTGGTTCTCCTATGTTAAATGCTGCATCCTTTACTCCCATGGGTTCTTTTCTTCCTCAACAACAGTCTTCTAACCAAGGGATACATGGTGCTAACTGGTGTGTAGACGGCAAATGAGCCACTAACCATGTCACCTCCAACCTTCAAAACCTCTCGTCTACACTACGAATACCAAGGCAGCGACAATCTTACTCTAGGAAATGGATCTCAAATTCCTATCTCTCATATTGGTAATTCTTCAGTCTCCTCTTTACATCCTTCTCGATCTCTTCATCTTAATAATATTCTATGTGTTCCTGATGTTACACAAAATCTCCTCAGCATCTCTCATTTCACAAAAGATAACCATGTCTTTGTTGAATTTCATGATTGTTTTTGTCTTGTGAAGGACATAACAACTCATCAAGTCTGACTGAAGGGTGATCTTCGAAATGGTCTGTATCAGCTGGATCTTACACACTTCCCAGCCCATGCTAACTCCTTCTCTCCAGTCTGTTTTTCCACTCAAGTATCCAATGATCCGAATCTCTGGCACACAAGGCTCGGTCATCCTTGCCTATCCACTTTAAATCATGTTTGTAAACACCTTAATGTTCATTTTTCAGCAAATAAGCTTTCCTTCTGTAATGCTTGCCCTAGTGGCAAATTACATTATATGCATTTTATCTATATTAAATCTAAAACCACTGCCCCTTTTCAATTAGTTCATTCGGATGTATGGGGACCGACACATGTTTCTTCTGTTGATGGTTTCAAATACTATGTCCATTTCATTGATGATTTCACACGTTTTACTTGGGTTTATCCCCTAACTGTCAAGAGTGAGGTGTTAAATGTTTTCCAATTATTCAACTCTATGGTAGAAAGACAATTTAATGCCAAAATTCTCACACTTCAAGCCGATTGGGGAGGTGAATATAGATCTCTTACTCCGTTTCTTGCAAATCTTGGGATTAAATTTCGACATCCATGCCCTTATACACATCAACAAAATGGGCGTGCCGAAAGAAAACATCAACATATCATTGACATGTCCCTTACTATTCTTTCTCAGTCTCAACTCCCTCTCAAGTTCTGGTGGAATGCAGTTGAAACTGTTGTCTACCTTATTAATCGCCTTCCTTCTCCATCCTTGCACTATGATTCTCCTTTTCACAAGCTGTACAATACTCTCCCTGATTACAATTTTCTAAAAACATTTGGTTGTGCTTGATTCCCTTTTCTTCGTCCCTATCACTCTCATAAATTGCAATTTTGATCAACCAAGTGTATTTTTCTTGGTTACAGCTCATCCCATAAAGGTTATAAATGTTTACATCCGAGTGGTCGTATCTACATTGCTAGAACTGTTATTTTTAATGAAAATGAATTTCCCTATATCTCCTTGTTTGGTGCTTCTCACACATCTCCTTCACAACATTCACCACCTTCATTTCTTCATGTTCTTCCCTTTCCCAGCACTTCAAACCCAACCTCTCAACTTCTGCCTCTTACAAACTCCCCTGCCCCACATGCTCCCTCTCCTCATAATTCTCCTTCCTCCTCTTCTTCTACGCCTCCTGTTCATGTCCCTCCACCTATCCCCAATCCATCTTCGAAACATTCAATGATCACCAGGGCCAAACATGGTATTTTTAAACCTAAAATCCTCACTGCTTCCCTTACTACCTCTGAACCTCAACGTGTTAGTGATGCTCTCTCTGTCTCACACTGGAAAGAAGCCATGGATTCTGAGTATGAAGCTCTTGTTCGGAATAAAACCTGGGAGTTGGTTCCCTATGAAGATGGCATGAATGTTCTTCAACATAAATGGATTTTTAAAATAAAATACAAGGCTGATGGTTGTATTGATCGGTATAAAGCACGTTTGGTGGCAAAGGGATTTCAACAGGCCCCGGGCATTGATTATTTTGACACGTTCAGTCCCGTTATTAAGCCTATCACTGTCCGCATCATGTTTACATTGGCTGTCACTCGAGGATGGTCTATTCAACAAATTGACATAAATAACGCCTTCTTAAATGGAGATTTACAGCAGTCCGTATTCATGACACAACCAGAAGGGTATGAGCACCCTCAACACACTGGGCATGTTTGCAAATTGGTTAAAGCCTTGTATGGATTGAAACAAGTCCCCCAAGGCTTGGTTTGATAAATTGAAAGGGTTTCTTCTTGGTATTGGTTTTCATGTTAGCACCTCAGATACATCTTTATTCTTCTCTAATGATACAAGCGGGCTGACTTTAATTCTTGTTTACGTGGATGACATTTTAGTTACTGGTGATGATCCCAAGATTGTTGAATATGTCATACAGCAGTTGCATCAGAAGTTTTCCCTCAAACATCTTGGGGAAGTTCATTATTTTTTGGGCGTTGAGGCCCATAAGCTTAGTTCTGGGATTCTCTTGAATCAGACTAAGCATATATCAGATTTGTTGAACAAGACCAACATGAAGGATTGCAAAGTTAGTTCTACTCCCTATTGTACATCTCAGAAACTTTCGCTGCAGGACAGCCCCCCCTTCGAATTTCCGTCCCTCTACAGAAGTACAATTGGTGCTCTACAATACTTGTCTATGACTCGTCCAGACATATCGTACTCTGTTAACAAGCTCAACCAGTTTGCACATGCTCCGTCTACCAACCATTGGACTGCTTGTAAAAGAGTTTTAAGGTATCTTAAAGGCACCATTCATTAGGGTATTCTTTTCTCCCCTGTTTCTCGATTTGTGCTCGAAGGATTCGCTGACGCAGATTGGGCCAGCTTGTTGGATGACCGGAAGTCTACCACCAGTTATTGTATATTCCTAGGACCCAATCTACTTTCTTGGAGTAGTAAGAAGCAAAACGTTGCTGCCTGGAGTAGTACCGAGTCCGAATATCGGTCCCTTGCCACTACTAGTACAAATGTTGTTTGGATTCATTCTCTTTTTTCAGAACTTGGTCTGAAATTGTTACAGCCTTTGTTCTTTGGTGCGACAAAGAAAGTGCCCTGGCTCTTGCTTCCAACCCCGTTTTTCATGCCCGCACCAAGCACATCGAAGTCGATGTCCACTATATTCGAGAAAAGGTTCATAATAAAGAAGTAGATGTTCGATATGTGCCTACACAGGATCAGGTAGCTGATGTGCTGACCAAACCTCTGTCCAAGATTCGGTTTCAGCAGTTGTGTTCGAAATTTTCCCTTAGCTCTCCTCCTGGCTTGGTTTGAGGGGAGGATATTGGAATAATTCTCAATCTAGTTGCAGCAGTTGGATAGTTAGTTAGCGATTACTTTTTCATTATTTCATTATTGTTTGTTAGGCCTTTGTGAGTTTGTTACATCCGTTCTCCTCTGTATAAATACCAGATTCAGATATCAATAAAAACAAGCTTCACTTCATAATTTTGTATGATGTTCATTTTCTCTCATATCAGTTTATTCAATTCATAATAGCCGATAAGACTAACTAAGAGCCAAACAGGGAATTGGTAAAACTAATTCAGATTCACATGGACTAAAAAACTACCCACCCCAAACTAACCACTCCACGCCGAGAGACTTTAGCACTCCTTAAAGGAGACTGTAACACACCAAAAAAACTAAAATCGGGCACGAGCAACCACTACATACTACAGAACAGAAAAAACTGATCCGCCTATGAGTTTCGCAAATCAACCGAGAAAAGAAAACACAAACAAAATAAGAAACAATAGAAGACTAAATCCGTGAAGCTCCGACCCGCTTTCGCCCTGGACCAAAAATTCCGGCCACCTTCATATGCCCAAGGGACCGCCATTTGGTATCCCTCCAATAGAAGACATGGAGGGGGAGGGGGAGGGGGAAGGAGGGAGGAGGAGGGGGGAGAGGGGAGGGGGCGGCTGTAAAAGTGGAGAGGGAGGGGGAAATATGCTAGGGTTTCTTTTTTTGGGTAGGGGGAGGGTTAGAGATAAAGGGGAGAGAAAAAGGTTAGAGAGAGAAGGGTACTGTCGATTTCTAATACAAATTATTTTACTTGTCACTAAATTGTTTTTAGTGTTACATACTGTATTGCAAGGTGTAATGTGATATGGACGAAATGATGTATCATTGAATGTTAAATTGCTTTTTGTTTGATGGATTAAACCGTTGGGTGTTATATATATAGGGGATGATCAAGTGAGACCATGTCTCTAGGTGAGACATAATGAACTAATTTCAACCATCTCCCACTATTATTCGATGGGTATGAATTAAGGAATAAAAAATATATTAAAACATTAATTTAATCCACATAAGGGTAGTAGGGTAAAATAACATAACAATGTAGTTACAAATATGGAATCAAATCTCTTTTTTCTCATACATCTCCTATTCTCACGTGTCTCCCCCCTCTCTCTCTCTCTCTCTCTCTCTAATTCCTTCATTAACGCAAATAAAAAAAACTGTAAAGAACTCGAAAATTGCAGTTCATGAAAATTACAAAGAAAAAGCAAGAAAAATCGGTGCAATATTACAGAGAAATAACGAACAGTGAGTTCGAAACATGATGATGAATCATCAGTCGTGGAAAAAACTCTATCCAACAACATCAATGTTGTAGACATCGATGGAGAACTCGAAACTGATCATTAACATAAACTCTTAAAAAACTACAATTTTCACGAATCAGACGATGCATAGATACTTATGAAATGATGTATAGATACTTATGAAACGATGCGCAAATACTTATGAAACGATGCATATATCTGTAGGATATTACATATTTGAAAATATGCAACAAAAATTAACTAAATAAGCATTATCTGAAAACTATCTATGCAACGTAAAAAAAACTAATATGTAGTACATTATACCCAACTATGCAAGGCGTCATAAACTATGCAACAAATCAACTAACTATGCATTATCTAGAAACTATCTATGCATTATGGAATAACTAAATATGTAGTACATTATGTAACATCCCATTTTCATAATTTCCAAAAACCAACATCCCATTTTCATAACTAAATATGCATTATATTGAACCTATTTATGCAGTGTAGAATAACTAAATATGAAGTATGTTATATTCAATTATGTCTTATTTTCGTAAAACAGTGCCTACAAAATAACTAAATATGCATTATTTGATAGCTAATTAAGCAGTAGAAGAACCCTAACTATACTGTAAAATAAAAATATTTGGAAAAAAATGCTTTCTTAAATTACGCCACTAAATCCGGTAGTTTCAATCTCAGCCCATAAAAATGGTTTCAAAAAGTCAAACATACCAGAAAACCCGCTGGGACCACTAATTTGAACTACAAAACTACAACCTTACCCTTAAAATCAGCGAAAATTAAGAATAATTAAAAAAATGAATTAATCACATCACTTCTTTTAAGATCAATGGGTAAGATGAGTCCACACTATCTCACCTAGGGAGGGTGGTCTCAATTGAACCAAATCATATATATATATATATATATAGGGTTAGGATCAAATGTGGCAGGGGGCTTACCGTGTGACAGTGTGGATTAATCCAATCCATCCACACCTTTTATTCAATGATCCAGATTGCTATTAAAAATATCTGATTTATCAATTAATTAATAGGTGAAAAGGGCGTAATAGCAAGTAGCAAAATGCCATAAATCACGCCCCGACAATCAAGGGATTGATTAATATCACGTTTTCATAACTGAATTGTGCACCATTTTAATAGTTGAATTGTACACCATTTAATAACTGGATGTGTACCATTTTATATCTAACAGTGCATCATTGTATAACTAATTGTACACCATTCAATCCCATTGATTTTTATGGGATTTGATTTTACGATTGTTCCCTCTTTTTATTCAATTGTGGTTTACTCATAATGATGTACAATTAGTTATACAATGATGAACTGTTAGATATAAATGGTGCACAATCAGTTATTAAATGGTGCACAATTCAGCTATTAAAATGGTGCATAATTCAGTTATGGAAACGTGATCTTTATCACATCCATGATTGTAGGGCGTCATTATGGGAAGGTGGTTAAGATTTTTAGATGATGTACAATTAGTTATACAATGATGTACTGTTAGATATAAAATGCTGCACAGTTAAGTTATTAAATGGGAAGATGTTTACACCATTTTGTCTTTATAGTTCCTTTAGATGATGTACAATTAGTTATACAATGATACATTGTTAGATATAAAATGGTGCACAGTCAGTTATTAAATGGTGCATAGTTCAGCTATTAAAATGACGCATAATTCAGTTATGGAAACGTGATCTTTATCACATCCATGATTGTAGGGCGTCATTATGGGAAGGTGGTTACACCATTTTGTCTTTATAGGATTTTTAGATGATGTACAAATAGTTATACAATGATACACTGTTAGATATAAAATCGCGCACAGTTAAGTAATTAAATGAGAAGATGGTTACACCGTTTTGTCTTTATAGTTCCTTTAGGCGATGTACAATTAGTTATACAATGATGCACTATTAGATATAAAATGGTGTACAGTCTGTTATTAAATGGTGTACAATTCAGCTATTAAAATGGTGCATAATTTCAGTTATGGAAACGTGATATTAATCAATCCCTTGATTGTAGGGCGTGATTTATAGCATTTTGCTTGTTACTAATATGCCCTTTCCACCTATTAATTAATTGATAAATCAATTATTTTTAATAGCAATCTGGACCATTGAATAAAATGTGTGGATGGATGGGAACAATCCATAATGCCACACAAGATCCCATCCATATATATATATATATATATATATATATATATATATATATATGTGGGGGAAGGGTTATATGAGACCAATGTCTTAGGTAAGTACGTAAGACTAAATCTGGACCACAAATCAACAAATTTCAATGACTAATAAAAAATATGCTTAAAATATATAAAAATACCTAATTAAATTGATAAATGGGATATATTAGTCCAAACCAATCAATCATATCTGAAATTAGGGAAGTTACACACAACAACAAAGATGTTATCTTACCATCTAAAACCATAGCAAAATTACGTAATATTTGTAGGCAACAAATATACAATGTCCAGGCAATATATTTGTCACTAATAAGCAACACGGTTGATATAAAAAAACAACAAAAATACATATATACAAGACATATGACCTATTTAAATTAACAGATATGCACCCATCTTATCAACATTGTCTACTTAAATAAGCAAAATAATTGTCTTCAATAAGCAACATAGTCCACATAAAAAAATAGCATACTTACTTAGCAACATTGTCTGCCTAAATAAGCAACATATTTGTCCTTGATAAGCAACATAGTTGACATAAATAAGCAACAGAATTACATATATATAACAAGACAAATCGAAGGGAATAGTTTGTGGTTGCAACATTGTCTGACTAAATAAGCAACATATTTGTCCTCAATAAACAACATATTTCGCACACCGGAATGCACCAATATTAATTGCAAGTTTGATTGTGAAAGGAAAGATATATATATATATATATATATATATATGAGAGAGAGTTATATAGGACCCAAGCATTATATAAGTACATAATACCAAATCCAGATAACAGATCTACCTATTTCAACGACTATTATTAGATCTGTCTAATATTTATAAAAAAATCTGATAAAATCGAAATGGGGGCAAATTAGTCCACATAAAAAATAGGGAGGCGACTATATCTAGTAAATCCCATGAAAATATGATGAGTTTACCCACAATTGGTGCTATCTTACCTTACGGATCCTGACCATAATCTCGATAAATCAATTAAATCCCATGAAAATAGGACAGTTACCCACAATAAGAGCAGTTACACATAATTGTTTAGAATATTGCTTAGTTGTGCATAAATAATTGCTTGTGAATATGAAAATTGTTGCTTACTTATTTACTGTATTTTACGTTTTCACATTAAATATACTTTGTTGAATAGAAATTGTGATGCTATGCAAAAAAACAATATGCTTATTGTTAAGTTGGTTTTATACCAAT
The DNA here is from genome assembly GCA_016081115.2 of Rehmannia glutinosa. Lineage (NCBI taxonomy): Eukaryota > Viridiplantae > Streptophyta > Magnoliopsida > Lamiales > Orobanchaceae > Rehmannia > Rehmannia glutinosa. The sequence continues at coordinate 152,240 of JABTTQ020002215.1, forward strand.
AAATAAAGTATTCTAGACTAGGATTTTGTGTTGTTTTTGGGTGTTTTATAGTCGTTTAGTCCATTTTATTTCATTAGGTGTCGTTAGGGAGTCAATGTAGGGCATGGTAGCCGAAACACGATGAAAACGATGAAAAACGTATTTGGAAGGAAGAAATCGCGCTTGAAGGAGAAAAAGTTAAGAAAAAATCGCAATTTAGCCCAACAAATTGGGAGTCACTGCAGTGACCCTTCCCCCCACGCTTCTAATTTGAGTCAGTGAGCAACAGTGGGGTGGCGCTGCAGCGCCCTCTCTTGGCGCCGTAGCGCCGAGCGACGGGCAGGGCACAACGCCCCTGGGCGGATTAAACAAGAATGTTTATTCCTTTTTCTTGGACTTTTGTGGGGGTATAAATACACTTCTTGGGGTGTGAAATGAGGGATCTTGGCATCTTGGGCAGCCAACCAAACACTGCGAAGACAAAAGATAAGGCTTGGGGAAGAAGATTGAAGGCATCTATCATCTAGAAATAGAGAAGATTCTTCTTTACTCTTTAGATCTTATTCTTGTTGCTTTTCTTCTATCTTTTCAGATGGTTTGTTGTATTGCTATGGACATATTTACTTTTATTATGAGCTAAACTCTTTAGATTCTAGAGGTTGATGTAATCTTAGTTTGAACTTATGTTTTGAGATTGTGGTTTATCAGTCTAGATTCCTCAATTTATTTGTGCTATTTGGATTTATTGCTTCTAAATTACTTAATCAATAATTGAGATGATTGAGTGTATTTGATTTGACTCTTGAAAAAGGTGATTGAATACATGACCTTGAAATAGCATAACCTAGGATTTCATAGAATTGAGAAATTTATGAAACCTTTGAAGTCATTTATTGAGATTTTAATTGGTGATTTTTATAGAGATATTGATTTCCTAATTGAAATCTACAATCATTTGTTAGTTGAGAGAGGAACTTGAGGAATCATGGATTATAAGTTGATAATTTGTGATTGATAAATCATATTGATAACGTAAGGGGAAAACTAGATTCATCACACCTCTGGAATTCATTTGATCTTTTGTGTAGTACCATATTTGATTAACTATCATTTTCTTAACTTTATATTACTTTTAGTGTAATAAACTCCATCCATATTCGAATTTCTAAATAAAGTTAGACTATTATATTACAATACTTAGCAATAATTCAATATTATTACGTGTGGAGACAATAACCTTATTTACATTCTATACTAAAACTTGACACCGTACACTTGCGGTAAGAATTTTTTGAACAAGTTTTTGGCGCCGTTGTTAGTGAATAATTTATCTTATTTGCGCTAATATTGTTACTTAGTAGTCTTGACTTTAATTTAGATTGGTTCTTGTTACAATTGGGTTGTTGTCATTATTTGGGTTACATGTTGATGCGAAAAAATAAAAGTGATAATTTAATCTCGTTTGATCCAGAAATTGAAAGAACACTCCGAAGGATTAAAGCCGCACGACGAATAGAGAAAACAATAATGGCAGGAACAGTGAAGAGGAAAACAATTGCATTCCCATTGTCGCACCTCCGGAGAGTGCCATTCGGGACCCTAGAGATATCTAATCATGACACATAGCAAGCAAATTATGTGAACAATCGGAGTTTTAACAATAAAGGAAATCAATTCCCAACACAGTATCATCCATGACTTCGCAATCATGAAAATTTCTCATATAGCAATACTAGAAATGTGTTGCAACCACCGCCGAGATTTCAATCAAGCAGGTACGAGTACACATGTGGGAGAGAAAAAGCCGTCCCTGGATGAATTACTTGGCACGTTTATTGGAGAAACCCAATCCACGATAAACAAGTGTGATGCTCACATGGATAGTTCAGATTTGAAGGTAACAACAATAGAAACTCACCTCAAATCCTTGGAGACACATATGGGTCAATTAGCTATGGCTATTAGCTCACAACAAAAGAAAGAAATGTTTCCAAGTAACACTAAGGTAAATCTACGTGAGCATTGCAAGGCCATTAAATTGAGAAGTGAGATGGAATATGATGGACCTAAAATGCCAACTCATGCCCACAATAAGCCAAAAGCAAATACTGAAATACTCCAGAAAGAAGATAACATTGACAAGCAATCAGAAATTGAGAAACCGGAGGTAACACCAATTTCTAATTCCGATATTAAATTACCAAATTCTTTTCCTTTTCCACTGAGGTTTCAAAAGAAAAAGTTGGACTCTCAATTTTCTAAGTTTTTGGAGATATTCAAGAAGATTCACATCAACATCCATTTTGCTGATGCACTTGAGCAAATGCCAAATTATGCAAAATTCATGAAGGATGTGATGTCTAGAAAAAGAAAATTGAAGACATATGAGACAGTCAATCTCATAGAAGAGTGTAGCGCCATTTTACAAAGAAAGCTTCCACAAAAATTAAAAGATCCGGGGAGTTTCACTATCCCTTGCACTATTGGTGATTCTTTCTTTAACAAAATCCTTTGTGATTTGGGTGCTAGCATTAATCTTATGACATTGTCTGTTTTCAGGAAACTTGGCCTTGGAGAGGTGAAGCCATCCACCATTACCTTGCAATTAGCTTATAGATCACTCACCTACCCAAGATGAGTGATTGAGGATGTTTTGATAAAGATGGGTAAATTTATATTTCCGGCGGATTTTGTGGTGTTGGACATGAAGGAAGATCGAGAAATTCCCATAATTCTTGGGAGACCTTTTCTAGCAACTGGACGAGCTTTAATTGACGTGAAACGAGATGAGTTAACATTACAGGTAAATGATGATGAGGTTTTGTTTAATATTTACAAAGCAATAAAATTTCAAGAAGAACCTCAAACATGTCATTTTATTGATATGATACAACAATGTATCCAAACGGAGGCTATAAAACAAAATTCAAGTGATCTGTTAGAGCATTGTTTGACTCAATCAATAATGAGATGTGATGATGAAGTTATTAATGACATGGATTTACTTGATTACATTCTTTCCTTTGATGCCAAACAAGTTGAAAAAGAAAAACCAAAGGAAGAATTGGAAAATGCTAGTATTGAAAATGTGCCGAAAGGTACTTTAGAATTAAAGGAACTTCTGGATCATCTTCAATATGCATTTTTGGGAGAGAATAAAACTTACCCAGTAATTATTTTTGCTTCTTTGTCTTCATCTAAATTGGAAAAGTTATTGCGTATTCTTCATGAACACAAATCGACTTTGGGATGGTACACATCTGATTTGAAAGGTATAAGCCTTTCCATTGTAATGCACAAAATTTTACTGGGAGAGTCTAATAAACTATCCATTGAATACCAAAGATGACTTAACCCGACACTGAAAGAGGTAGTGAGAGCTAAGGTTCTCAAATGGCTCAAGGCAGGTATCATCTATGCCATTTCTGACCGTTCATGGGTAAGTCCGGTACAGACTGTTCCAAAAAAGGGAGGTATGACAATAGTGAAAAATGATAATAATGAATTAATTTCTACACTAACTGTCACAGATTGGCGAGTATGTATTGATTATAGAAAATTGAACAAAGCTACTCGTAAAGATTATTTTTTCCCTCCCCTTTATTGATCAAATGTTGGACAGGTTGGATGGTTACGAATACTACTATTTTCTTGATGGTTATTCAAGGTACAATCAAATCGTCATTGCCCCTGAAGATCAAGAAAAAACAACTTTTACATGTCCATATGGTACTTTTGCATTTCGTAGAATGCTATTTGGGTTATGTAATGCACCTGCTACTTTTTAGAGGTGTATGATGATGATTTTTCATGGTATGGGAGAAGGAATAATGGAAATTTTGATGAATGATTTTTCTGTTTTTGGCACTTCTTTTGACCATTATTTAAATAATTTATCCCTTGTTTTGCAACGTTGTGAAGAAATACATCTTGTACTTAATCGGGAAAAATGTCACTTTATGGTCAAAGAAGGAATTGTACTTGGTCATCGTGTTTCTTCTACGGGTTTGGAAGGTGAGAGCGAATATTGTAGCTATTGAAAAGCTACCACCACCTTCAAATGTTAAAGGATTAAGAAAATTTTTAGGGCATGCAAGATTTTATAGATGATTTATATAAGATTTTTCAAAATTTGTTAAACCTCTTTGTAATCTTACGGAAAAAGACTCTATCTTTTGGTTTGATGAATCATGTTTGCGGGCGTTTGAGCGGAGATAAAAAGGCACTTGTTTCATGGTAGTGCCAAATTGGACTCAACCATTTGAGCTCATGTGCGGCGACGCAAGTGATTATGCGATGGCGCCGTTCTATAGATTGCAATGGGGTATCGGTAGCCACGGCTAACTGAGCTGTCGGGCTTTTGCAAAAATTGGTGGATCGGTGACCCGATTTTGGTCGGGCGCGAAAATACTTGGCCCACCCAGCCCATTCATGAAATCTATGTGTATAAATTTGGTAGGCCCAAAAAGTCGGGCTAGCGACCCCCGGGCCAGGCAAATAGGCCCGACTTTTTCGGGCCTAAAAAAAAGCCCGACCCCAGTCAAACCTCGGTTTTGGGCCAAACCATGGCCCAGGCTGGTTTTGCCACCTCTACCGTTCTAGGTCAAAGGCGATATAAAATTTTCAAAGCTATTTATTATGCAAGTCGGAGTCATGGACAATGCCCAACAAAACTACACAAACACCGAAAAAGAAATATTGACGGTAGTTTTTGCATTGGAAAAATTTCGAGCTTATCTGATGGTTACCAATGTGATTGTATATACGGATCACGCGGCAATTCAATATCTTTTTTCGAAAAATGATGCAAAGCCTCGCTTAATTCGATGGATTTTCTCTCCGCAAGAATTTGATATTGAGATTCGAGATAAAAAAAGGAAGTGAGATTGTTGTTGCGATCATTTATCGCCTTGAGCAACCTTACGAAGTAATTGAAAGCCCAATAAAAGAATCATTCTCCCATGAACAAATTATGCGCGCCGAATCACCACTACCATGGTATGCAAATTTTGTTAATTACCTCGCAGGGGGAGTTCTTCCCCCGGACTTGACTTCACACTAAAAGAAAAAATTCCTACACGATGTTAAGTTCTATTTGTGGGATGATCCGTTTTTGTTCAAAAGATGCACTGATTCTATTATACGCCGATGTGTTCCCAAGGAAGAAATTGGAGAAATCCTCCAACACTTGTCATTCTTCATCTTACGGGGGACATTTGGGACAACCGTACCACTGCAAAAGTATTACAATCTAGTTTCTATTGGCTGACTTTATTCAAAAATTGCTACACTTTTGTTAAAACGTGTGATCGATGCCAGCGGGTTGGCCACATATCAAGGTGTCATGAGCTTCCTTTGACAAATATGATGGAGGTGGAATTATTTGATGTATGGGGTATTAATTTCATGGGGCCATTTCCGGCTTCTTATGGAAATCTATACATTTTGCTTGTGGTTGACTACGTCTCCAAATGGGTGGAGGCGATCGCTACACCAACAAACGATGCCAAGATAGTACTAAAATGTTTACACAAGCATATTTTTACTCGATTTGGACTCCTTGGGCTATCGTAAGTGACGAAGGTACGTATTTCTGTACTAAATTATTTGATAACCTTGTTGCTGAATTTGGTGTGCATCACAAGATTGCTCTTGGGTATCATCCTCAATCAAATGGTCAAGCTGAAATTTCTAATCGTGAAGTTAAGCAAATTTTGGAGAAAACAGTAAGCTATAATGAAAAAGATTAGGCACAAAAGCTCGATGACTCATTATGGGCTTATCGCATGGGTTACAAAACACCCATTGGTATATCACCGTATCCGTTGGTGTTTGGTAAAGCGTGTCATTTACCGGTTGAACTTGAACATTGTCCTTATTGGGCAATAAAAAATTGAATTTTAATTTAAATGCTGCAGGTGAAAAATGATTACTTCAATTGAATGAAATAGAAGAATTCCGTCAAGAATCATATGAAAATACCAAGATTTATAAAGAAAAAAATGAAAAAATGGCATGACCAAATGATTTTACGACGTGAATTCTTACCCGGCCAACAAGTGTTATTGTTCAATTCTCGATTGAAACTGTTTCCAGGTAAGCATAAATCACGATGGTCCGGACCATTTGTAATTAGCGAGTATCTCTCTATGGTGCCGTGGAGTTACGAGGAAAATATGGGGATACATTCCAAGTAAACGGGCAACGTTTGAAATATTACTTCGGCGACAAAGCAAGGAAGGTTTTAAATCTTCCACTTGGCGACTTAAATTCTTAAGCCCGAGTAATTAGTTCGGCTAACGACTATAAATTTAGCGCTTCTTGGGAGGCAACCCAAGCATTTTTCTTGTTTTCATAGTTGTTCGTCTTGTTTATTTTATCTTATTTTATTTTATTTTGTTATTATTTGTTTTTGTTTTTATAAAAAAATTGAAAATTCGAAAAACACGAAGGAGGCTGCTGGCTTCGTTTTAAGCTATGCTATGACTCCACCCCCTAAAATGAAACATAAGCCACATATCATTTGGCGCTGCAGCGGCCGACCGGTTTGAGAGATTAAAATGCCAGGGAATGGGCTTATGTTTTAAAAAAAACACTTCTCATTCGACACTTTCTCCTCCTCCATATACCAACACACACTTCTCACACTCATCAATCTTCAATCTTGCATCATCAAAAGTGCATTTGAACATCTTACTCCTAATCTTCATCTACTCTATCATCTTGGTAAGTTGGTTCAACTGCAAATTCTTCCCCCCAATAATTATCTCTTTGTGTAAAGAATGCATCATTACCCTCTTATAATTTCGAATTTCATGATAATAATTGATGAAATTGTTGAGGTATGCAAATTCTTTATGCTAGAATTAGTTTGGTATTGTTTGTTGGACATGAATTGATATTTGAATTGTATGTTCATCCTTTGTTTATCATTATGCCCATAAGGTGTTTGATAAAATGTGTCAATGAAAGATCCTACAATTATGCATTCTATTCTTGATTTTATTGTTCACTATGTGCAACTCGATCACGAATATATGGCATTGATACGTATTTTTAGCTCTCGCGATAATTCCTAACCCTTAACCCATATTGCTTGTTTCCACGTGTTGTTGTGCTTTGTCTATTTTCACAGGTCAATCTAAAATCGTTTAAGATGGGAAGATCGAAAAGCACAAGCAAGGACAAGAACAAGGCTAGTACTTCCGCCGATTATGATAGCCACTGTTTTGTAAGCTTGGAAGCGCAAATGCTATTTTATGATAGATTGAGCACACAGAGTATTACCACGGAGCGGGGGTTTCAACCAGGTCCACAAGATGGGAACCTTGCAAATATGATTCGACAGAGACGTTGGAAAAATCTCGTTGCTTAACCCGAACCATATGCCCCAATTGTTGTTCGGGAATTCTACGCGAATGCATGTCACCCAGATGCATCACCCACCGTCATTCATGTTCATGGAGATGAATTAACGATTGATCCATCCGCAATCCGACAATACTATGCATTACTTGAGGTGGATCACACGTCTTATACTGAATTCATCACTCAGCCACCAGACTTGGATGTGATTTGTCAAACTCTCTGTCACCCCAACACCGAATTACGTCCTACCAAAGCCACAGGCGGATCTCTTGCTTTCTCACATACTAACTTAGTCAGTATGGATGTGCTTGGTGCCACTTCATCTGTCATAGTTTGATGCCGACCAAGCATGTCAGTGATGTCACGAAGAATCGAGCTTATCTTCTATATGCCATCATTAATGACATCCAGTTTGACCCCGCGGTGATTATTTCACAATCCATTCAATATACCATCCGACATTGTAAACCAGGGAGATTAACCATGCTGGCATTAATATGTGGTCTTTGTAAAAAGGAAAAAATCACATAGGCGATAGACGAGCCATTGGAGCGACCTAAAGAGCCTATTGATTCCGTGATTAGAGCTTCATACGAGGAGTGGGTCGGCGGTGTGCCTGGCCCAACGGGTGCGGGATACGTTATGAACCTTGATCATGTTCCGCCACCTGTTGAGCCTGATGCCCAAGCCCCGTCACATAGCATTGACGCACCATCTGGTTCGATAGCAGGCCAGTCTCATTCTTCAGGCCCTCATGGCGAATCTACAGATCTATTAGCTCGAGAAATGCAAGAATTGAGGAGGGCCCATCGCCGCATAGCAGTTGCCTTTGTGGCGGAGCAGCGCCACAAAGCCGCGCAAGAGGAATACGAGAATAAGCACAATCGAGTACTTGCCCAGATCTATGGCCAAATGTATCCACAGTTTCCATTTCCGCCACCACCACCACTAGGACCTGTTGCCTTCCTTCCAACACACGACTTCCATGAGGAGCCTTAGCTCATCGGCTACCAGGAAAGTTTTCTTCTCACTTCTCTATTGGGGACAATATTTGTTATAAGTTAGGGGTGTAGTCTTTATTTGTTAGTTGAGTCGAGTCAAAAAAAAAGAAAAAAAAAGTCTGGAGTCGAGTCGAGTTGTTTGTTATACTATAGAACTGCATGATTAAATGAATTTGTTGAATATGAGTTGATCTGCCAAAAGAATATGTGTCTGAGCTGTGATTTGTTTTACTTCACATTTATTCCATTTACTTTATTGATTATGTGGATTTATTTGGAGATGATTCATGTGATTAATTCTTGACTAAATGATCCCACCAAATTCTAGAACTTGTCGAATACTAGTCGAGGTGAAATCTAGGTGAAGCAACATTAAGGAAGTGATTTAGGTCATCTTTGAACAGCTAGAGCCATAAATCCTACCTTTACATTCATATATTACTCGTAGTATCCTCTTTGGAGCCTTTTAAACCCGCTTCTTTGGCAACCAATCCAATACCCAAAGCTTACATGCAAAAAAAAAAAAATAAATCCCAACTACCCTCATTCATACACACAATTTATAAAAGGATGTTGAAGGTTGAGGATGGGTATGATAAAAGGGTGAATTGAAGTTGCCCTAGAATTGGAATTATTAAACCCCATGTATAAAGTATGCAAAAGATTAAGTTTGGAGGTTTCAAAAAAAAAAAAGGTACGAGAGCTTATAAAGCATACGTGGACAAGGGGATTGTCATAAAGTGATGGTTAGGTATTGACATGTGATTTAAAAGAGTTAATAATTGTGTGTTTGGGTGATTTAAGCCACATAATCCCATATTTTCCTACCTTACCTTAAGCCCACATTACAAGCTTTAAAAGTCCTATTGATCCTTGTGTTACATTCGCCTACATTAGTGGAGATTAGTGTGAAAGACAAGCCCATGGAGTTCGGTAAACATTACACTTCTATATTCAAAAGTGGATCATTTTGGAAAACATTTGATTACATGAATTTATCTATATAATAAAAATGGAGTCAGCAAAAATAGGGGTAAATACGAGAACCTCCCGAACTATGATGAGTTTTACACTATGCATCCCAAACTTTAAATTGGTACACTTTACCTCCTCAACTTTTTAAAATTTTGCACTTCGCCAAAAATTCATTTACCCCTATAAATATATATGTTAATTCAGGACTCTATCTAAACTTTGAAATCATTGCAGATTACCTCCTACGTTATAAATCTATTATATCTTCTATCTTTACTCCAACTGGGTTTTGTGATCCTTAAAATTGGTATCGAGCTTAGGTTTATTAAGAACTTTTAGTTATATTTATTATATTTATGTGATTAACAATTGGTGAGGAGAATTTCTCACGAGAATATGGATCGGATAGCTGTCAAGATGTTTACCATACTGAGGACATACCGTCAAATTTTGATGATGTATGCACAAGAACACCAGGACAAGATAGCATATTGGAACAACCAATATGTTGAAAAAGAACGTCTGAGGAGCCGATAGGGAAACCTTGAGACATCTGCGAAAGACAAACAACATATTATCTAAGTTTCCTTACGGTAAATCGGATATTATATGTTGATCGATGAATCATCAAGAACAAGTCCATGAGAATGCTCATCAAAATCATGATTCCTAATGGAGTACCAGCATGGAACGAGATACTTCCACACACATCTAAGATCTCAAAAGATATTAGGGAAGTCGTAAGAAGCGGTGCGGGATTTTGGCAACCGCCATATTCATTTACCTACACAAGTTCATCGAGATCCAAAACGAGATAGAGACGATGGTGAAATATCGAGAAGAAACTCTTGAAATCCTTCATGATATTCAAAAACGAGTAAAGAGCTTGGAAGACGGACCAAGTTCTTCCAAAGGAAAAGAAGCGTGATCGATTTTGGGGAGTACCCCTATTTATACCAAAAGGGGAAACCCATCGAAGTGGTACGAAAAATAACAGATGATGAAAAGCTTATTGCTATCATCAAAGGAAAATCCATGATAAATCAAAAGTGATGGAAATGGAAAAATTGAATCTTAAAGATCTACATGACCTTGCAGAATCCTTCGCAGGATTAGGAATTGTAGATTTAAAGATGAACACAGGAGATGGAACAACTTTGGTTACCTATGACCCACAATGTAGACCAATTCCACCACCGCCACCAGTAAATCCCAACGTTGCAGAAAGTGCGGGTTCAAATCATGGAACCCAGGACGAGAGAATGCATCACGTTGGAGATGAACCACTTTCAGGAACAGGAGCTCAACCACGTCTTGCGGGAACTCAACAACCTTCTAGAAGGCCAAATGTTTATCAAACGCCTTATGGAAGATCACACCTCGACCCCATACATCCATATGGGTTGATGTTAAATTTGGATATCCCAGATTTTAAAAATCGAAAAGTTCTCATTGATGAATGGGATCAGCTATGAGGATTGCAGCAGGTACCCTTGATCTTACGAAAGATTCCTTCATTTTACTCCTTGAAATGAGTCTTGAGGGATTCGTAAGGATTACATGGGATATGACCGAAGCAAGTATGAAAAACGCGGTCACAGCAGGAGAATCACTAAAAGGAATTGTCGATGATATGGCAAAATTATTCAAAATCCATTTTATCGGCACAGGTTATTTTGAGGGATTAGAAGAAAAAAAAGAAAAAGATATAAACAAGTCCTCTACAGCCTCGAGTTACATGATATTTGTCATATTGACAAATATATCAAGTTGTTCACTGAGTATCGGTGGAAGTCGAAGATTAGAGACAAAGAAGCTTCACAGCTATTCTTTGCGAAAATTCCAAGTCCCTGGAGAGAAATGCTTATCAGGGAATACAAGGATGCTGCGGATTTAGATACTGTGGCAAGAAAAATGTCTTTCTTGAAGGCCAAGTTATCGAATGGTGCTACCAGCAAAGACTATCTTTGGAATTACAAGAGATTACGAGGAATTAATAAATCGGTTCCTCTATGTTGCATAGGCGATGATATCCCAACAATGGTGGGAGGTCAACCAAGGCAAACATAAGAAGAAGAAGGAGAGAAGCCATCCATCTGGGAGAAGCAACATCAAAAAAGTAGGTCTTCATGGAGACCTAGAAGGTTAAGTCAAAACAAAAAGTCCGGAGTTACAAATCGGGGCAAAGACCCGGCCAAGCAAGAGTAGAGCCCTCATCATCGAGGTTCAAATCAAGCAAGTACCGCGGAGAACCACGAGGAGAAGAACTTTCGGGCGAGCTTATACGAGAGCTAATGAAAGTTTCAAAGATTGTAATTCTTTGGACATGCGGAGCAAGAGGGCATATTTCAGCAGTTGCGGAGAGAACTAAACGAGGAATCGAGGCGATTCGAAGCAACACGAGAATTTGAAAAAGTTTGTCTATTATCAAGATTTGATCCGGTGTATCAATTTGAGGATCTACTCTCGGATGAAAGCATCTATGAAGAAGAGATCTATTCGACGATGAAAGTGAATCCGATTGAGAATCGGAGTGAAGAAGAATTTCTTCAGCAAACGGTTAGGGAGGATATGTCAGGATTTCTCTCTCACACTATGGTTTCTCATAAGACTCTTATGAGAATTATGAAGGAAGATCCAAAGCTTCAGATATACGATGGATTTACAATTGGAGCTATGGAAAAGGCTTTATATAAGATTGGGTTTCGTAATAGAAGACACCAAATTATCCATAGAGTAACTACTGGAGAAATTGCCATCCCAAAGAATTCACTGGTAACCTGATCGAGATGCAGTTGGTCCCTTACAGAGAAATCCATGAGATCAAAAGCACAGTCAAAAGAGACGTTGCCAACACACTTTCATGGATTCATATTGGAGCCATAAGAGTTATTATTAAGGCAACATTCAAGGAAGGAATAGATTCACCACTAAATTTGGCTATCTTTGACAAACGAATCTCACATCTCAATGATTCGTGCCTTGGAGCGGTTACAGGAAATTTGTATGCAGGAAAATTGGCATTTAATGTCTATCCTAGAATTGCATACAATTTGGGAGATCGATATTTCAACAGAGTTCTAACCCTTCATCAAGATTTCAAAAGAGCCAATTTGATGAAAGAAGGGAGTAGACCTTACTCGATCACATACAAGATTCCTATGCTCTCTCAAATACACATCATTTGGAGGTATTCTTGAGAAAGGAATTTATTGAAGTCCCAAAAATCTTTGAGGACTTTGCCAGAGTAGTTATACCAGAAATCATTGAGTCTCCAACTATAAAGGAGATTGATATGATAATTCAAGATCAACCAGTCTTCAACAAAAGTCGAAGTCTCAGAGTTGAGCCACGAAGGATGTCTTTCCAACAAGACAGAATGATAAGCAGTAGCCGTTGGGAGGAAAAGAGACCCAGTACAGTTCAGCGCATCCCAGATGTTTTCAGAACACAAGGAGAGCTTAAATGCTCAGAAGGATGGAGAGAAGTTGAAGTAATATTCGACATCACTCAAAAGGATAATATTTTTCCTTGTGATGTTCTATATTATCTCCAACAACCTATAGTTGGAAGGTATCAAGGAAGCCTGAAGATAGCGGAAATTGAGCTAACTATCACAGGAGTAGCAGGGAAAATCCCGGAGCAGTTAATACATGGGATTGGATTTCTTGAGGATCATAAATCTTGGGAAAGATTACAAGATGGAATGGAGTTCACAGTGGCTGAGATAAGATACAAAATCAGATGACCACTAGTCCATTCTCCATATACATTTCTATCGGAATGTTATATGCTGAATACAAGGCCAAGTATTTGCCGCCTATATTGACTCAGTGCGGAATATGTGTCTTTGCAAAGCGGATGTTTTTCTAAAGAAATTGTAGAAGATTTACCAGCTATTGCGGGAAGAGATTTCTCTAAAAGGATTCTTATTCTTAATGAGAGGAATTAAACAAGCGAGAAATCATGATCGGAGGCACGCGGTACCCCTTGGTACAAAGTGAAGACGCCACCAATCTATTTCCATGATACGAGGAGCGAGATGTTTTGCTAGGAAACAATTTCCTACAAACATTTAAAATATTTACAGGAGAATGAGACAAGAAGACTTATTTTCACAACCTTATGTGATCATAAGATTATTGTCCGGCGTCTGCTGGGAGCATTTTTCTGAAAGATGCCTATTAATTTTCGCAGCAAAGCGTGTTGATGAAGCCAAACATCAAAATCCAAAAATGGCGGTCGAAGGAAATTTGGTAAAAGCATTATTATCCTTTAGACAATTTGGTTTAAACCATAAGGATAAGAAACTATGGGATAATAACTTGTATTCATTCGAGTACAAGGAGAAGAACAGTATCTCCGGAAGTTATTGCGGAGAACTAATGATGAGCTTAATGGAGAATCCTCGGAGTGATGTTACCATAGAAGAACAAATATCACTCAAGGATATCAAAAAGAAGATCAAAGAAATTATAATGAAAATCCTTTGGCATGATGGGATAAGAACGAGCTCAAAGCTTCCTTAAAAGTTAAACCAGGAAAGGAGTATGAGTTCGTGCGGTTCAAACCTATTCTTATGAACCAGGAGGATCGTGAGGATATGCAGAAAATACTTAAGGAACATCTTGACCTTAAGTTGATTTCACCAGGAGTTTTTCCATACAACAGTCCATGATTCTTAGTCAGAAACCATGGAGAAATCAAAAGATGATAGCCAAGACTTGTTATTAATTCCAAAGAGATTAATAACATTTTGGAGTTCGATGGATATTATATCCCAAGCAGAGAACATCTGGTTAACTGTATCAAAGGGGCCAAGATATTCTCAAAGTTCGATTGTAAATCTGGATTCTACCAGATTAAGATGGAGGAAGAAAGTAAGAAGTTCACAGCTTTCTCCACACCACAAGGACACTATATTTGGAACGTGATGCCTATGCGATTGGCAAACCCACCCCAAATATATCAAGGAAAGATGGATAATCTCTTCAAATATTATTTCAGTTTCATGTTCGTGTATATCGATGACATTCTTATCGCATCAAAGAACATGAAGGAGCATCTCAAGCATTTGGAAATATTTTCGGGATGCTGTCACAAGGAAGGATTAGTGTTTCGGAAAAGAAGGCATTGGCTATAAGACAAATTGAATTCTTTGAAATTAAAATCGACGAATCTGGAATCATCCTACAAAGCCATATTGTATAAAAGATACAAGAATTTCCAGATACACTTAAAGACAAGAAGCAGCTTCAGAGTTTTCTTGGAGTTGTCAACTTTGCTGGAATGTTCATAAACAATCTAGCACATTACAGGAAGGTGTTTAGCCCATTGCTCAAAAAACATGCCACATTCAAATGGGACGATGAACATCAAGAAGGAATAAAACAACTTAAAGAAGTTTGCAAAAAGCTTCCAAAACTTGCAATTCCACAAGATGAAGATGAACTGGTTCTTTATACAGACTCCAGTGACTATTGGTTGGCAGCAGTTCTTACAAAAGCACACCTAACGGCGAAGTGCCATGTAGATATTGCAGCGGTCTTTTTACAGACAGTGAAGCGAATTGATGGCATATCAGCGAGAAAGAATTCTTTGCAGTCGGAAAGGCTTTCAAAAAATGGCCTCTATTTTTACTGGCTAAAAAGTTTACTTTAAAAATTGATAATTCAAGTGTCAATGTTTTTCTGAAAAACAAAATTGAATCAAAACCAGAAAAGGCTAGATTACTTAGATGGCAAGCTGAATGTCAATATTATGATTATGATATTGTCATTATAAAATATCATGAAAATGTTCTTGTAGATTGTTTGATACGAGATGGAAGGACACGATGCTGACGAGGTCCTTAAACGAGTAAGACATCTCAGGGAAAACCTAGAGAGTCTAGAACGAGATTTTGGGACGTTATGTCTCAATGCAGAAGTTGCTGGATGACTTCAACAGGCTGACTAGAAATCCATTTTTAGTCAAATACGAGCATGCCAATTCGCTCAAGGACAATTGTTCTTAGCGTTGCAAGGGCCTCTCCTCCAGGCTGCATCTCTCACGATGCAAAAAAGGGTGATTAGAGAATGGGGCTCTAACCCGGAGGTTATGGATTCAAATACCATAATCACAGGTGTTGCATGTGATGCATCCCCTGAGGGTGTACAAACTGTAACGAATGTTTAAGCTCAGTGTAACAACCCGAGTCTTCAAGTCAACCCAAAGACCACCTGGGGTAAAGAGGGAGAGATGATTCTTAGGCCACGAGATAGGCAAATCTAAGGTTCAACGACGAAATTAAGTTTTCTCAATGCGGGTATATCAACGACAATGGGAGAAATTGGTTACAAGGAGAGGTATTAAGCGAGAAAAAATAATGGTTGATATCTCGAGGCAAGTATCCCGAGTTTGGATGAAACCAGGAAGTCATCCAAATGAAGTACAAGAATGGTATACTTTTAGAGCCTTGGCTTCAATTTTCTTGTATCACCGGATTTCCAAAAATTTCAAAATTACCAAAATTGAAGCGATTTACGAGACTTGGGCCAACAATCCACACTTGGACAAATGAGATATTTTGGGCTGTATTTTATTAGTGCGACTCCCAAACCAAAGCAAAAAAGGCTTTAATGAAGCTTTTCATTTCATCAAGCTCGAAGACCAGGATGGAAATGCTTTAAAATACATTAAAGCGGCTTCAGGAAGAAGTACCATTGTTATTAGGAGCAATTTACGAAGATGAAGCTTCTACACACGGCGAGCATGGGGACTTTGGTTTGTCTTCTTTGAAATAGACAAAGTCAAATATCCATTCAAGTTCTTTCGAGGATTGACAAATGGATCTTTCCGAATTCAATGACGGGGATCAACAACAAGATTTGCGAGAGGAACTTTCGAGATGAAGAGAAGAATTCTCTGGGAAAACAAGAATCCGGCTAGCAAAGAAACTTACCAGGAAGTCACGTAACATGGCGCATGTGGGTCATTGGATCGATCGGATCTATCGAGGCATGCCCGACAGAAAGAGCCGAGTTTGGGAAAGGATTTCAACCCAAACCCGACCGACAAGATACACATTTGGAAAGGACAAGGGCCCGACTCACAAAACGCAGCGTTATCCTCGGGGACCACGCAAACCGATTTTAAAAGATTCCCGACAACTATCACATTGGATGAGTCACGCGGAAAGAAAAAAAGAAAATAGTTGGCGAGGATAATTCGAGGATATGGCGTAAGTAGTGACATCATATATATCAATGAGATTTGGAGTCCACCTTTCAAGTCCGGATTCAAGTCTATAAAAGGCGAGAGTTGAAGGAAGCTGAGGACATCGAATATTTTCCTTAGTTTTCTTCTAATAAATTCTGAGTGAAGATTTGTCTTAGCTGAGTGTTTTAAGTTTAAGTTTTATGTATTTACGAGTGCAAGCCTCATCTATGGGAGGCTAAACAAGTATTCTCCTCCCTAAAAGAAATTACTAATGTAATAAATATTTCTATAAGTTCTTAATAAAAATGAGGCTTTCTGCTTCAACATGTGTTCATAATGTTCTATTAATTTATCCCGTTTAAGAATTACTTATACGCCTGGAGTAGGAAATGAACCAAGGTTGTGTTGAACAGTTGTTGAAGGAGTCGGATAACTTGCAGATCATCTTCCCTAAGGGTTGAAATTGAACAGTGATGAACTGTTTGTCAAACGATCTGGGGACAGTAATCTTCCGACTGGTGGTGTTGTGAGCCATTTCACCCGGTCTTTGTTTCGGTCAAAGAAGGTATGAATTTTAAGGGATTTATTAATTTTATGGAAGCATGTTGGGCATGATATGGTCGTAATGGACTATATCCAATCTTAAAATCAAAAGACCCAGTTCGGTTCTCATGTATAGATTATTCCGAGAACAAATTATTTTGGAGTAAAATTTATCTTTTGATAAGATTATATGATAATTTTATAAATTCTGGGGTCGGATGCAACAAATTGGAGCTTAGATGGATTTTAAACTATTTAAAGTTATTTACAAAACTATAGGGGCAAAATTGTTAATAGATGGTAAAGCGCAAAAATATTCATTGTCAAGGAGGCATAGTGAACCAAAACGAAATCTAGGAGGCGAGTGTAAAAAAGGCAAAGTTTGGAGGGTAAAACGATATTTAGCTCGCAAAAATATTCCGCACTCATGAGATCACATTGTGAAAATACATGTTTGATTGATAGTGAAACGAATTATGAGACAAATGAGCTTGGTTGTGAAGTTTTGCAATTCATCCATTCGAATCAGTAGTTGTTAGTTTTTGTTTGATTTGTGTCTTTTATTTTTCAAGAGTCAATACAAATTGCTTGAGGACAAGCAATAGTCTAAGTTTGGGGGTATTTGTTAAGTTGGTTTTATACCAATAAATCGAGTATTTTAGACTAGGATTTTGTGTTATTTTTTGGTGTTTTAGAGTCGTTTGAGTCCATTTTATTTCATTAGGTGTCGTTAGAGAGTCAATAAAGGTCATGGTAGCCGAAAGATGATGAAAACGGTGAAAAACATTATTGGAAGGAAGAAATCGCTTGAAGGAGAAAAAATTAAGGAAATATCGCAATTTAGCACAACAAATTGGGGGACGCTGCAGCGCCTACTTTCCCCCGCGCTGCAGCACGGGGGTCTAATTTGAGTCAGTGAGTGACAGTGGGATGGCACTACAGTGCCCCCTCTTGGCGCCCTTGGCCAAAGCGACTTGGAGCGACGGCGACTGCAGCTACAGGCGGATTAAATAAGAATATTTTATTTATTTTTCTTGGACTTTTGTGGGGGTATAAATACACTTCTTTGGGCGTGAAATGAGAGATCTTGGCATCTTGATCAGCCAACCAAACACCTTGAAGACAAAAGAGAAGGCTTGGGGAAGAAGATTGGAGGCATCTATCATCTAGAAATAGAGAAGATTATTCCTTACTCTTTAGATCTTATTCTTGTTGCTTTTCTTCTATCTTTTGAGATGGTTTGTTGTATTGCTATGGATATATTTACTTTTATTATGAGCTAAACCTTTTAGATTCTAGAGGTTGATGTAATCTTAGTTTGAACTTATGTTTTGAGATTGTGGTTTATCAATATAGATTTCTCAATATAAGATTGCTTCTAATTACTTGATCGATAATTTAGATGATTGGGTGTATTTGATTTGACTCTTGAGAAATATGATTAAATACAAGACCTTGAAATAGCATAACCTAGGATTTCATAGAATTGAGAAATTTATGAAACATTTGGAGTCATTTATTGAGATTCATGGTTTTTATTGAGATTTTAATTGGTGATTTTTATAGAGATATTGATTTCTAATTGAAATCTACAATCATTTGACACTTGAGAGAGGAAATGATATTCGGGAATCTTGGCTTATAAATTTATAATTTGTGATTGATAAACCATATTAATAATATAAGGGAAAAACTAGATTCATAACACCTCTAGAATTCATTTGATCATTTGTGTATACCATTTTTGATTAATTGTCATTTTCTTAATTTTTATATTAATTTTAGTGTAATAAACTCCATCCATATTGAATTTCTAAATAAATTTAGATTATTATATTACAATACTTAGTAATAATTCGATATTATTCCTTGTGGAGACGATAACCTTATTTACATTCTATACTAAAACTTGACACCGTACACTTGCGGTAAGATTTTTCGAACACTTATATAATATAATCATAATATGCTTTTCTATCGAGTAATTGTTGCATATGGACTACAAACACCACTAATGTGTGATTTGTATTTAAGGGAGAACAATTTGGAGTCTTTGCTTATTGATGTATTAAATCTTTATATCTGTGCTTGTTTTACCTCTTTTTTAGCAAATTGTTTGGAACCAAACAAATTGTTTATTTAATCCATATATTTGACTTCTTATTGACACATGATGCACTACTTATGTAAGCTTGTTTCTCGCTTTACGAGTAAATTGTTCAGAACTAAGCAAATTGTTTATTTAATCCATGTGTTTTACTTCTTATTGACGTATTAAGTACTGCTTATGTATGCTTGTTTTACAGCTTTTTGAGCAAATTGTTCAGGAACCAAACAATTATATTGCTTATTTAGTCTATATGTTTTACTATTTATTGATGTATTAAGTACTATTTATGTATGTTCATTACACTACTTTTTGATCAAATTGTTCATGATACCAAAAACAAAATAATAGTAAGATGTCCATGTACTCAACTATGAATAACACATCGTATGTTATATCAAAAAACTGAATATTCATCAAAGAAATACACAACTAACTAAAAACATTCTATAGCATACTACGCATGTACGTTAACTACTCAAAATCAACCGTAAATTTAAATTCAAAAAAAACTACAACATTAAACCATTTGATAAAAAAAAAAAACATAATCATTTAGTTCGTCGTTTGACAAACTTCTTTACTTCTCCCAAATTCAACTTCACTGCTCATTCATATCATCCAAACAAATTAAATTTTTGCATATTTTTATGGCCTTCCTTTTCCTACTATCTTTTGTCATTTCCAAACCAAAATCTATCAAAAAAGCACCAGTCAACTATATGAAAAAAGGCGAATGTAATGCATACATGAGCATTAAAACAAGCATATATAAGCATAATTAAAAGCATCAATGAACAGTCAAAACCATGTTTTGTTTAAAAAAAAGAGCAATCCAAGTTAAACCATATTTCACCAATTAATATAAGCAGAATATAAAACATACATAAGCAGTAAAACAACCATATATAAGCATAATTAAAAACATCAATGAGCAGTGAAAAACATGTCTAAAACAAAAGGAGCAATTCTATTTAAACTATATTTCACTAATTATTATAAGCAGAATATAGAGCATACATAAGCAGTATAATAGGCATATATAAGCATAATTAAAAACATCAATGAGCTGTAAAAACCATGTTTAAAATATAAAAAATAGAGCAATCCTAGTTAAACCATATTTCACTAATTATTTTAAGCAGAATCTAAAGCATACGTAAGCAATTAAACAAACTTGCATAAGCATTGCTAAAAACCTCAATAAACAGTTTCAAATACTTTAAAAAACGCAACAATCCTAATTAAACCTCTATTTCCCCACTTTGTTTTTTCAATTAAAACAGAACACTCCTAATTAATCCCTCTTTCCCCCATTTAATTTTTAATAAAAACCTTATTTACTTAAAACAGTAAACAAAGCCTACTTAAGCAATGAAAAAAAAAAAATATAGATAACCAATATTAAGAATATCAATAAGCATTTGCCACATACTTAAAAACAAAACATAAATCCTTGAACCATATTTCCCTAAACTTTTCTTCCTATTACAGCCAAAAAAATTTACGCAAACTCGAACTAAATCAAAAACATAGAACAATAGTAAAAAATCCATGAAAACATAAGAAAAAATACTCTAACAATACATCCTAAAATTCCAACAAAAATGAAACAAAAAATAGAAACCCACACTAATTCTAGGTTTGAAAACTGCAACAAAAACAAAAAATTTATAAAAAATTCAGAAATATTATACATTATCATATGCTTGTACAAAAGACTTGAACCAAATATTCTCAAATAAAATTCTGAATAAATGGAGAAAAAACAAAACCTTGTTCCAAAACTCGGAGAAGACGATGTGGTCGTCCAGTCAACTCGGAGAAGAAGATATGTTCGTCGAGAGGGTGTCGATCGATCGGAGATTGTATTGGACACCTCGAAGAAGACTTTGTTGCCGTCAAGAGACGAGAGATGATGAGAGGGTGCGTATGTGTGCGATAGAGAGAGAGAGAGAGCGAGAGAGAGCGAGAGATGAGGGCGTGAAACATACGCACCCTCTATTGATATCACAATGAAAACCGTCTCTCCGAGATTCCTTAATTCTAGGAATGTGAAAAGCCACAACAAAAAATAAGTCCCTCTAATAAGCGATATAAAGTTGGATTTACCAAAAAGTCATTTTCGCAATAAATTAACCATAAAGACACCAAAAAATTGATTACTCTAGACCGTTTAAAAAATAACTCAAAGCTCAGATTTGGTCTCATATACTTACATAACTTATCCGGACTCACGGATCTAAATCATATATATATATATATATATATATATATTTTTTCGGGGCAAAAACAGTATTTAATTAATTAATATATAATTCATTTTCTATATATTTATTTAATATTAATTGTCCAATGGGCTCTTAATAAATAAACCGGCCCAATAGTGTCTGGGTTTGGCCAATAGGCCGATTTTTCCTACGCGGCCCATGGGGCCCATCTCATAGGTATAAAAAGATCTCTCATATTATCTGTAAGTAAAATAATTCATAATCCTCCTGCACATTTATTATACAATTCGTTTACTGTTTTATTCTCTCATTCACTATGCTGACTTGAGCGTCGGAGGGGCCTCCCTGGACAACCCTCAGGGACCCCCCCAATGTTTGTGTACGTGTGCAGGCAGGTTCCCAGCCGAAGGATTTTTCAGCTCTAGAAGAAGAAGATGAGAAGACTTCCCCTCGGAAAGAGGATTGACGTGAAGATTTCCTTCTCGGGAAGAGGATTTTTGTCAACTCAGTTGACTTGGAGTGATCTGCGTACGTGTGCAGGCAGGTTCCCAGTTGACTTGGATTGACGTGAAGATTTCTGTCTTTATGCAGCTCAATGAAACTACCTAGAACGCTCTAAGACATCAATGCTCCCGGAGCCGCACGAGGATATCCCCGTGATCCGCGAGCTGCATAAAGACCTCTCGTAAGGGCACCCTACCATTGCGGGCTACAATAGTAGCTGCATGAAGAATGATCCACACTCGACTAGAACAGACGAGAGAAAAAATGAACTGGAGAGCAACCAGACACTGAAGAAGCCATCACATTGACGGAGGACAAACAACCTTGATGTCTAGAAAGGATAGGCACAAACTCCCCTCGATGCTCGGGCTGAGAATCCAAGAGCCATCTAGACTAGTCAAGCTATTTTGGAAACAAGCAACCCTTTATAGAAAGACAGAACTCCCCCGATAAACTGTCGATGAACCATCCTCAGCTGGGGAAAGATCCGTAAAAACTCCATTCATTAGAGAGGTACACCCCAATACGAAAGGAGAAAGAAATGCTCAACTCATTGGGGAAGGCAAAGACTCCATAGATGAAGAAAGTTGAACCATGAAGGAATCAAACTAGGAATCTCTACCTTCGGAAATCAAGACCTCCAACCTCCCGGAGTGCGATGGAACTGGAGATCAACAGGAACACTTGGACAAATTTTATGCCAAGGCGTATCTCTACGACATGACGGATACCTCCTACTGCAAGCAGTTCTCCATCAACATAAAATGCCCCAAGACTATCGCTCACCTCTTCCAGGTGAAGCAAAAGGAAGGAGAAAATACTGTGGGAGTTTATGAAATAGTTTGTGGAAGCCGTTAATGAAGTTGCCAACGTCCAGCATGAGATCTTGACCAGGATATTGCAGCAGAACCTACACCAAGGGCGTCTGAAGGAGTCTTTGGTCGGGAAGCCTCCATCCAACATGGAGGAGCTTTTAAGCCGAGTGGAGAAGCATATTTGAGTGGAGGAATCCCCCAAGCCTAAACCCAGAATCAAGCGCAAGTCCCGAGAAGACAACAAGAATCAACCTCGGAAGGGTTTGAGAAAAGATCATGGGCAATCCACACACCTCTCAACGCTCCAATAGCGGAGGTGCGGTGGCCGCTGGAAGAAATGGATTATTGATCCACCGCAACCACCGAGGAGCAACTCTACATGGGCACACTCCAATTTGTCTGCAGATACCATAGAGACGGGGGGCACATTGCGAGGACTATTTCGTTTTAAAGAAGGAGATATAACAACTTATCCAAAAGGGCCACCTCATGGACAACGTGGATCAGAGAAAGTTTCGGCGTGATCCGAGTCCACACGAAGAAAAATCTCAATAAGACCAAGCGCCGCTCAGACACCCATAAAGAAAATAGATGTGACACCCACTGATGCATGTAAAGTATACGTGCATTTTGGGGCTTAAAATGATATATATTTGATGCATTTGCATGCATATTGATCGCGAGAATCTTACCGCAAGCGTACGGTGTCAAGTTTTAGTATAGGTTTTGAAAGTAGGGTTATCGTCTCCACAGGGATTGTTATCGAATTTTATACTAAGTACTATAATTAAAATAGCTTAACTCTATCTAGAAATCGAAAAGGGATGAAGATTTATTAAACTAAAAATAAAAATAAAAATAAACTAACTAATTGGTTCAGACAATTAATCAAACACGTAGAAGATGAATTCTAGAGGGTTGATTTCACCTAGTTATCCCCTATGTTTTCAATCCAGTTTATTAATCACAAGTTATTAATCTATAAGCCAATATTTCTACCATTTATCACTTCCTCTCTCGAGTGCCAAGTGATTCTAGGTTCAAATTTCTGATTTCAATATCTCTATAAAAATCATAAATTAAACCCTAATACGCTCAATGAATATTCTATCACAAGCTTCAAAAGATTCATAAATCTCTCGATTCTATGAAACCCACAAGGTTATGCTATTCTATGGCCAGGCGTTCAATTACCTCTCTCGGCGTCAAATTAAACACGCCAAATAATCTAAATTATTGATCGGATAATCCGGATGCAATCAAATCAAATAAGCGCAAATAGATTAATAATATGCGAATTTCATAAACCGAAATCAAAACATAGGTTCAAACGTAAGTTACATCAATCCCCTAGAAAGATAGATTTAGCTCATAATGGATGTACAAAAATTCGTGAAGAAATAATTATACATCTCAAAAATCGACAAAGAAAGAATTGAGAAGAAAAGAAAAGGAATCCTCTCTCTGTGTCCGGACGAGAAATGCCTCAATTGTCGTCCCAAACCCTAGCTCTGTCTCTCTTGCCTTGCGTTGTGCTCAAAATAATGTCCGCCCTCTTGTCCCGCAGACGTGATTCGTTGTATTTATATGCTTCAAACCCTCAAAATCTGTTCAAAAAGCCCAAAATATAACAGGCCCAGGTTCAGCCCGTATTTGTGGCTATGACCCTTCGTCGCGGCGCTGGAAGTCTTCATTCTTCTTTGTTGTATCAATCAAGCACGTATTTTCACAATGTGATCATGAAGGTGGAATGTTCATGCCAACCCGTTTTCATTATCCAGGCAGATTCACGCAATCAAGTGTTTTCAAAATGATCCACTTTTTGATTATAGAGTTGAGATGCTTACCGGACTCCATAGGCTTGTCTTTCACACTAATCTCCACTAATGTACGCTAATGTAACACAAGGATCAATAGGACTTTTAAAGCTTGTAATGTGGGCTTAGGGTAAGGTAGGAAAATATAGGAATAAGTGGCTCAAATCACTCAAACACACAATTATTACTTCAAATCACCAATTGACAACTACCCTTCACTTTTTGACCTCCCCAATGTTTATGAACCTTCAATCCCGCTGATTTTTCTCATTTTTTTCTGGTACCCCCAAACTTATTCTTTTGCATACATGGGGTTTGATATCTTCTTTTCTCGGGCAACTTCATTCGATTAAATACATACCCTTCTCATCATACCCTCCTCAACCTTCAACATTTTTCTATACTTTGTGTGTATGAGTGATGGGTAATTAGGATATTCACATTTAGGCTCTGGGTATTAGATTGGTTGCCAAAGAAATGGGTTTATACGGCTCAAAAGGGGATACTAGGGAAACTATAATACAAAGGTAGGCATTTTAGGCTCTGGCTTGTTCAAAGATGGCCTAAATCACTTCCTTAATGTTACTTCACCTAGGATTTCGCCTCGACTAATGATCTGACAAGTTCTAGAATCCAGTGGGACATAAAGGAACCACTCAATTGCATAAATCATCCCCAAATAAATCAACAGAGTTAAGCACATAGATGGAATTAATGGAAAGAAGATTAAATCACAGTTCAACACATGCTCTCCTGATCGTTCAACTCATATTCGACAAATTCATTTAGTCATGCAGTTTCACAGTTTTACAAATGACCCGACTCGACTCTAGACTCTTTTTTCCTTTTTTTTGGAAACTCAAGACTCGACTCGAAGAATAAAAACAGACTGCACCCCCGAAACTTAAAACGACATTGTCCCCAATGGAGAGGTGGGAAAAAGGACTTTCCTGGTAGCCGAGGAGCGAAGGCTCCTTAAGTCATGTGATACTACTACGTGTATGAGGTGTCTCATATAAGCTCACAATGCATCCTGGTGCACAAGCTCGTGGGTGTTATATGCCTCCGAGGTGCGGTCTTGTTCTTCCCCTTCGCCTTAGCCCGGGCCCCCTTTTGGTTTCGCATCTTTGTAACCTAGCAAGGTAGACAAGAAAACAAAACTCATGGAACCATGGAATTCGGTTATGTAAGTCCAAGCGGCTACGATAATCTAGAGAGGGGTGAATAGATTATCTCCATCTTTTCGATTATGCCCTCTATTTTGAATCAAATACGCCAAGACAATAATAAAGGTGCGGGAAGTAAACAACACGCGTCGATTTATAGAGGTTCAACCCACCTAGGGCCTAATCTCTACCACCCCAAAAGTATCTCAGGGATGGATTTCAAAAAGAAAAAGATTTTATTAATTTCCAAAATTAATACAACATCTTACAACATCAACTTGAAAAACACCACACTCTTCTACAACACCACCTTTGAGATTACCACAATCTCTCTTGAAGATTACCACAATCTCCATCGGCACCTTGTGAAGATTACCACAATATTCAACCTTGAAGAATACCAAATTCTTCAATACCTCAAGAGCACCACACTCTTGAAACACCTATCACCTAGATCACCCAAGTGTATTCTTTCCACAAGAATGCTCACAAGGATGTCTTGTGTTGAATGATGACAAAAATCAAGATTACAACTCAATAATGAATATTACAATTTGAGTGCAAGTGTAATCAAGAAATAAAGCCTAGACCTCAAGATGTGAAAGTGAAATACTTAGACTATAAATACAACAAGAGTGTTGAATATGAAAGCTTGGAAATTTGCGATTTCTTGTTGTGTATTTGCTTGTGTTGTTATATATTGTGTCTTCAATTCATCCTCTATTTATATGAGAGTCTTCACAAACATAGGCTCCCAACATAGGCTCATTCTTCTTCACTTTTGTCTACAAAAAGAGGATCACAAGATGTAGAAATATTGTACAAAAATGAAAAGTAAATCTTGCGATAAGGATTAACTTGATTGGAATTTTTTTGTAAAAAATTACATAGGGCGCCGGTTGCCCTGTATAAGATTTCGAACGTTTGAATGAAAATAGTGCGATCCGGTAGGAGTTGGGGTGCGCCGGTGGTGAGTGCGCCGGTCGGAGGGGTCGACCGGTCGACCTCACCCTTGACCGGTCACCCTCCCCCTTTTTTTCACAGAATTGGTTTCTGTTTCATTTTGTGCGTTCTCCAGGTACCGGTCGACCATTTGCTCGACCTCCAATTTGAAATGTTGTCCGATTTTTATCAAAAATAAACTTCAAGAAATACTCCAAAAAATTAGTAAAAATATTTTAAATCACTTGGGAGTATTTGGACAACATTTATAAACATAGTAAACTCATTTAAACAAAACCATCAAAAGTGTTGTCCATTTTTATCGAATAATAAACTCTAAGAAATACTCCATGAAATTAGTAAAAACATTTTAAATCTTTTAGGAGTATTTGACAAAAAGATTGTTTTGGTGTAAAAACCAATTAACACAAAATCATCAAAAGTGTTGTCCAATTTTATCGAGTAATAAACTTTAAAAAATACTCCAAAAATTAGTAAAAATATTTTAAATCATTTAAGAGTATTTGGACAACATTTATAAACATTGTTTTGGTATAAAAACTCATTTAAACATAATCATCAAAATCTTGATAAAAACATTTATCTAACAAACTCCCCCTTTTTGATGATTACAAACCAAAACAATTTTAGGAAGTTGATTTTAAAACAAAACAAATTTTCGGTCTAAAACATCAATCCATTATAAGCAAGATTCATCATAAGTACAAACACACAAGAATAGGAGCAAAGATTTTTCAAAATCATTTTTGCACAAGCTCCCCTATCAATATGCATATCAAGAACAAGTATAAAAGCAACCAAAGCTAAAAGCTTAGCTTTTACAACTTAAGCTTGAATTTCACGAGGTTATAAGCTCCCCTGTCATAAAACATCATTAGTCAAGCATAAAAGTCCATAATACATCACATGGACTAAGTATTGTTAATGACTTTTGGCTTTAAAGAGCCCTAGCTTATAGCTTTTCTTGCAAGCTTATTTTCGCTTCTTTGAGTATATGAGCGTTTTTCTGTTTCTCCCCTTTGGAATCATAAAAAATAATGTTAGCACGATAAAAACATCATATAATTATATCAAAGTGCGCAATTTAAACGATTTATCGAGCATATTGAGCATTTAAGCTTAAATTCGAATAGAAGGAAAAAATTGCTCATTTGATTTATAGAAACTCATTTGATTGATAAAACATGATCTCTATAAACTTATAAGACTTTTCAAATCAAGAGAATCATGTAGGTGATAAATTTTTCATTGAAACATTTTGTCGAACACTTGGCGTGTGTCGAATAAAACAAGAGAAATATAAAGCCTTTGTGATTCGTTTAAGCCAAAACATTTCATCACCAATTGCAATACAACAATATTCATTCATCAACAATCATCATATACAACATACTAATACAAGAATTTCATCAAAATAGCAAGATATAAGCACATTCTCAAGGGTTCAACCCAATTGAAATTAAAAAGAGAAATTCTTACCATTTAATCGGTAAAGATGAGCAATGATGATGATAATCGAGCCTCATGAAGTCCAAAGTATAAAATGTATGCAATAAAACAAATTTGAAGTGAAATTTGTGTGCAAAATGCGAAGGGGACGAAAAATGAACATAAAAGACCAAAATGACTGTGACTGAGAACAAAAACATTTTTAACCAAAATAAAAGCTAAGGGCGACCGGTTGTCGTTGAGGGCGACCGGTTGCCCTCAACCCCATCAGCCCACTGTCTTGCCCAATATTTCAAAATCCGATTTTTCAACCAAAAATCCAATTTTTCGCCCCTAAGTTTTAAAAATGTGCAAAATGCAAGCGTAGACCTCATTTAATATACATTATGTCATAATCAAGCTCGAAATGAGGTAAAATACTCGGCGGTTAAAAAAACAAATGTCCGCGAGTTATCTTTGAGAAGGAATTAAGCACATCTCAAATTTTTGTTTAAGAAACACAATCCCTTAGAAAAATTTATCGAATCTCAATATGTTTAGTTTGAATAAACTGAATAATATATCTAGGACTTGTTATCCCGAAAAATAAAAACGTTTTAAGACTTTGGATACAACATGTCATAAGAAGAAGTACCTTTCAAATATTTGAAAATTTCTTTTAACGGCACTTTTAATGAGATTCGTTGGGATAGTTTTGAATCCGAGCATATAGACATAAGGCATAGAAAATATCGAGTCTAAAGGAATAAGAAAAATTAGTGAACATACCTCGAATATGTTTGTCAATTAATATGCCTTTCTCAACCTTTGTCAAACTTTACATTGGTAGGTTGAGATGATTCTTCCTTCTTTAATGCCTAACTTCTTCAAAGGTACTTTTGTATACTTTGATTGTGAATTATAACCACTTTCTTGGCATTGTTTAACTTGAAGTCCCATGAAGAAATTTTAGCCCCCCCATGATCATCTTAAGTTCACCTTGTATCAACTTAGAAAATAACTTGCACAATAATTCATTAGTAGCACCATAAATGATATCATAAATTTGTACAAGTAAACAATCTTGCCCTTTTTCAAAAACAAAGAGAGTAGTATAAACTTTACCTCTTGTAAAACCATTTAGCAAAAATAGCTAAGTCTATCATACCATACACGGGGTACTTGATTTAAACCATACAAGGCCTTTTATAAAAATTATTTGGCCTAGAAAAATTTTAAACCCTGGAGGTTTTACATAGACTTCTTCTTGAGTAAAACCATTTAGAAAATTGGATTTAACATCCATTTAGTAAGGCTTGAAATTATCTTAAAACAAGAATGGGCAAGTAAAATGTAAATAGCTTTTAAATGTGCTACGGGTGCAAATGTTACATCAAAATCAATACCTTGATGATACTTTCGAGCTACTAACCTTTACTTGGTCAACAAGCTTGTTCCAAAATTCAAAAAAAAATTCTACAAAATCTTAATCAAGATATCTTGCACAAGAGCATAGTAATATCGAAAAATAGAGACATAATAACAAGTAACACATACTATGCTTTCAAACAAATCATCACTAGTTTCATAAAACATGTAAGTTCAAATAAGCTTATAGGAAGCTATATAAGGTCTCTTTTGAAAAATTCAAGAGCATATAGTTGAGACCTCATTTACAAGAAGCATATGAACAAGAGCTTTGACAAAGCAACCAAGAATAATTTTATATGTACAATAAAATGCATAATTTTGAGATAAGGATGAAAATCAAATGTTTTATCACAACAAAATATAATCCTTTACAAGTTTTGGATAAAACAAGCATTATTGAATAATGCCCTTTTAAAAATTGAAAAATCCTCTTAATGGCACTTATGTGAAATACTATGAAATATCTTGAAAATCAAGCACATTGGCATATGGCAAAATATCGAGTCTATAAGATGAATACCAATGATGAGCGTACCTCGATAGTTTATGGTCCCCTTGACACATTATGACATAAATAGCCATTGGTGAGGATATATGTCCTACACAATTCTTAAACACGTTTTGCACTAACATAATGATACAAGTGTAGGCTAAGCAATAAGAGATATCATAAAAGTGTTTATGCTATATAAAACCATAAGAGATAATAAAAGCACCTTAGTCTATGTAAATGCACAAAAGTTGAGAACAAAATATACAAGGTCTCCTTTTCAAAATATTTAAAAACACAAGTATATATTGAAGACCTTAATATTAAGAAATATTTGAAAACTCATTTTACAATTAAGGCACAAAAAAAACATGCATAACAAAATAAAATGCATATTTAAATGAGGAGATACGGTTTACCAATTACGCCATTTCCATGGGTTGTGTCGTTCCCATTGTTGATGATATCTTCCCTTTGAAAATCATCTTGTTGATGATAGCTTCTCCAATTGCTCCATTTCCAAGGATTGTGTTCTTCCCATTGTTGATAGTGTCTTTCTCTTGGAAATTTATTTTAATGTTGTCTTCTCCTTTGATCAAATGAAATGGTCATTTGATGTCTTCTTAGCGTTATGTATTTTCCTCGATTATTATTCACGGGTACCTAATATGACATTATTTTGTGGTACCCTCAAGTGTTTGGGTCCTTTGGAATTAGCTTTCAGACTTTTAGGTCTCCAATAATAATTAGAGCTATTTCTAGCCCGACAAGTATTAACCGTGTGACCCGTTTTACCACAATAAAAACAAATAGTAATTTTGGGAGCATAATGACCAACATGCATAGGGACTTGATTTCTTTTCACATAATTAACAACACTAGGCTTATGATCAAGTCCTTATTTCAATTTATCACAACTATGAACATCAATAATATCGGTCATTTTATCGGTACTCAAGTTGGATTTTGATAAATCATTTTTCATGTAATTAATATCCTCAACAAGAGTACTATTTTCTTTCTCAAGGTTTCTAACCTTGTCAAGTGTGGTGGTGTGATCACATGAAAGTGATTCATAAGAGGAAAATAAATTATCCTTATCAATTTTCAAAATATTGAATTCCTTTTTCAAATTTTTGTATTTAACAAGTAAGCTTTGGAATTCATTTTGAAGCTCATCAAAATTATTTTGCAAATCACTATAATCATTTTGTAATTCATTATCATAAGAAGTGGAAGGTTTTGAACTTACCTCGTTTTCTTCTTGAAGCCCATAAGACATCGTTCGTTTTCATCGACGTCGGAAGTTGTAGGAAGCTCATCCCAAGTTGGGTTTGTATCCATTTGAGAAGTAGATGCTTTTGAGTGGCTCCTTTCATTTGCATATACTTCTTCTAATTTTCTCCATACTTCATGTCTTTGATTTAATTCCTACAATATGATTATATTCCAAAATGGTAAGTGAACAATACAAAATATTAAGAGCTTTACCATTTAAGGAGATGATTTTCTTTTCTTCATCATTAAGCTCTTTGAGGCCTTTGTGTGGTGTGTTCATCATTGGAATGGATTCTTCATTTACGATCGTGCTCCAAATATCGAACCCGCAACCTTGTAGATAGCATTCCATTCTTTCTTTCCAAAATGTAAAATTTTTGGAATCGAATAGTGGTGGCTTGGTGGTGGGGCGCCGGTGAGGTAGACTTCATTCGTAGCCGGTGATCGTTCCTCTTTACTCGCGATGTGGAACGAGCTTGCCAAAGAGTTTGGCTTTGATACCACTTGTAAGTCAGCTCACGATAATCGAGAGGGTGAATAGATTATCTCCATCTTTTCGATTATGCCCTCTTTTCGAATCAAATACGCCAAGACAATAATAAAGGTGCGGGAAGTAAACAACACGTCGATTTATAGAGGTTCAACCCACCTAGGGCCTAATCCTCTACCACCCCAAAGATATCTCAGGGATGGATTTCAAAAAGAAAAAGATTTTATTAATTTCCAAAATTAATACAACATCACCTTGAAGAACACCACACTCTTCTACAACACCACCTTTGAGATTACCACAATCTCTCTTGAAGATTACCACAATCTCCAACGGTACCTTGTGAAGATTACCACAATATTCAACCTTGAAGAATACCAAATTCTTCAATACCTCAAGAGCACCACACTCTTGAAACACCTATTACCTAGATCGCCCAAGTGTATTCTTTCCACAAGAATGCTCACAAGGATGTCTTGTGTTGAATGATGACAAAAATCAAGATTACAACTCAATAATGAATATTACAATTTGAGTGCAAGTGTAATCAAAAAATAAAGCCTAGACCTCAAGATGTGAAAGTGAAATACTTGGGCTATAAATACAACAAGAGTGTTGAATATGAAAGCTTGGAAATTTGCAGATTTCTTGTTGTGTATTTGCTTGTGTTGTTATATCTTGTGTCTTCAATTCATCCTCTATTTATAGGAGAGTCTTCACCAACATAGGCTCCCAACATAAGCTCCTTCTTCTTCACTTTTGTCTACAAAAAGAGGATCACAAGATGTAGAAATATTGTACAAAAATGAAAAGTAAATGTTTCTTGATAAGGATTGCAACGGTTGGAATTTTCTTTGACAAAAATTACATAGGCGACGGTTGCCCTGTATAAGATTTCGAACGTTTGAATGAAAATAGTGCGGTCCAGGTAGGGGTTGCGGGGTGCGACGGTTAAGGTTAGGTGCGACCGGTCGGAGGGGGGTCCAACCAGTCGGCCTTACCCTTGACCGGTCACCCTCCCCTTTTTTTTACAGAATTGGTTTCTGTTTCATTTTGTGTGTTCTCCAGGTACCGGTCGACCATTTGCTCGACCGGTCGACCTCAATTTGAAATGTTGTCCGATTTTTATCAAAAATAAACTTCAAGAAATAATCCAAAAATTAGTAAAAATATTTTAAATCGCTTGGGAGTATTTGGACAACATTTATAAACATAGTAAACTCATTTAAACAAAACCATCAAAAGTGTTGTCCATTTTTATCGAATAATAAACTCTAAGAAATACTCCATGAAATTAGTAAAAACATTTTAAATCTTTTAGGAGTATTTGGACAACATTGTTTTGGTGTAAAAACCAATTAACACAAAATCATCAAAAGTGTTGTCCAATTTTATTGAGTAATAAGCACTAAGAAATACTCCAAAAATTAGTAAAAATATTTTAAATCATTTAGGAGTATTTGGACAACATTTATAAACATTATTTTGGTATAAAAACTCATTTAAACACAATCATCAAAATCTTGATAAAAATATTTATCTAACAGGTTATGGGTTAGAAATCGAAAATCAAAGCCCATACATAATGCACCCAAATAAAAAATACAGTGTCATGTCAAAAAGATAAGCATAGATATGCAAGATAGCACTAAAATATGTGAAATTGTCATTGGGGCATTTTATCAAACACCTCATATGCATGAATTTGGGCAAAGATGGTGAATGCAATGGATAACTCAATTCAATCCCAAAAATCAACACCAAGCCTAAGTCTAACATGATCAACCAATCCACAATCCACCAACCAACAACAATTATCCTAGCACTTCTACAATCCAATCACACCAAAAATCACAATATGGGTAAAACCATGGTGTGGGGTTTGGAAGTTGCAAACTTACCAAATAATGAGTGAATGAGATGAAGATGGTGTGTGTGGTGTTAGAGTGCTCCTTTGTGAAGATGGAGTGAGATATGTGGGATATGCACAAATAAAAGGGGTGGGGTATGATGCAACTTACTACTCCTAAGAATGCAAAAATTCAGAAAAAAAACAAAACCAACTACTATATTATATTAAAACTAAGAAAGCAATAAAAGGGGCTTGGGTTGCCTCCCAAGAAGCGCTAAGTTTACAGTCTTTAGCCAGACTATGTCAGATTATCCTCAAGTTGGGGCTCTAATAGGCATGTTATCCACATTGCCCTTAGAAACTTCCCAACCTCCAATGTCTTCAGCTATATCCCCAACCATCTGCTTACCATCGTTTAATTCAAATTTTAGCTTGTTGGTTGGATGGATGGTCAATACAACTTTCTCCTGATTTGCCCGCAATGTTAGCTCCCTTGTTTCTACATCGATCAAAGCCCGTGCTGTAGCTAAAAATGGTCGCCCAAAGATGATAGGCATTTTCTTCTCCTCGTTCACGTCCAACACTATAAAATCCACAGGAAAAACAAATTTATTAATTCTTACTAATACGTCTTCAATGATTCCCCACGGATAGGCGATGGATTAATCAGCGAACTGCAAAGTGATATTGGACGGCTTCACCTCCCCGAGCCCAAACTTTGTCACATCAGCAAGAGATATCAGATTCACACTGGACCCAAGATCACAAAGTAGTTTCTCAAAGAAGACTCCTCCAATAGTACAAGGAATAGTGGAACTCCCTGGATCCTTCATTTTCTGAGGTAGTTTACTCTGGACTATTGCACTACACTCCTCTGTCAAATAGGCAGTCTCAAAATCTTCCAACTTCATTTTCTTGGATTCCATTGGTTTCGCATAAATAGGTGATTCTTCGGGGCAGGCTGAATTTTTGCTTCCTTTTTCACATAAAGCGCATTGCAAAGTGCTCTCTCGGATTAACCTTTGTATCACTTGGGAACATTCCTTCTCTGCAATGAATTTGGTTTGTAGCAATCGACCCATTTGTGTCTCGATCGACCTAATATGCGTCTCCATTGTGCTCATCTTAGTATGCGGACCATCAATCTGCGCCTCACTCTAATTCATTCTATTCTGGTCTCTCCGATGAATGAGCCGAGCATCTCCTCAAGCGGCGCTTCTTTTCACCTCCGAGTGCATTGGGGAACCGGATGGGTTTGGATAACCCGGGAGGTGGATTCAATACGTTCTGTTGTTGCTATAAAGAGATTCTCATGATTGCGAAGTCCGGTGGTAGTGAGTTGGTAATGAATTACCTCTATTATTAAAATCCCGGTTATTCACATAATTGACTTGATCGGCCTCGTGAGTGGCGGCTGCGTGAGCATTGCGGGTGGAAGTACGACTTCTTTGTGGTGTCGCCCGGTATTCATGATTGCCAATTGCTTTGTCGGACTCGAGATTTGAGCGCCAAAGGCGACATTGTATCTAGCCGAAGAACACCTAAGCAATCGGCTTTTGGCACGATCTCTCGGAGGGCCATTGATAGCTGTTTGTGGCCATTTCTTCAAGAATAAGTAAGGCTTGATCGGTGTTTTAGCCATCAATGTACCTCGATGCCGCATCTAGTATCGTCCTCATATGCCCTTCAACCCATTGTAAAAATATTGAACTCTCTCTCGCCGATCGCATAACCATGTCGTCGGCATCTCTCATATGAGATCTTTAAATCGCTCCCAAGCTTTGTATAACGGCTCAAAATCAATCTGTTGGAATTGGGCTATCTCGCTCTTGAGTTGGAGTGTCTTCTTTGGAAGGGAAAAATTTTGCTAAGAATTTTTGAGTCGAGATCATCCACTCGTAATACTCCAGGGAGAACGTCTCGTAACCTTTGCCTGGCCTTATCCTGGAGTGAAAATGAGAAAAGCCTCAATCGAATGGCCTCATCGGTCACATCATTCATCTTTACGGTGTCGCAAATTTCCAAAAATGTGGCGGATGTGTATTCGGATCATCCACTGGACTCCCCCAAACTGATTTTCTTGAACCATGCTTATGAGACCCGGTTTTTGATTCAAATTATTCGCATTAATGGTGGCACATAATTAGGAGTAATTCGGTTCATGGTAGGCGAAAAGTAATCCCGGATTGCCGCTACGGTGCCTCGATTGTGGTGACACATTCACGACCTGATTTCCATTATTCTCATTGTCCCCGCCCGCCATAGCTCGATTCTCTGCTCGCTTTTCTCGAATTGCTCGAACTGTCCTTTCAATCTCTCGGATCAAAAGGAAGCAAATTAATATCTTTGGAATCTCGCATAAATAGACAAGTCAAATGAGAAAAACGAAATTATAATTCCTAAACTAGTCTAGATTAGTATTAAGACTACTTGGTAATAATATTTGTTTAAAATAGGATAAAACAATCCCCTAACAACGGCGCCAAAAACTTGATCGCGAGAATCTTACAAGCGTACGATGTCAAGTTTTAGTATATGTTTTGAAAGTAGGGTTATCGTCTCCACAGGATTATTATCGAATTTTATACTAAGTACTATAATTAAAATAGCTTAAATCTATCTAGAAATCGAAAAGGGATGAAGATTTATTAAACTAAAAATAAAACTAGAAATAAACTAACTAATTGGTTCGGACAATTAATCAAACACGTAGAAGATGAATTCTAGAGGGTTGATTTCACCTAGTTATCCCCTATGTTTTCAATCCAGTTTATTAATCACAAGGTATTACTCTATAAGCCAATATTCCTACCGTTTATCACTTCCTCTCTCGAGTGCCAAGTGATTTAGGTTCGATTTCGATTTCGATATCTCTATAAAAATCATAAATTAAACCCTAATACGCTCAATGAATATTCTATCACAAGCTTCAAAAGATTCATAAATCTCTCGATTCTATGAAACCCTAGGTTATGCTATTCTATGGCGGGCGTTCAATTACCTCTCTCGGCGTCAAATTAAACACGCCAAATAATCTAAATTATTGATCGGATAATCCGGATGCAATCAAATCAAATAGCACAAATTGATTAATAATATGCGAATTTCATAAACTAGAAATCAAAACATAGGTTCAAACGTAAGTTACATCAATCCCCTAGAAAGATAGATTTAGCTCATAATGGATGTACAAAAATTTGTGAAGAAATAATTATACATCTCAAAAAT
Organism: Rehmannia glutinosa; assembly: GCA_016081115.2. Lineage (NCBI taxonomy): Eukaryota > Viridiplantae > Streptophyta > Magnoliopsida > Lamiales > Orobanchaceae > Rehmannia > Rehmannia glutinosa. Next base: position 189,106 of record JABTTQ020002215.1, read on the forward strand.
CGACAAAGAAAAACAAAGAAAGAATTGAGAAGAAAAGAGAAGGAATTCTCTCTGTGTCCGGGCAGAAGTGCCTCCAATTATCGTCCCGAACCCTAGCTCTGTGTCTCTTGCCTTGCGTTGTGCTCAAAATAATGTCCGCCCTCTTGTCCCGTCGTGATTCATTGTATTTATATGCTTCAAACCCTCAAAATCCTTTCAAAAAGCCCAAAATATAACGAGGCCCGAGTTCACCCGTGTTTGTGTTGCTATGAGCCCTTCATCGCCGCGCCCACAGTGCGCTGGAAGTCTTATTCTTTGCTCTATATCGGTAGCGCTTGCTGCTGCAGCATTGGGAGTGGAATGCTGCTGCAGCGCATGTTGTCCCCTCTTCGCTGCCTTGGTCTTGTGCTGCCTCGATAACTCGATGGCTCTGCCGCGCCTAAGTCTGCTTCTTTGTTTTTTTGTGCATTTGGCGCTGCGCCCCTTTTGGGCATTGCGGCGCCCATCTTCCCCTGCTCCCTGTACTAATTTCGACCCCCCGCTGCGGCGCGGGGTTTTAGCGCTTGCGGCGCTCGATCTTGCTCAATATTTTTTGTTTTTCCACTTCTAAAATGCGATATTCACCGTCAAACACGGTTTTCATCGTTCTTAATTAATTTCGGCATCAAGATCAATCCCGATTCTCGAAGCGACACCAAATAACACGAACTCGACTCAAACGACACTAAAATACTCGAAAACACCGCAAAATCCTAGTCTAGAATACTCAATACATTGGTATAAAAACCAACTTAACACATATTTAGTGTGTTTTTACTTGTTTCCTTATAAGGGCATGATAATGCATATTCTTGTAACTTTTTACAAGAATCGAGCTTAATCGAAGAAATATCAATTAAAAGGCAGGATAGGACGTGATGAGTGCGAAGAGAAGATAAAAAGACGAAGAAACCGAACAAAAACAAGTCACATGGCACGACCATGTGGAACCCACGGCCGTGTGAAGTGCCCGTGTGAAAAATGCATGTCCATGTGAAAAAGGGAAGAAGCGGGGGACGGAACCAAGCCGTGCGGCCGAATCGTATGGGACCCACATGGCGTGTGGAGTTGGTCTCGCATAAAACCTACACGATCTAGGCCGTGTGGGACTCGCCACGCGTTTTTGAGTCCTTTACCCATTCCGACTCTACAAGTGATCTCTCCAAGCATCTATAAAAGAGACCCAAGGGGTGCACGAAAATAACAACATTCATACCACAAAAAAACACATCAAATTATGTAGGAACACAAGATTCGAGGTCTTCGATAGAGAGGAGGGCTATGTCGCGAAGAACACCACAAGGCCTTTTCGCATCTACGGGAGCACAAGAGCTTGAAAGCTTGGAAGGAGAATCCATCGACAAGAAGGGGTTTTCTTTCTATGTCTAGATCTCTTGTCTATGCTTAAACGATGTCATAATGTTGATTTCGAATTTGTCTATGAATTTGTTATCAATGTTTGGATAATCTTTCGGATCTTAGGGGCATAATCAAAACTATGGATTCATGTTAAATCTTGATTAATTATTTTCTTAATTAATTCATGTGTTCTATTTTATGAATTCGAATGCTTATTCTTAATTATCGATTATCTTATCAATAATTTGCATGTCATACATGTTAGTCCATAATCCGAGAGGTGAGTTCTAACGAGACAAAAATCGAATTCAAACATAAATAGGGCAATGTATCGGGAGACTACTTCTGTTTGTGGGGAGTATTTCAATTAAAAGATATTTTGGGAGTTAATAATAGTTGTGATGGATCGGGAGACCTCAATTATTATTAATCTACTGTTTATGCGCCATCTGGGAGGGAAAATAAACTGTTTAAGGAATTGAACCCATAGAATTGCATGAATTGTTTATTTAAACTTTAATTGGATTTAATATTGAAGAAACATGTTGAGATTATGTGCCTAAGGTTGCTTAAAGTGGTTGTTGAAAATACTTGTGGGGTTTGCAAATTTATTTATTTTTCTTTATTTTCAATTTTTATAAAATACTTGAGATTTGGTCGCTTCAATAAAATTGGAATGTGATGTTATTATACTTTAAGTGTTTCGTAGTCAATCCATGAGGAATACAACCTTGCTTGCCATTATTTTATAAACTACACTGTACACTTACATCCAAAATAGTTTTGTCTAACACCCACATAGCCGAGTCATCAATATGATCTCAGGAAGACTAGAAGAAAAAGATGACAGGAAGCACTCTCGAGAATGCATCAAGAGGAAGATAGAACGTCTAAAGGATCACCCGAGAATGTTATATATCCACTTTAGAGATGAGCAAGCTTCCCGACCATATAGTATGGGCACCACACTACATTAGGAGTCATGAATCTCGTTAGCTCTGTGAATATCTACAATCATGCAAGCACTCTCCTTAGCAAACCTCATCGGCTAAGACCCCAGGATGGAAGGGCTCCCCTACGGAGGAATCCTTGTAAATAAACCTCTCCAATTATGATTCGTGCTCCCAGAGAGGAGGGAAGTCCCTCTTGGGGGGTCCCCATAAATTAATCTCTCCAGTGATGCTTTGCGCTCCCGAAGATCTCTCCACTAATGCTTCGCATTTTGCCTCTCTCGGGGAGTCCTCATAAATAAATTTTTCTAGTGATGCTCTGTGCTCAGGAGACCTCTCCGATTATGATTGGCGCTCTCGGATGAGTGGAGGGGATCCCCGCAGGGGGTCTCGCAAGTCAAACCTCATTCGTCTAAGACCAGGATAGGAGGGGCCTCCTCACAAGGATCTCGTAAATTCTTCCCCACAATGAAAATGTGCAAGAAAAAGAAGATTAAAAAACTAACACATGTGGAGAAGAGATCAAAGTGCTAAAGCAAAAATTATGAAGGAAGCTCGAGGAAGGTGCCTCCGGACTCGAAAGAGCGCCCCATGAGGTCCATGAGGGCACCCACTCCGAGCTTTGGAAGGACACCCCGCGAAATATTCTTCTCCGACAAAAAAAGAAGGTAAAAGCTCTAACACCGGGAGGAAAGAGATCGAAGCGATGGAGTAAAAACTGAGGAATAGCTCAAGAAGAGTGCCCTCTTCTGGGCTGCAAAAAGGGCGCCCCCTCCGAGCTCAGGGGCGTCCCTTGAGAGTGGCAAGGGCGGCCTCAGGTAGCTCCAGAACAAGTAATTCCGACTATTTCGAAGAAATTAAGGCTTCCTTCTGACGGGAAGATCCACCTCGACGTGGAAAATGAACAAGTCTCTCACCAACAAGAAATCACATGCAAATACTGCGAGTAAAGCATGATAAAAGAAAGCGAGATAGACATAAAGAAAAACATCTATATAGCGTGAGTACAATGAAATATCATTCGGCCTCATGGGGCGTGAAACACCTTAGGAACAAAAGAGAAAGAAAGAAATATCCAAGTTCCTAAAGTAAGCCTAAATAGGTGGGCGGAGTCAAGAGCCATCTGGCCAAAAAAATAACTATCACTGCTCTAGAAGGGTGCTCTCTCCAAGCTCTAGAAGGGTGCTCCCTCCGAGCTCCGAAAGAGATAAAGTAAAATACAAGTATTTCCGGCCACTCTGGAAGAACTAAAAGCTTTCCCCAAAGGGAATGGTTCATCTCTACAAAAAGAACAAGTCCCCACGGACAAGGAATCAGAAGCTAAACTCTGGAAGCAAGGAACGCGGAAATGGAAGAATACCAAAGTCCGAGATATGACTTGAAACATAAGAAAACTCGGGAAAAGACGGGGAATATTGCGAAGGAAACGGGCTTGGGGGTTTGGGATGCCCCCTGGGGCTTATGTTGGGGGACAAAACGGTATTTAATTAATTAATATATAATTCATTATATATTTTTGTTTGATATTAATTGCCCAATGGGCTATAAATAAATAAACCGCGAGAATGGTATGCAGGTTTGGCTCATCGGTCAATTTCTTCTAGCGGCCCACGGGCCCATCTCCCAAGTATAAAAGGTCCCTCCTATTATACGTAAGTAAATTAATTCATAATCCCCCTACACATTTATTATATAGTATTTGTTTACTATTTTATTCTCTCGTTCACCATGCTGACTTGAGCATCGGAGGGGCCTTCCTGGGCAACCCCAGGACCCTTATAATGTTTGTGTATGTGTGTAGGCAAGTTTTTAATCGAATAATTTTTCGAGTTTTTCGGAGAAGAAGGCGAGAAGACTTCCCTCGGAAAGAGGATTGACGTGAAGACTTTCCTCTTGGGAAGAGGATTTTGGTCAACCCAGTTGACATGGGTAATCTGCCATTTTAAAAAAAAAACATCAATATTATTATCTTTTTGTCTTTTTAATTTAATATTTGACGGTCTTTGTCACATTTTCACTTAAAATAGTATTGAAAGTCTGTGAGAAAATTCTAGGTGATTGAATATACTTTTATTTTGATATTTTTTATCGGTGGGTTTTTTTATAACCTTTTTGGCCAATTCAAAATCTTTTTGACCATGTTTTTCAAACACATCGTTTTTAGTCATTTTGGGGTGCGAAATGTCATAATTGCCCTTTAGTAGTTTAAGCCCCCATTCACTCGAAACCACACGGCCCCGAGTGAAAATAACCCAACGATCGAAATTCCACCCAAAACCCACGAACTCGGGCTTACGGCGATGGAGACGATGGCAAATATGGAGGGTGCTTCTACTTCTTCTCGGTGTAAACCATGTTTCCTTAATTTCATATATTTTTGTTGTTTTAGATTGTGAATACTTGTTAGGATTGGTTGTAGAAATTCTAATTTGTTGTTAGGTTAGGATTTGTTGTTAATTCTAACCCTTTCTAATGTTTGATTTGTTGTTAGGTTAGGATTTGTTGTAGGCTTTGTAGAAATTCTAGGTTTTAGATGGTGATATATCTTGTTAATGGCGGAAAGGTGTGAGAGAGGGAAGAAGAAGAAGAGGCGACCAGGCGATTTTGAGTTACATGTGTAACTCGATTTGAGTTACCCATGTAACTCAAACTCGAGTTATAGAAAAAGGCAATAACTTCGAAATTGAGTTACGAGAAAAAGGTAACTCGAAATCAAGTCACTTTTTCGGGTAACTCGATTTGAGTTACACATGTAACTCGAAATCAAGTCGTTTTGAACTCTTCTAAGGATCACTTCGAGTTACATGTGTAACTCTTCTAAGTACATGTTCGGGTGACTCGATTTGAGTTACACATGTAACTCGATTTCAAGTTACATGACAAGCCTAAACTGAGTGTTTTATGTTTTTTTGATGATTTGGCGATGGAAATGGGGTTCGCACGAGGTGGAGGGGAAAAGCGAATGCATACTCAAGCACCACTTGATAGCGAATATCAAGGAGTTGGCGAGTTGGGCAATTTAGACGAGTTTAGGAATGGACCGTTTAGGGCGTTTACGGACTTCGATGATGACGCATACTTGACCACCGAGGGTATGCTCCTATTGCTCGGTCGGCAGATTTTGGTGGAGGATGCGAGACCGGGACTTGTGGTTCTGCGTTGGTGAGCGGAACCTTAGATTTGGGCGATGAGAGTTTGCGATGTTTACGGGGCTACACTTTGGCCCCTCGGCGATTGACCCATGTTCCTCACATATCTCTCGGCAGGATGAGTATCCAAGCGATTTCGACGGGAAGTCCTTGATACCCGGCGAAAGCGTGCCACATTTCATCACGGGTCATTTTGAGAGCGACAGGAGAATAATCCGAAGATGGCATATATCTTATTCATCACGAAGTATCTGTTAGCTTTTGATCCGCGAGGTGTCGTCCCGTTACGGTTGTGGACCTTGGTTGAGGATGCCCCGGGTTTAGGGCATTCCCATGGGGCTTACGTGTATGGGCGCCTCCTCCATTATCTTGATTCCGGGATCCGAGCCCCTGCGATCTGAGAGAGGTCGATTCCACATATATGCCTACTTCTACCCTATACATGTATATATATAATATAAACACGTATCACTTTTAACATGAGCATTTCATATTTTAATAAGGTTCATTGCTTATTTGTTTTGTTTTTTTGTTTGATATAGCTATGGGCATTTGAGGCTATTCCTTCTCTTGGTCGGGACCTTGCCAGGCCTCGGGTTGGATGGTTATCCTAGGGGCATATGGGTTAGATGCCCCAAGAGGACCTTGGCCAGCGGTGGCGTTATTTGTGACCCCAAGGTAATTTTATTTTTTTACGAAATAATACGAGTAATAGTGCCATTGATAATATTTTCATCGTAATTAAGTTAAAGTTTTCCTATTTTTTTCACGAGACGATATGCTTTTGATGTGCAGCCCGCCCACCGAGGTGGAGTTACGACTCCTTACATGCGGTGCATCGATATGGACATGTCACACGAATTGATGTATGTCCATATGGATCAGGTCCATAAGGTTGCCCACTTGGCCCTGACGCTATTGGTAGGAGGCTTATTCGGAGCCAGGGCGTCTGCGCCGCCAGGACTACTGCGTCTCGGCGTCGAAAAGGTGATGACCCGGCCAAAGACATGATGTTGATGATTATGATAGTGAGGTGAGGATAGTGATCGTCCTGCACGTTCGAGTCGTCCTTCTCAAAGCGGAGGAACCATACCCGGCCTCTATCCCTGTCTCGACATTCTCCTCCACCTCTTCCGGATCTCGGCGACGGGGGCTCCTCGTCCCTCATCACGACTGGTGCACAGCGACCTAAAGGGACCGACTTTTCGATCGACCCCGCTTTGGCTCGATCTACCCGTGTATTCATACGATTAGTGGAAGCGGCCGTAGGTCGGGTGATTAAGCGTACTTTAGTTCGTCAGAGAGAGAGATCATGCGGGCTGATCTACGGTGATATGGAGTCATACTTGGATCTTGTGGTACACGATTTGATACGTCGGGTATTGCGTGAGTAGCGCCCTACGGAGCGAGTCACGAGCACCGCGATCTCGGCCGGACACAAATGATCCATCTCTACGCACCAGCCATGGGACTCATGGCGCACATGGGTGACAGATACCGCTCGGACATCGAGACTTTTTGTGTACGGGGTATGTTTATGTTCGCATTTTATCTTCTATGTAATTGGAAACTTAAGTTTGATCGGAAATGATGTTAATAGTACTTCAATTGCTTATACTATTTGTCAGGACACTAGTCGCCCCTACCATTGTGGAGGGTTTTCACGAGGCGTGCCTAGTGGTACTCCGCGTGACACACTCCCGCCCCCATAGCTTCCACTGCAGTAGTTGTTGAGCATACGGAGAGTCCGTGGGGGATGTTGCGGCGGGGGCCGTAGCGAGGGGGCGAGGCGCGAGAGATTACTCTTGTTGCTCATGTACGTCCTACCCGCTACGTCCATATCGTCGAGGTACCTACGAGTCTCTATTTGTAGAGGCGTAGATGAGCGAGAGGGGCACAAATCAATCCGTCATTTGTATACTCGGTACTTGGAGATGCATGCCACCCCAGTATGTTACGTATATATTTTGTTTGTCTTTAACAATATTTCATTTCAATACTTATTAAATTGATTTCTTTGATGTCTGTCAAGCGAGATATAGGGCTAGTGCGGCTTGGTTTCGACCCCAGCGTACTTTCGGGAGATTGAGGGCGTAGATGAGGATCTAGCCAATAATGTAAGTAGTTTTGTTAAGTATTTATTTAATTTCATTTCAATTAATAATCTTATGTTGTTCAAAATATTTGCAGCATATTGATCCTTATCTTGGGGCCCCTTTCGGAGATTGCACGATGGGGTCCGCCGCACATTTAGAAATTGTCTATTCCGAAGAACATGCTCGTCATTGTCTCCTATGATATCATTGTTCACATCATTCTCTTCACGGTCATCGGGAACAAAATAGTCATCTTTTTCCCATCCAAAGTGATCATAAATCAATCGACGGTCTAGTTCACTGTCAACGTCATACTTTGGATCGTCATTTTCTTCATCGGATATGTCACCGTCATTCCCTTCACGGTCATCGGGAACAAATTGTGCATCTTGTTGGTTATGTTGATCACCAACAAAATCCTGGTCATCATAATGGCCACCACCACCGAAATCATCATACCGCCCAACATCATCATACACACTGTTAGGAAATTTATTTTATAGATTTTGATGAATGCCATGTAAAACTTAGATTAGAATGTTGGCACCCCATTTCCCTTGTAATTCTCATTGTAATAGTTAGGGTTGAATGAGCTGAGTCAAGTCAGCTATGGCTGAGAATACAAGAAGTCAACTGAAGAAGTGAAGTGAAGACTCCGATGTGGAACAACTGAGTATGGCCAAAATAGAAGAGCAAGGACTCATTGCATATGTAATGTTGAAGGAGAGCTGTGTGAAAAGTCGATTAAGTCAAAAGTCATGTCATAAGTTGATGTGTGAGAAGAGTCTCTCAATGAGTGAAGCGGACTCAAGTCACCGGGGAAAAGTCAGGTGCAAAGAGGAGTTAAGCGAAAAGAATCCGTTGTACGTAAATCAAGGAGTTTACTTAAATAAGTAATACTTCCATGCTTTGCCATGTCTTAAAGTGCTCGATCCGAGAAGCGTGCAAAAGGAATAAACCAATGGGAAGCACCGCACCTTGTGTCGGTCGACGAAAAGTTGAACATTCATTTAATACGAAGAAAGGTCTACATCTCAAGATTGAAGACCAAGAAAAGACAAGCCAACGAACACTGGTGACTTTTAAAAATCAGTCTATCTCTTCAATGGGCAGATTTTTGAAAGATCACTATAAATCTTTGAGAATCACTTTGAAAAAGGTTACCTTGCATACGAACCACGAACAAGAAAGCTATATTCAAATCTGTAACCTGCAAAACATTCTCAAGTTATTCAAGCAAAATCCTCAAGCCTAAATCTCGAAGGAAATCGATCCAACACCAAAATGTGAAGGAAAGACAACTTCAAACTGTTGAAGAGGAAACTTTTGAAAAATCAAAAGGGGTCTACTTTACAAGGAGGATTGTAGGAAGGTTCAAGGTCGAACCAATGTCAAGTTATTGGAGGGCTTCGTGATCAAATCCAAGAAGCTTGAGAAAGTAAGCTGAAGTAGCAAGACAAAACCGCCTGTGAAGAAGGCTGAGTTGGACGAGAACCCATTTGTGTGACCAAGGCATCTCGGAGGCGAGTCCAAGGAGCAAGTCGGTGCGTGATCAAGACATGTCTCTGGGACCGATAACCACTTTGTACTACGATCATTACTTAGTGGATTCCTCCGGGGAGTTGGAGAAGAGAGGAGTAGAAGAATTACCCCATCTTTGAACCTCTATAAAATTTACTGTGTCATTTACATTTCAAAGCATATTTACATTCTGCACACATACTTTATATCTGTTGATAATTTGCTATCCAAGCGATAAATAACAAAGTGCTAAACCAAGTGTTTAAAACAAAGTTAAATCAAATTCAAGGGTGTTAAGTCTCTCATTTGAAAAACTCATCACAACCAAGTTAAGGTTTAGTCTAAACATTTGAGTTGTTCTATCAACAGTCTATCAGTGCGTTAAGTGGCTAACTCTGCCGATTAACTAACTTAGCTGTCCCTTAAGGACTTAGCTGTGTAATTAACTTTGTAATATTTTAAAAAGACTAAAATCAAAAAGTTGGTAAGGTTTATTCAACCCCCCCTTCTAAACCTTACTCACACCCCTTGGGACCTACAAGTGGTATGAGAGCGGTTGGTTCATTAAGCCTTCCCATCAGTTCTTGAACTAGATCTCCAATCTTTCAAAGAAGTTTTTAACACTTACTCTTTCAAAAAATCATCTCTTTTATTCAAAGTTATTATCATATATACGCTTTACATGATGAAATGTGGATAGTGATAGAGGATGGGCCACCGCAAATCTTGAAAGTGAACAGAGCCGACGGAGAAAAATGCCACAATTTGAAGGAGAAGAAGGCTGCTGAAAAAAGACCAGATACTGGTTGAGAAACCAAGGGGTGAATGGAAAACGAGGGCAGAAAAAGATACAACTTGGACAATGTGGCCAAGGACATACTTTACAAAACCTTGGACAAAGCAATGTTCAACAAAGTCAAATCTTGTCAAAGCGCAAAACAAATGCGGGATAAATTAACTTTAATATGTGAAGGATTTGAGCAAATTAAAGAAAACAAACTGTTCGTTCTTTGTACAAAAATTTGAAAATTTTAAAATGCTTGCAGTGAAACCTTGGATGAGTTGGATGCTCGATTCACTGAAAACACAAATGAACTATCAACACTTGGGAAAGAATATACACAAAAGGAAATGTGTGTGAAGATTCTGAGAAGCCTCCCAGCTGAATGGGAAATGAAGGTCATGGCTTTGAGACATTCAATGAACCTCACAACAACATCCAATCATGAGCTATTCTCAGACCTCAAAGCCTATGAATTTGAGCTGAGAAGAAAAGATCAAGAGGAGGCAATTTTGTACCCAAAACAGCTACACTTATAGTGAAGGATGGGAAAGAGAGTGAGGTCAAGGAAGCCATTGACCAAGAGGAAATTGCCCTGATGGTGAAAAGATTCAACAAGTTCTTCAACAAGAACTATAAAAGAAACAAGGGTGAATCCTCCAGGAGACATTCACCTCCCTCCAAGTCAAGGGAAGATAGGCCACCCAAGAGAGCTGCGCATCAAAAGGTTGAATATCAGAGAGCTGATAACTCAAGAATGGAAAGAGCTGATCAAAGAGCTGAGAACCTGTGTTGGAATTGTAGACAACCAGGACACTTTGCTATTGAATTGTCCATATCCAGTAGTCAATAAATACAAGAATGAAGAAGAAAGAAGAGTCTTCAGAGAAAGAAGACATGAAAAGAAAAAGGCTATGTTGGTCTGCTTTGAGACTCTTTGAGACAACTAAGTCGAAAGAAGCGGAGACTCGAGAGAGTAGTGAAGCCGACTACTCAAGTGATTACGAAGAAGAAGAAGCAATGATCCGTCTAATGGCTAAAGAACAAGATCAACTCCGACCAAGAAGATGAGGTACACTTTAACTCATCTCACTCAAATTCTAGTGATAGTAATTGTGACACACACACACTTCATCACCCACTGATCTTTATGATTCATTAGGCAAAATGATGAAAGACTTTGAGCACATTAAATCCTCACACACACTATTAAACGAGGAAAACAACCCATTCAAAAGCAAAACTCACTGACTTACTAAGGAGATGAGTACTCTAAGTCACATAGGCCGATGAGAACAAAGAGTCAAGGCCGAGAATGCTAAACTAATAGCGAGAGATATTTGCTATAGAAAAGAGGGAAAATAATCTCAAAAATGTGATTGCATCATTTACAAAGGCATCTAAATCATTGGAGGACCTTATTCTGAGCCAAAAAGAATGTGGAGACAAGACAGGCATAGGATTCAATTCCTTTGCACACAGTCAAACTCCCAGAGTGATTCTGGAAAAAGGATCTTCAAGTAATGAAGCATCTCAAAAATCCAAAACACCAAATGATGCACCCAGATTCACTCCAATGCACAATCACAAACAAACTGGCCTTGGATATAAAGGAAAAGGGAAATAGCTAGTTGCGTATGCTGAGAGGATAGCTGGGAAGAAATACGGCAGAGTTCCTCAACAAACTCCAAATAGGAAGTACTTTGTGAAGAATAAACAGAGCTACCAAAAACCCCAGAAGTTTTATCAAAGAAACACATATGATGGGAATGGTAGAAACTACCCAAGTCAAGCTGATTGGAACAATGTGAAATATTAGCAAAGACCTATGGAATACAAGCCTAAATGGCAAAGGCCTAGAACTCAGCAAAGGTCATTCCAAAGGCAAAAGAACTATCATCAGCACACATATGCACCCAGGCACTACACTAAGGAGTATCACAACTACTCAAAGAATGCAATTGCTAAAACACACACACAGGCATATAGACAAAAGAGACAGTTGTATGAACCTAAAGCCCCCAAGCAATTTGCCAAAGTGAGTTATGATTATGGCACAGATAGATGGCAACCTCTTAGAGTCAAGACATTTGGCTATAGGTTGGTTGGATCATCTTATAGCACTAACCCCTCAGGACCCAGGCAAGTATGGGTACCTAAAAAATAATTTCCTTGATTGCAGGTTCAAGGAACAGCTGAGTGCCAAGGAACCTGGTACATGGATAGTGGTTGTTCCAGACACATGACAGGGAACAAGAAAAAGTTGTCAAAATTCAAGGAGATTAGAGGCGCAAAAGTCATATTTGGAGAAATGAAGCTCGGGGAAATAAGAGCCTTTGGATCCATGAAGAAAAATGGATTAGAAATCACAGATGTTGCATATATTGAAGGCCTCAACTTCAACCTGTTAAGCATCAGCCAACTCTGTGACGAGGGCTATAATGTTGGATTCAATATGGGAGTGTACCAAATTAAAGATATTGAATCAAATGAAGTAGTGTTGCAAGGATCCAGACAAAAGAACATGTATGTGGTAGCGGTCGAGTCGCTACCACACCAAGCGCTTTGTCGTTAGCAAAAGTACAACCGAATCAAGTTGGTTGTGGCACAAAAGTCTGAGTCATCGAACTTCAAGACAATCAACAAGCTTGCAAGGAGTCATCTTGTAGAAGGACTACTGACTCGGTGTACAAGAAAGAAAGTGTTTGTGATGCATGCCAAATGGGAAGCGAGATCAAATCATCATTCAAAAGAAGCCTAGTCCATCTTAAACAAGAATATTGCATCTGTTACATATGGATTTATTTGGTCTGTTGAACCATCCAAAGTATAAGTGGAAAGAAATACACTTTAGTGGTAGTGGATGATTATTCAAGATACATGGACAATCTTTATGTGCAAAAAGAAGGAAACCTTGCGAAGTTACCTCGAGTTGATGAAAAGAGTTCAAAATGAGAAGAGTCAAACCATTATAAAGATAAGGTCGATAGAGGAATCGAGTTTGTTAATGGGATAATAACTCGATATTGTGTTGAAAATGGTATTGCTCGGGAATTATCTGCGGCAAGGACTCCTTGTGTGAGAATGGAGTAGCGAGAAAGAATGAAACGAACTCTCAAGAAAATTTGCAAGAACCATGTTTGATTTGGATTGCCTAAAAGATTTTGGTGAAGCCATCAATACTACATGATATACTCAAAATAGATGCATGATCAATAGGACGGTGACAAAGACTCCTATGAAATTTGGACAGGGAGAAAGCCAAATGTTGGGTACTTAGAATATTTGGATGTAAATGATTCATCCACAACAATGGCAAGGATAATCTAAAGGCTTTTGATGCTAAAGCGGATGAAGGTATCTTTTGGGATACTCGGTGAAAGCAAAGCCTATAGAGTGTTGAACAAGAGGACTATGGTCATAGAAGAGTCTATTCATGTGGTTTTGATGAACCTAATGTGAACGAAGAAGATATTGAAGAGTTAGGCGATAAGTGAATCACCAACTATGCGGAAGAGTCCCTATGTTGAAGCCTGGAGTCAAGTGGAGCAATCAATCAAGATGAAGATGAGACAATGAGTCTCAAAGACAAAGTGGAAAATCTGCGGTGGAATGATAATGAAAGAAGCTGCTCAAGACAACAACAAGCAAAGAAAACTGACTAAACCAGCTAATTTGCTTCAAACGATGTGAGATAGCCGAGAGACCATCCACGAGCTTGTCATTGGAGATGTTAGAGACGGTGTAAGAACCAGATCGAGCTCTACAAGAAGCAATGTTCACTTGTTTTATTTCCCAAATAGAGCCAAAATATGTGTCCCAAGCATTGGATGACACACATTGGATTCAAGCCATGCAAGAAGAGTGAATTAGTTTGAAAGGAACAAGGTATGGGAATTGGTGCGAGAGACCAACCCATCAAAATGTGATTGGCACAAAATGGGTCTTTAGAAACAAGATGAATGAGGAAGGATCCGTGGTAAGAAACAAAGCAAGATTGGTATCCAAAGGGTATTGCCAAGAAGAGGGAATAGATTTTGATGAAACATTTGCTCTATTGCAAGATTAGAAGCAATAAGGATGTTTCTTGCCTATCTTTGCTCATAAGAATTTCATTGTATATCAAATGGATGTGAAAAGTGCATTTTTAAATGGATTGTTGGAAGAAAAAGTCTATGTTGAGCAACCTCCAGGTTTTGAGCGAGAAAACCATTGGAGATAAGGTGTACACGCTCAAGAAAGCTTTATATGGTTTGAAACAAGCACCTAGAGCATGGTATGACACATTGTCTCAATTTTACATTGACAATGGATGCACCAAAGGCAAAGTAGATAGAACACTCTTGAGAATTCAAGATGGGGAGAGTATCTTTGCTTGTTCAAATATATGTGGATGATATCATTTTTGGGATCCACAAACAAAGAGTTGTGTGATAAGTTCTCAAACCTCATGCAAGGAAAATTTGAAATGAGCATGATGGGAGAGTGACATTCTTTCTAGGACTTCAAGTTAAGCGGTGAAGGATGGAACCTTCATAAGTCAAACAAAGTACACGGATATTTAATGAAGAAATTTGGTATGGAAGAGAAGTCTTACGTGAAAATACCAATGAATATATCGGTCAAGATGGACATGGATGCGGATGGTAAAGTCAGTAGATCAAACAAGATACAAAGCACTTATTGGATCACTGCTCTATCTAACAAGCAGGCCAGACATCACCTTTGCAGTAGGTGTATGTGCAAGATTCCAATCCGTACCAAAAGAAAGCCATATGATCTGCGCTAAGAGAATCTAAGATACTTGAAGGGATGCCAATAAGTTGGCTTATGGTATCCAAAGGAAGGTGAATTCAAGCTTATTGGTTACTCGGACTCGACTATGATGGATGTAGAGTTGACGGGAAGAGTACTTCAGGTACTTGTCAAATGCTTGAAACAGATTGGTTTCTGGTTTAGCAAAAAGCAAAATTCTATAGCCACATCCACAATGAAGCAGAATACATAGTTGCGGGTATTTCATTTGTGCCCAAGTCTTATGGATGAGACAACGGTGAGAGATTATGAAATTGAAGAAAAAGATATTCCAATTATGTGTGATAACACAAGTGCTATTGCAATCACTCGAGAATCTGTCTTGCATTCGAGAACAAAGCACATTGATGTCGATATCATTTTATAAGAGATCATGTTGAAAAGAAAGACATTACTTTGGAATACATCTCAACTAATAAGCGATTAGGTGACATATTCACCAAGCCCCCTATGTGAATCAAGATTTGAAGAGCTTAAGCATGAGCTAGGGTTAATTGGTGAGTTGACACTTAGAAGACTCAATGAGAAAAGATGGAACGTGAAAAGATGAAAATAGAACAAGCCTCATAAATCGGCCAAGTGAATCACCGTATCGGAAAGTCGATTATATCGAGTTAGGCTGATAGTGAGTCACTATACAAAACGAGAGAAGAAGAGTTGAGTCATATGTGTAGTATCTTTGAGTCATTTAGGAGCTAAGTGACAAAAACGGTCATTTTTAGGGAGCGGGAATGTTTTTAAGGATAGCGACAAAGCATAATAATGATGGGCGCGATCAAAAGCTGCATAGTAAGCATATGATTGGATATAAATGTTGCCGCATTAAATGCGAGCAATTAAATGCGAAATGACGTGCTAAAACGAGTCGTTGATCTTGATCAAATTTCAAATCCAAAAACCCATCTTTTCATAACCCTTATATACGGTTTTCAATCCTCTCTCTCTCACTTTTTGAAAGCATTTTTATCTTCCCAAGCAAAAGAAAGCAAACTTTTCTCTCTCGGAAACCCTACAAGTTCTCAAGTCGGTTTACCAAGTTTCTTTCGGTAAAACTCACTAAAAATGGCACAAAGACATGATTTCACCAAGCTTGCAAAGCAAATCCACACAGGATCAATTGTGGACTTTGAGGGGATGATAAAGCGGGGTTACGATGAAACCCTTGTGAAGAAAATAGCGAGATAAAATCGAGAAATCGGACTCAAACCTTTTCTCACGATGGAGTATCAAATGATATACGTTGAAGAAGTTGCCCGATTTTATGTTAACGCCGAAGTGCGGGACGAAGGGATTAAGTCCACCGCAAGGACATATTAATCATCGCTAAGGACCTTGCGGAGCAATCGCTTTGTTTCTTGTCGTCGGAAGGCATGTCGGAGATATATGAAGCCTATGTCAACTTGGGCTGCTTTGCATGGAAGGAAGTGGTCAAACCCGAGTGTCTTTGCAAAAGTGGTCTACACACGGTGACAAGAAGGCTTTGAAGGGCGATTATCATAAAGCGATGGATATCGTCGCCAAGAGTGTAGACATGAAGTTTGGCGGCTTCAATCGGTTGTCAAGACCAAGCGATCGTCATAGGCTGCGATCATAGAAGAAAAGAAGATCAATTGGGCGAAATTCGTAAGCAGACCGGACTCTGCGAGCGTTGGCAACAAATCCATCAAGGAGGACAGATCCTTTGGAGGATCACTTGGCTATGGCCTAGTTATTGGCCATCTGATGGAGGTTAAGGGCATTCCCCTTAGACATGGAAAGTCTTTCCATGTAAACAAGAAGATGTTCAGAGCCAACTTGTCTGGTGCTCAGAAGAGAGCCTATGCCAAGAGGGTAGATACCAGTGAGGGGGAATCAGCTGACCCTGTTGATACATCTGCTTCCTCCCCTCCAAAGAAAAGAGTTGCCCTGCGGTGCAAAGAAGAAAGATGCCCCGTGACAAAGAAGAAAAAGACGCCCCTGCGGTAGTCGAGTGCCCCTGCCCTGGCCCGATTCGCTTGCCCACGTGATCAAGGCGGAGAAGGAAGCCCAAATACCTTCTCTCGGCCATCGAAAGAAAGAGGAGGCTGCCAAGCCAAGAAAAGCGACTCATCGATCAACAAAAGATGCTCGGCCCCTGCCCAAGGAATCCAGAAGAAGAGGTATCAACGAACAGAAATTCCTCTAGTGAGGACAAAAAAAAAGAAGAAGACTCACCAAGCTCTCGAGCTTGAGAAGACATTTGGTGCCACTCGGTGGAGAAAATCTCTCGAGGCTAGCTGGAGAAGTGCGGTCTCGAGAGTTATTAAAGAAATAGCCAAGTATCTTGAGGATAGTCGTGACGCATGGTCGATGACCAGTGTGGACGAGAACAAGCGAGGATGCGAAGTGGCGAGGCAATGAGAATCCCTGCTGAAAGGACGATATCTCCACCGCCACGAATCTGCTTTGAAGGAGAAGAAAGCGCAGAGTATGCTACCTTCCATTCCTAAAAAGGAAGGCGACAAGGAGAGGATGAAGATGATGATGTAATCATGTACTCTACATTATATCCGGACATCAGAACCATCTGCAAGAGTGGAGGAAATGGAAGGTGAGTCACTCAGGGCAGTACAGTTTGAGCGCCTGAATTCATTGAGGAAGATGAAGAATTGATGAAATTCCTTGGATTGACCACCGTGCTTCAAGCATTTGATGAAGATAAGCTGCTGGACATCTGCATATATTCAAAGAAAAAGAAAAGGAAAAGCTAGCGAGAGGAAGTGAAGCTCGTGAAAAAGTGAATATATGCCCACTCACTGGAACTGGAGCACACTCATCCTCACATTGATATGCTCTCGGAAAGTGATGAGGACATGGATCTATTCTTTGCAAAGGAGAAGTTGGCTATCTGCGGCAAGCCATGCGGGAATCAAATTGATGCATGAAGCGGCGAGATAGCGGAAGGACCAGGAGAGTGCTCGGATCTCTCCGGAGATTGATCCATTAGGTGTGGTACAGCCAGATTGCCCGCGATTATTCTTTGCAACCACATCCCCGATTCACTCGAAGGGCGGATCAAGGACTTGGCGATGACACCGGGAACTTGGGAACCTAAGTTGAGCTTGACCCCACTGTTGAAGGTGTCTTACCACACCGCCCCCACGGTGAGCACTCAATGGAAGCGGTAGATGAGGAGCAGAGTGACCCAACCATCGATCACTCGGTGGTGCGCCCGGAGGGGGAAACTCACTCCAGCTGCGGCTAGGTTGGAGGATGTTGCGAGATGACTCCACAATGAAGGAAAGAGGCGGGTGGAGAAAGAAAAAGAAAAAGAACAACAACAAGTTGTCGCTAACGGCTCGGACGGTTGAGTGTCCCGGTGAAGTTCCAAAGCTTTGCGGTGAGGGCTGTTGTTGTTGCGTCGAGGCACTGAGGATGGATCTCGCCTCGGGAGTTAACACTTTGGGCAATGAAAGTGCAATCCAAGGAGTTGAGACTCTGTGGATGCCATTGTGAGAAGACCCTAAGACAGTGTGTGTCGAAAGGAATGTACAAGGCCTCATTGCCGTGAGAGGCTGCAGGAGGTAATGAAGGCCCAAGGGAGGTTGAGACTTCCCCGGGTAAAAATCAAGGAGAAAAGAGCATTCCTCAAGTCATCATTCTTTGACTTAGAAGAGGAAATCAACGCTCTTCATGATTCCCAGGATAATCGATACAACATTCTTGGGATCACGAAGACGAACCGAGTCAACCCCTGCTTTGCAAAGGACTCGGTGAGGATGTTCTTCCAATGCGAGTAAGCGAGAATTCAAAGTTGCTCGTCAAACTTTCAATTTTGATCATGAACCAAGCCCTCGGGTTTCATCATCCTCCGATGACACGATGGTGCGGTGAGGACAAGCAAATTCATTTAGCGAGAATCTCGAGGCCGAAGAAGTTGTTAAGGCAGTGAGGCTCGGTCGGATGGCCAACCCACTCACCAAGGCCCAGTGAGACCAAGTCATCTGCGCGGGCTCCCAAAGCTGCAGACGGCTCGACTCAACCAAGCACATCACGAGGCTCGAACAAGCTGTAGAATCAATACCATATGCGTGATGATGCATTGAAGAAACTTTCCCTTTTCGATTGAGTTGCCCGATCTTGAAGAAAAGCTCGTGAGTAGAGACGCTTCAACATCGAGTGATCCGATTATTCCATCCGATTCAATTGTTCAGCAGATTTTGATTTTGATGTTGCTTGGCCACCGGTGAAACCGAGGTGACGGTTGAGTGCGTGAAGTCTTCAAGACAATCCTTGGTGATATTGAGAAGATTGAAGCGACACCAGGCCTCACTTTGGATATGCGGTGGACAACGGGGATGCCAACCTCACGGCGGACTTGCGAGGGATAATGGTCGAGAATCGGGAATGAATGGTGCGGCAAAGATAGACAACAATGCGATATGAACAAGTCGAGATATTTTAAAGCATTGTACAACAAAATCTGTTTGATGAGAGTCTTGATAATCTTGATATGAAAGCGAGAGGATGTAGGAAAATATTGACAGGATGCATGCCTCTCATACAACGAGAGATGGAGTGCTGCTGCGTGAATTTCACGAGAAAAGAACCTGGCGTGTTGAGGAGAATATGAATGCCAAATTGGCCTTCTCATGGCTGAAATGAAACCGTGGCAACCAAGTCCAAAGCCACCATTTCGAGAATTTCGAAAGCGACATACTCATGTGAGACTCAAGCGGGAATTCACTATCGATCATTTGGACTTCATGCTTGTTGGGATGTTTCAGGGGGTTCCTCTCTCCTTTGATGATGCCAAAAAGGGGGAAGAGGAATACGAAGATGTTGAAAAGAGGCATTTGTTGAGAAGAAAAAGAGATAGTTGTTGAAGAAGAAAAAGCGGTGATGAAAAGAGGAAGGAGAAGGGAAAAGCTATTGAGGGGAAAGGTCAAAGGATGTGACATTAATGCTTGCACAACCCCTCAACAAGGTCATGTCACGACTAATATAATTAGCAAACTTCGATGACTCTGCGCTCCAACACTCGGCTATGCCTATGTCTCAAAAGAGAAAAATTGTAGAAGCAGAGAGATGGAGGAGTTCGACAAGAGAAGCGGATGCCCGTGTTGAAGAAATGTTAAAAGCGATTCGGAGGCATTCTCGAGCGAGGAAAAGATCTGAGATGCCATTCCGGATAGCGGACAAGAGCAAGATCGGTTGAAGAATTCAAAACACTCAAATCGAAGGATACTTCAAAAACATGTCCATAGCCCAAGCCGGGACTTGTCTTTGGGAGAAAGGTCCGAAGAAATTTGCATGCGAAGAAGGCGATAAGCGGCAGACTATTAGCGATCACTTAGCTGGTAAGAAGAAGACTCTGGTACAATATACGCCCAGAGGAGGAGGAAGAAGTGGTGGAGGTAGAGGCTTTAAACCTAGACCTCTACCCAAAAATATTGAATATGTAGATCCATGCAAGAAAGGAAAGATCTCTTTTGGAATTTGGATCGATGAAGTAGCCAACGGAAGTGGAGGGAAAAAATTTGAATATGTCAAAAGAATCGAAGAAGAGAATAAGAAGCAAACTCAGTTGTGGCAAGAGAGACAAGAAAGAAAAAGGAAAGATGAAGCTGCTAAGAAGGCATATGAAAAGAAGAAAGCAGCTGAAGAAGAAAAGAAAAGAATGAGAGCTGACGAAGACAGAAGAGAAGAAAAAAGAAGGAAGCGGCGAAAGGCGATGAAGTGTTCTTTGCTAACCCCTTCATGTATTTTACTTTTGTAAATACATATGCATGTAAGTCTTCTGTACATACAATGAAAAATTTGTAATTTATATATCTTTGCATAGACGTCGTAATTTGCGTAGATATAAGTATGCTCGATTGCTCGATACACATTGTAAGCAATTTGTGTAAAGGACAAGAATGTTATGATCAATAAAAAGATTGATTCTATGCATACATTTCTTGTTACTGCATTGTCTGTATATATCTTTGCTGTTTGCATTTTGTTTGTATGAATTTAAGTTTTGGCATCATCAAAAAGGGGAAAATTCTTAGAAAATTTATTTTATAGATTTTGATGAATGCCATGTAAAACTTAGATTAGAATGTTGGCACCCCATTTTCCTTGTAATTCTCATTGTAATAGTTAAATTTGAATGAGTGAGTCAAGTCAACTATGGTGGGAATACAAGAAGGTCAACTGAAGAGGTGAATTGAAGACTCCGTTGTGGAACAACTGAGTATGGCCAAAATAGAAGAGCAAGGACTCGACTACGGATGTAACTTGACTAAAGGGCAGTGTGTGAAAAGTCGATTAAGTCAAAAGCCATGTCATAAGTTGATGTAACAGGAAGAGTCTCTCAATGAGTGAAGCGAGGCTCAAGTCACCTGGGGGAAAAGCGTTAAAGGGGAGTTAAGCGAAAAGAATGCATTGCACGAGAAGTCAAGGAGTTTACTTAAATAAGTAATACTTCCATGTTGCCATGTCTTAAAGTGCTCGATCCGAAGCGTGCAAAAGGAATAAACCAATGGGAAGCAACGCACCTCGTGTCGATTTAAAAAAGTGAACATTCATTTAATACGAGGAAAGGTCTACATCTCATGATTGAAGACCAAGAAAAGACAAGCCAACGAACACTAGTGACTTTTGAAAATCAGTCTCTCTCTTCAACGAGCTGATTTTTGAAAGTTCACTATAAAAGGCTGAGAATCTCTTTGAGAAAATGTTACCTTGCACCGAACCACGAACAAGAAAGCTATATTCAAACTATAACGCAAAACATTCTCAAGTTATTCAAGCAAAATCCTCAAGCCTAAATCTCGAAGAAATCGATCCAACACCAAGTGTGAAGGAAAGACGACTTCAAACTGTTGAAGAGGAAACTTTTGAAGAATCAAAAGGGGTCTACTTTCAAGGAGGATTGTAGGAAGGTTCAAGGTCGAACCAATCTCAAGTTATTGGAGGGCTTCATGATCAAATCCAAGAAGCTTGAAAAAGTAAGTCAAGTAGCAAAGCGACCACCCTGTGTAGAAGTTGAGTCGGACGAGAAGCATTTGTGTGACCAAGGCATCTCGGATCGAGTCAAGGAGCAAGTCGGATGCGTGATCAAGACTTGTCTCTGGGCGATAACCACTTTGTACTACGATCATTACTTGGTGGATTCCTCCGGGAGTTGGAGAAGAGAGGAGTAGAAGAATTACCCCATCTTGAACTTCTATAAAATTTACTTGTGTCATTTACATTTCAAACATATTTACATTCTTGCACACATACTTTATATTCTTTGATAATTTGCTATCAACTGATAAATAACAAAGTGCTAAACCAAGTGTTTAAAACAAAGTTAAATCAAATTCAAGGGTGTTAAGTCTTTCATTTGAAAAACTCATCACGCCCGAGTTAAGGTTTAGTCTAAAATTTTGAGTTATTCTATCAACGGACTCTATCAGTGCGTTGAGTGGCTAACTCTATTTGATTAACTAACTTAGATGTCCTTCAAGGACTTATTTGTGTCATTAACTCTATAATATTTTAAAAAGACTAAAATCGAAAAGTTGGTAAGGTTTATTCAACCTCCCTTCTAAACCTTACTCACACTCTTTGGGACTACACGCCCAAAATCATCATTAAATCCACCACCACCACCACCACCACCACCACCACCACCATCATCATCATCATCACCATCCACATGATCACTATTATTGATTCTCGGTTGATGCTCCAAGATAGGAGATTTACTTGGACAATTATCGGACACTACATGTTGCCTGAGACGTTGGTTGAGGCTCAAGGTCCTAAATTACTTGGACAATTATGGGGCGCGACATGTTGCATATAGGTTGGCATACACTTTGTGGTGGACCATGTATATAATTCATGCCGTCTTGAGAATTATATGGATTTAAGAGCATAAATTGATTGCCGATAACATATGAATGCAATTGAGCACCATGAGGTTCATAAAACCATGTGGATTGCAATTTTCGGTGTCTGAAGTTCCCACCATCCCATGATCTTTTGGTTCCAAGGTCACAAATATTCGGGATCTTTGAAAATCTCGGCTACTCGTCGAAGATCCCGTTCACACATAATCAAAGACTTAACCTCGAGAACCACCCGAGTTGGCATTAAACAGTGTAATTTGTATTCACACAAATGCCGATCACCATTTATAACGTTATGAACAATATCCACAAATCCACTATATGATATTGTCCACAACACGTAAAAACAGTACTTCTTCACCATTTCTATAGAAACTATCATCCCAAAAACCACTATGGACAATTATCACTTCATCATCCTCCATCCGAAACCAACAAAAACAGACAAAAAAATCAAATCAACATGTAACTTGAGATGTAACTCGATTCGAGTTATAGCCGACTCGAATCGAGTTACATTTGCGTTGTTGTTCGAGCTTATTTGAATCGGGTTTTTTCATGTCTATGATTTTGAGATCTATTCTACTCCCAACCTCAAACTAAATACGATAGTGAAATGAATAAAGAATGAGATAGAGAACAAAATGCTTACATTATTTCGAGATTCCAATCGGGAAAATGGGTTCGAAAATTCGCGGAAAATTTTATCTTTGAAATTTGAATACTTTTGAGAGAGAGAAAGTGAAAGTAAAAGTGAAAAGGAGAAAGAGATGTATAAGACCTAGTGAAATATGCTTAAAGGGTATGATGTCATTTCACACCCCGAATGACTAAAACATATGTGTTTGAAAAAGTTGGCTATTTTTAATCTTTTCAAGTTGGAAATGGCCAATTTTCCATTTCCACTTTTTTACTAGAGAATAATGGTAAAAAAATTGAAAGGAAAAAGATGGATTTTGAGAATGTGATTGGATATGAGATGAAAAAAATAAGGATTGAAGTTTATTTGATATAGAAATAGTAAATAATGATTAGATATGATTGGTAGTTAAAAATATTAAAGTGGATGAATAGTAGAATTTATTTGAAAATGGATAACAATGATTAGTGATTAGATGAGTTTTTTTTTTTTTTTTTTTGAAAAATGAGCAGAAATGATTGATGGGAGTAAAAAAAAGTGAAAGTAAATGAATAGTGTATTTTTTGAAAATTTTTATAAGCATTCATATTTTTGGTAAAAATATTCTCTAATGGAACAAAAACAATATTTTTTTAATAACCAATCTCTTATCCTTTTTTTTTTTCTTGATAACTTACCTTTCAGGCTTACGTCTGGCTATGCCTGAGGGTAGTAGCTCCGACCCTCATCACTGCCACCAAGGTAAACCGTAGGATGTGCACGAACTGACCAGTGTTATGATGAGGTCTGCTGACGTACAACCAGATCATGCTAGGTAAAGAGAATAAGTAACATTGATCCCCTCAAATCTAATCAAAATTGATTTTTCCCCAAATCTAACTCATGCGGATGTATCGCTTTATCGATTTCATTGAGGGTATAGAGATTCACGTGAGCTGGAAAATTTAATGATTGTTTAATTGATGCAAAGAAAGGGTTGGAAAAGATGCCCTAGGAAGGATTCCTTTTTATTTGTATGTTTTTTTATGATGAGTTAATTGTTTTGGGGGACTTAATTTGGTTTTCCCTATTCTAAATCGAGAGCTTAAAATTGGGCGAGTTCATTTCGAGTTAGGGTTATCCGAGTTATGGTACGATTAAAGTGTCATGACACTTAGGGATAAACATAACTATTTAGTTCGATCTTTTGATGATGTTGCTAAAAAGTGGACAATTAATTTCGATTTAGAGTAATTCGAGTTCGGTATCGACATGAAGTTCAATCCACATGTAGAGAATCGGCATGCAACACGCAAACAAGATTAGAAAGTCCCTCTGATGCTTAAGTTAGTAATATTTAGGAGAACAATCCGAACATAAAGAAATTGAGCAATTAAATTTTACTTAATAAAAAATAATTAGGAGAAGCTTTTTATACCTATGATTGTGGATTGCGTGAGCTGATGTAATAAGTTTGGCCTTATAGGCCTTTTACAATGAATTACGCCCCATAAACATCTTTTGTTGTTTTGGCCCAATTGACAATTTTTATGGGGTAATAAATAATTTAAAATGAATTAAATTGAAAGTTAAATATTTGAAAGGAAAAATACAATTTTACCCCTCATCATGTATTGATAAGGTGATTCTTAACATGTTATTATATCCGAGTCATTAGTACGCATTCTATTCATGTGATCGTTGAGTATCATTTATTCAAAGGTAATTATCCCTCATCATCCTCATCAATAATAATAATAATAATAATAATAATAATAATAATAATAATAATAATAATCTATATATACATAATAGCGGATGTAAAAACAAAAACTTTCCCGCTCTTTTTACTTCTTATATTAGGAAATTATTGTAAATGATATTCCTACATTATATATGTATATAAATTAGGAATATTGTAATTGGTATTAAATTAGGAAAATATGATAAATGATATTCCTATTTTATTTTATATATGTACAAAAATTAGGAGTACTAAACAAAAAAAAATCCGCTCATTTTATTTCTTATATTCGGTAATATTGTAATTTAGAAAAATATTTAAATGGTATTCCTACTTTATATATATATAGATATAAATTTGAAAAATATTATGAATGATATTCTATTTTATATTTATAAAAATTAGGAAAATTTTATAAATTGTATTTCTATTTATACAAAAAGTGAGTATGTACTATAAATTTTATCTATATAATATTATTCATATTTTAAAAATTATATAGTCTTTGACAATAATTAATTAATAATATATAATATTAGAAGTCTAAAACAAACATTTTCTGCACTTTTTACTTCTTATATTATATATTAGGAAAATATTTAATCGAATATTTATTTATATTTTTAAGTATTTATTTATATTTTTAAACGAATTTGACAATGTTATTTAATAGGATAATTAAAAATATGTTTAGGAAAAAAATTTGACAAAATCTTACCTTAAAATAAAATATTCATCAATCTAGAAATTTATTTTCTTACAATAAAAGGACAACAATTTGTTCAACGCGATAATTATTTCAACCTATATAACACTCAAAATGGACATCTATGTTATTATCTTTAAGAAAACAAATCTTATTCAAATATTTACCAAAAATTAAATTCGTCCGTGCATTGCATTTTTAAATAAACTTCCTAGATAAATTTTTTCGGGTTGTGAAATTCCATCGTATAATATAATTTCTTTTGATTAATGAGTAATTACAACAATTCATAGTTGATCAAAATGAGAAAATTCAAGGTGTCTACAACTCTACGGAAATAAACGATAGAGAGAACGGATATAGATGTCAATGGTACGATTCCTATTCTCTGTTTGATTATATCATATTTATATTCATCATTTTGTTAGTGTATTATAATGATATTGCTGTAAAATTTGCGGTAATACAACTACAATTTATATCTAATGAAAAATAGTTTGCTATAAATTTTTATTCATGATTTTTTCTATCATATTATTTTGAATAATATCTTTAAATTTTAGCAATTGATTATTGAAATCTTTATTCATTCTTCTTTGAAAGTGTATAGCCGATAGCATAAACAATATCTATTATATAGCCAACATATTCACAATGCATATATTCACAATGCATTAGAGCGTTTTTCTCTTTCTCATTAGTCACTATAAGAAAAAAAAAAGATACAATTGCACCATTAACACTCTATTATCTCGAATTATTCCACATGTTAATTCTATAATATGAAACCAGTCTAAATTTTTTTCTTACTAAATTATACCATAGAATAAAAAATAACAAGTTTTGTGTAGGTGGGGAAAATGTTAAGATCATCTTTATGTATTTTCATATTATATGTATGTAAATTTATGAATTGATTATTGAGTTTTGAAATTTTGATTTAATTTAGAATTAAAACACTTGAATGATTAGTTTTCACACAATTAATTAAAGTATTGAAAATCACAATAAGAAATAACAACAATAATAATAATAATAATAATAATAATAATAATAATAATAATAATATCATGCATTTAATTTATTACTATCTTTGTCTTTATGTCATTTGTAAAATGTTGGTACTTAGTATGTTTCCAAAAAAAAAAAAAAAAAGAAAAATCTTAGGACCCAACCATCTGAGATCACTTCTAAAATGTCCGAAAAACTTATAAACAAAGTGAAAATTTTGGATTGAGCATTGAAACCTATCCATTTCAAGAACCCCTTTCAGTGATGAATAATATTTATTGACTATATTATTGGACTTAGGACTTTTAAGTCATCCATAATATGTTTGAAAAAATATTGAACATATTTGTTAAATGATATTTTCAGAAAGTACGTCAACTTATAAAATGACAAGGTATCAAGTATAGACAAACTTTTTAGCTAATGTTATTATATTGAATTATTAAAATTTACTATATTTAATGGACCTTTTTAATCGATTCATTTGATGTTTCCAGGATTGAATTTGAGATTTAAATCTATAATTGAAAATGTAAGTTTTATAAATAAATTTTATTTTTATTTTACTTATGAATATTTTATTATTAAAATAAAGTAATAAGTACCAAGTCATGTTAATATATAGTTTGAGTATAAACCAATAAAATAAAATAATAATAGCGTGAATAATAATAAAAATAATAATACATGTGAATAATAATAAAATAATATACGTGCAATGCACATATGGGATTACTAGTTATTAATAATAACCGATCAAATAATAATAATAATAATAATAATAATAATAATAATAATAATAATAATTCCTAGTAGTTAAAAGGAAAAATACCAGAAAAAAGGGAAACGACTGCGTTTCGAGTTCTCGAAACCGTAGTTCACTCTCCATTGAAGTCATTGATGAAGCTTCAATCTCAAAACCCAAAACCTTCGGCAAACCCACATTCACTCATTCAGATAATCCCATTTCCCTTTTACAATAATCCATGGGAAAAGGTGGAGGCTGTGTTCCTAGCAAGAAAAAATTCCCAAAAACCACCACAACAGTCGCCGCCGCCGAGGACGACGTTAACATCCCGGAAACCCCCCACCCACCACTACCAACGCCGCCACCGATGAGCCTGTCATCACCAAAACCTCCTCAGACCCCACCCGAAATCTTAAACTCTTAATAGTTTTCTACTCGATGTACGGCCACGTGGAGGGTCTCGCCCGACGGATGAAGCGTGGGGCCGACTCCGTTGACGGCGTTGAGGCCGTGCTCTATCGCGTGCCCGAGACGCTTCCAGACGACGTCCTGGCCAAAATGTGGGCCCCGCACAAGGACGATTCGATCCCCGTGATCGGGTCGCCCCTGGAACTGACCGGCGCCGACGGGTTTCTGTTCGGGTTTCCGACGAGGTATGGGTGCATGGCTGCGCAGATGAAGGCGTTCTTCGATTCGACGGGGCAGTTATGGAAGGAGCAGAAGCTCGCCGGTAAACCTGCTGGTTTCTTTGTCAGCACGGGGACTCAAGGCGGCGGCCAAGAGACCACTGCGTAAGCGCCTTATTTGTACTGATGTTGTTATCTGTTATTAGCACTTATTAACGATTAGAACTTGAATGCCTTTGATAGTTATGTGTATATTGTGCTGCGAGGATTGTCATTTGATGGACGTGTTTTTTCACCATTGTGAATGTGGGAAGATTAGCTTAACAGTGTTAAGTTAGCATGTCGTAGTTTTTATTATCCGTAGTAATATATGTGTGGGGTCTTTGTTCATCACTGATTTCGAACTTACCACGGAAAGAAAATGGTGATCGAAAACGGTGATCATTAGTCGTGAAATTGTTTGTACGGTTGAAGTGTGTTAGAGTAATTAAATATTAAATGAGTTACTTCTCTAATAGCTTAAGCTTTTAGATGAGTCAGACAAGTTTTTAGATGAGATGATTATCAATATGTTATCAGAGTCAGAGTGTCAGACCAAATAAAAGGTGCTGAGTTCAAATCTCACACGCAAATGTTCCACGTGCAAGGCTTCATAAACATTCCGCCTGTATGTGAGGGGGCCTGTTAATATCACGAGACTAGTTAATGGGCTCAAGTGGCCATTGAGTTAATTTTTACTCTTTCTAAAGTTGCATCCCTGTCCTCAGACAAGAAGTGAAGAAGAAACACACCCAAAGCATAATGTACAAGGGATTTCTTATCAATCTTGAAAGAAGGGATTAGGTTGAGTGTTGGGGCGAGGAATCTGTCGATTTAAGCATGTTATTCTAGTCAGTTCATGTAGGGCCCTGCTGTTGTCTAATGGTCCCCTAATTTATAGGTTGGGGCGTAAACTTGAAATGGCATGACATTTCTCTTTAATAAGGTAAACTTTCATAAGTTGTTATATAGCAAGAACATATCAAATGGGAAATTGTTCCTTGCAATCTTAACCAAAGCTACTCAATGTATATCTTTGTATTTTATACAAGAAGACTGGCAGCACAATAAATGACATGTTAGTTGTTAATAAAGCAAATATAGGATTGGTGGGAAGTTGTCTGAACTTTGGGTTTTGCTAAAAAAATTACAGACTTGTGCTTAGATTGCTTTGGTTTAACATTTTTCTTAATTGTTGCATATTTTGGTGTTTAAATAGTGGTTCATGTCATAGAAAATGATAATTCACTGCATATTTAAAAGATTTATGCGAAGTTTTTTCCTCGAAAAGCATTTTGGCCTTAACTTGTGAAACCATGGAGGATCCATTTACTAGTCTTTTGATGTGCATATGTGTATTTGCTTGATTCCATTGATTTTGGCTTAGGTTTCATAGCCGAAAAATGAAACTTGACAACAGAAACCAGTAGTTATGAGATTGGTTCAAAAGTTTAGTATCACAGTTGAAATTGCAGACTTTTTTTTTGTTTAATGATTTTTGGAAATTGCATACTTTCAGTTTTGGTCTAATAAGAGCATGGGAATTCAATCTTTGCATGAAGCAGATTTTTCATTGCCCATAACTGAACCGTGCACTACAACAGGTGGACGGCAATCACTCAATTAGCTCATCACGGGATGCTATTTGTTCCCATTGGCTACACTTTCGGAGCTGGTATGTTTAAGATGGATTCTGCGAGAGGGGGTTCGCCATATGGCTCTGGAGTGTTTGCTGGTGATGGCTCGAGGGAACCAAGTGAAACCGAGCTAGCCCTAGCAGAACATCAAGGCCAGTACATGGCTGCTACAGTCAAGAAATTAGCTCGAGGTTGACAGGGGGGACATTTGGATTAACTACATTTAGAAATTCTTTTCATCTCAGTTTTTATGCATCCTATTTTGCCATTGGTATTGCCATTTGACCTCTTGAATGCACTGTAAGTGTAATGCCCCCATTTTTATAAAGAGTGCAACCCTGGATAAATTTTTCGCTAAATAAAAAGAGTTATAAATATCTCACAGTTAAACAAAAGGACGACTAAATTTTTTTCTTCACTGAGAAATAAATAACTCGTGCTATTGAAAACATTAACTATAATCCATGTGCGCAAAGGAAAATAAAAAAATATAAACATTGTCTGAAAACTCTCAATAAATATAAAATAAACTCAAAAGAAAACTTTGCGTGACTCCAATCACATCCATCGACCACGTGCCACGCGGACTCTAACCACGAAAATTTGTTAAATGGAAGGGTGAGCTATCAATAACTCGGTGGGGACGCATTATCAAATCAAATACACAAGCATAATCATCATTGCATACACACCTATGGTTTTCATGGTTTGATCAAACAAGGCGTAGGCTAAGCGTGGGTGTACAATTAAATGACGTTCATGTTTGTACAATTAAGTACCGCCGTGATGTACAATTAAGTACCGCCCGTGTCATGTCATGTTTAACGTCTTTCATACATATAACAATCATAACAATGAGTATTTAAAGTAGACAATAAGCGATAAACCCTACCTTAAAAAAAATTACAGTTCGTGAACTTGGAAAATTATGAAATTACTTGAGCTTGAAAATCCTAGGCCTCGAAAGTATCGTTTCCTACACACGCAAAATAATTTAACTTAATACATGGCTTTAGGATTTAAATAAATAAGGAAGGAAAAAGGGTAGGAATAAATCGAACTTAGGGTCAAAATTTAGGTTTGATGGGCTGACTTGTAAGGAATAGGAAGCTGGAGGGTCAACCTGTAATTTCAATAAAATAGGTCGGCTAAAATTTCAAAACCAATGAAAAGGCCAGCCACTAACAAGATTCCTAATTCCTATTTTCATTAGTTTACCCATTCTGCAACATACCCTCTGCAAACTATTTCTTTCTCCCAAAATTTCAAACTCCCCTCAGTACCTCTCGTCCATCTCTCTCTCTGCTAATCTATTTTTTTTTTCAATTCTTCCTCCATCTCTCATATTTGTACCTCTGTCTCTCAACCTCAACTCTCTGCTTTTCTCTAACTCTCATCTCATCTTTCTTTCTTTAAAATCCTAATTACATAAATTGAAATCATTCTCATTAATCCCCCCAAATCACAGCTCCCGTCTCCAACTCTCTGTCTCCTTTCTTTTTTTTTTTCTCAAAACCTATCTCTCTCACAATATGCCTCTATCACTCTCACTCTCGGACTCTTACTGGGGCAGCGACAAGGCGGCGTGATTCGGGCTTGGGGTTTAAGTTTCCGGCTATCGGGTTCGAGGTTTTGGATTTTTTTCTGAGTTGCTGGGTGATACTCGTGAGGTTAGGAAATAATCTGAATAGGAAAATTTATGAGTTTACCTTGTTTGTGAAGAAGTGAGATTGTAGAGAAGTATCGATAGGTTGCTTGAGATATGAGACGACCGGGAATATATATATATATATATATGTATTTAGGTTTGAGAGTCCTTATTGTGTTAGGCCATGTATTAGGTTAAATCTATTTGGATATGTACAAATAAAATTCTTTTCTATCTGATAAAATTTTATAAAACATGAGGACTCCTTTTATCAGATAAAATTCTGCAGATTTTTAAATAAAATAAAAATACATATAGGCTTTAATAAAGTGGAGCTTATAAAAGCGCCTATCAATCGATGTAATAATCATTGGGCTATAATAATAAAAGGGTATTTCTTTGTTGGTCCAAAACTTAAAATCTTAAAAGGCCAAAAAATCACTATCCCAAATATCAAATAATTTATGGGGTGTTACAATACTTACCCCTCAAACAAATTTCGTCCTCGAAATTGGTTATATCTTCATTCATTATGAGTCATAACATAAACACGGGCTGTTTTCCGGCGCTCTGACCTTTTCTCCCATGTTAACTTTGTTCGAAAGTAACACATTCCCATGCTTCATGTCCCGGCTTCTTACACCTAAAGCAAACATCTTTACCCAACAAATAGTCTCCATTGTGATTTTTCCCACACTGGCACACAACGGTTTACTAATGCGGGTGTCCGATCCATTTCGCCGGTTCTTGCATGTTTATTACGATCTCCCATCTCGTCTTGGTTCCCACTCCAATTTCGTTTTCCTTAACTCCTGTCTATTGTTGGTCTAACTCCTGGCTAGCGACAATCTCTTGAGCCCGAAAAAGCTGTTTTGAGATACGATAATACCCGTATCTGCCCCGACAATATGTCGTATCCCCGGGCGTAAGCCCGCTCGAAACCTCAATGCTCTCTTACGATCGATGTCTACCAAGTGCTCCACGAAGAAACTCATTTGGTTGAATTTTCTTTCATATTCTCAGAATCGACATTCCTCCTTGCTAAATCCCAAAACTCGCGTTCCATTTGCTCCCGATAGTGTTGGGGACCGTATTTTTCCATTACTATCTCCTTAAACCCTTCCCATGTTAGGGTTGCTCGTTCTCTCGGCGGACCTCGATCTCGATAACTCATCCACCATCGACCCAAACATCTTGTACGGTTGATCATCGAGCACAAAGGATTCGTTGTGCCTCGACACCCGATCAATTCAAATGTGCGCTCCATCGATATGAATCATTCGTCTACATATGCGGGTCCTTCTTGCCCATTAAAGGTTGGGGGTGAGAAGCGGCTTGCTCCACCACACGAGCACGGGTTAACGCGGGTACTTGGTTGAATGTATGTCCATTGTCGACATTCCATTGGTTTCTTATCGTTTGGGTTTGCCTCGTTATTTTGGTTCGTGTTGTTATTAGTAGTAGTAGCAACTCGGACTCGTTCTACGTCTTGAATCATTTTCCTATGGTCATATACATAGTGCTTCTTGGTTTTCTAGGTAGGTAGGTCATCATATATCATAGGTTCAAAATCTTTGCCCGATTTATGGTGCGAACACTAATCTTTGTCGTACTCATGCAATTGGTAATTTCTATAAGCCATCGCGAACGCAACTAACATTAGTTCCAATCATCTTCCTAAAAGTTTGAGTCTAAGTAAAGGCCATCTAGGTTCATGTAATTAAAGCCCATATGGTTTTATCATGAAATATTTTTGATATAAAACAAAGTAAACATAAAATATATATCGCATGATGACAATAAAACATGATTTCTCATAGTACTTGACATTAGCATAAAGCTCATAAATCATAACTTGACATGATCATTGATAAAAAAATACGCATACCATGGAGTCAACGTGGTACGGTGGAGATGGATGTTCATAGACATTTTGAAATACATTTTTTTAGAAATAATATTCCCTCACTTTTTTTTTCCAAGTCTACTGAGAATCGTAGACCGCTTTCTCCGATACCATTTGTAATGCCCGATTTTTATAAAGAGTGCAACCCTGGATAAATTTTTCGCTAAATAAAAAGAGTTATAAATATCTCACGATTAAACAAAAGGAAGACTAAATTGTTTTCTTCTTTGAGAAATAAATAACTCGTACTATTGAAAACATTAACTATAATCCATATGCGCAAAGGAAAATAAAAAATATAAACATTGTCGAAAACTCTCAATAAATATAAAATAAACTCAAAAGAAAACTTTGCGTGACTCAATCACATCCATCCGCCACGTGCCATGCCGGACTCTAACCACGAAAAATTGTTAATTGTAAAGGGTAAGCTATCAATAACTCGGTGGGAACGCATTGTCTAAATCAAATACACAAGCATAATCATCATTGCATACACACCTATGGTTTTGTAGGTCCCCGAGGGTGTAAGTGTAAGGTTTAGAAGGGGGGGTTGAATAAACCTTACCAAATTTTCGATTTAGTCCTTTTAAATATACGAGTGGATACTCTGCGTGGTGTTGTGTCCTTGATGGCGATCAATTTAGTCACTCATTAGAGTTAATCTCTCAACAGACTCAACCGAGTGTTGATGGAATAACTCATTTGTTGGCTCTAACTTAAGCGTGGTTTTGTTTTTTGGAAGACTTAACACCCTTAAGTTTGATCAAGCAAGAATTTAGTGCTTGGTTTAGTACTTATAAATTATCAAGTGGATAGCAAATTTATCGTGATTTAAACAATTAAAATGCGGGAATTAAAGTCTTTGAAATGTAAATGACACAATGAAATTTTTATAGAGGTTCGAAGATGGGGTAATTCTTCTACTCTTCTCTTCTCCAACTCCTGGAGGAATCCACTAGGTATTGATCGGTATACAAAGTGGTAACAGTCCGGATACAAGTCTTGATCACTGGTGACTTGATCCTTTGGGACTCGATCTGGAGACGCCTTGATCGCTCGGTGGCTTCTCGTACAACTCGGCTTCTTCCAGGCATTTGTCTTGCTACTCTGACTCACTTGCTCAAGCTCTTTGGATTTGATCACGAAGCCCTCCAAAAGCTTAAGACTTGGTTCGACCTTGAACCTTCCTACAATCCTTCGTGGAATGTAGACCCCTTGATTTTTCGGTATTTTCCTCTTCAAGGTGATTGAAGTTATCTTTCCTTCACGGTGAGTGTTGGATTGATGTTCTTCGTAGTGTAGGCTTGAGGATTGAGAATGTTTGATTTTCTAATAATTGCTTGAACGTCTTTGGTTGGTCAGTAACTTGTGTCGCTCGTCACTTGTGTCTCTTGTGTCTCATTCTCAAATAAACTCCTCGGCCTTTTATAGTGATCTTTCAAAAATTTGCCCGTTGAAGAGATAGGCTTATTTTTGAAAGTCACTTGCAATCGTTGGCTTGTCTTGTTGCGATCCTTGGAATTGTCATTTCCTCGTATGAATTGTTCTTTCACCTTTTGAGTTCGACACGGTGTAGTGCTTCCCATTGGTTCATTCCTTTTGCACGCTTGCGGGATTTGAGCACTCGAGAAAGGTGGTATGGAGATATTACTTGTTTAAGTAATTCTCTTGATTTTCTGCAACGGATCTTTTCTGATTATCTCGACTTATTTGCATTTCTTTGCTTTCCCAGGTGACTTAGAGTCGACTTCCAATCATGGGTGACTCTTGTCACTTCAACTGAGACTTGGCTTTTCTCGAGTTGACTTGGTGATCTCCACTGTTGCATCTCGATTCTTCTTGATGAGAGTTCCGTCTACTCTTTTTTGCCATACTCGATTGTCTTTCTTGCATGTTAGGGCGTAGGCGACTTAACTCGACAGCCACTCTATTTATTACAATGCATTTTACAACAAAAATTGGGGTGCCAACTTCCTATTCTAAGTTTTACATGGCATTCATCAAAATCTAAACAATAAATTTCCTAACAATTTCCCCCTTTTTGATGATGCCAAAACTTAAACCATTCAAAAATGCAAATAGCAAAGATACATACGGATAGTGTATTGACATAGAATGTATCTTGTGAGAATCAATCCTTTTATTGATCATAACATTCTTGTTCTTTTACACTGTTGTTTACAAGGTGTATCGAGCACATATTTGTCTACGAGAAAAATAAAGAATTTATAGCTTTATTTGGAAGACTTACATTGTATGTATTTACATAATAAAATACGAAGAAGGGTGAGCAACAACACTTCATCTCCTTCATTTGTCTCTTCTTTCATCTTGTTGACATCTTCTTCTCTTCTTCTCTTTTTCTCATCGTCAATTTGCCTTCTTTTTCTTTTCATATGCCTTCTGGCAGCTTCATCTCTTCTTAATCTTTCATGTCTTTCCTCCCATAGTGAGTTTGTCTCTTGTTTTTTTCTTCTATTCTTTTTGCATACTCGGCGTTACTTTTAGCCACTTGCAAGTTTGCTATTTGGTCAAGCCCTGTGATGAGATCCCTCCTTTCTTGCCTGGATCTATGTACTCAATATTTTGGGCGGGGGCCAGGTATGAAATCTCTTCCTCCACCACTATTTTTTCCTCTACCTACGGGCGTGTATTGTCTTTGGGTCTTCTTTCCGGTGAGTGACCGGTGTCGTGTCAAGAGTGGTGCGGTAGTCTGCTTGTCTGTCGGCTTCTTCACATAACGTGAGACCCTTTTCCCGGTACAAGTCCCAAGCTTGAGCCATAGACATATTTGCAAAGTATCCTTGGATGCGGCGTTTTAAATTCATCAGCGATCGTGGCTCTGTCGAGCATCGAGATGGCATAAGTGTCTCTGTCTCTTTGGAATGCCTCCATGTTCTTTCAAGATGTTCATAACTCGGGCATCCATTCTTCCTTCCACTTCCTTCATCCTGCTTCAATTGTTTTCTCTTTTCGGCCATAGATATAGCGAGTGTTGGAGTGGCGAGTCTGGGGAGTTTCTTTGCTTGATAATGTCGGTTGTGTGAGGACCTGTTGGGGGTTTGTGCAATCATCAAGGTCACATCTTTCGATCCTTCCCCCTCGTGATTTTCCTTTCTTTTGTTTGGTAACCCCATTTGTCTTTCCCTTCATTTGCATCCTCTTTTTGAGATCTTTTACGTGCTTTAAGGTATTCCTCTTCCCCTTTTTGGCATCATCAAAAGAGGACACTGGAAACATCTTGCAAGCGGGAAGTTATGCCTGCTTTGATGGTAGGTTCATGTCTCAGTCTGCTGCGGCAGTATGCGGCACACGAAAGTCGGATCGAGTGGCGTTGGACTCTCTTTGAAATCGACTTCATCTCGGCTATGAGAAGGCTGAATTTTGTATTCATGGTTTCTTCCAATATTTGTAGATCACTCTTGTTTTGCTCACGCAGCGGACTTAATCTCGGCGGTGTGAGCTTCATGCATGTGCTCAATATGTTCTCTCGGCTTCGTTTTTGCATCGGCATTTTCGACTCTCCATACGTGACTTGTTGAACAATGTCTGAAGTATCTAACTTGTTCCACACGCATTGTTTCTTCTTTGTTGCCACCATTCACGATCTGTTGTTATGCCTCTTAAATCGATGAGATTGGCATCTCTGTTGTCGGTCGCATGTCCATAGAGGCACGATGCCTCTCCATCCATTCAATCTCGGCCGAATAATGCTTGAACACTTCGCGGACTTGGTGATTCTTCCGTTGTAGGTGATGGCCATGCAACGTCAAAATCATAATCAATTTGGAACAATGGTGCACGATGGAAAACGGGAGGCTGATGCGTGATAGCGTGCGCGTTCGTTCTACGACTCTTCATGGAGGTTGGGTACCTCCATGGAAAAAGGAAAAGATTCTATAAAGGATTCATCACCGCCAACCGGGATTTGTTCGATGATGAGCGGTGCGCGTGAAGTTCTTTTTGGAATCGAACTGCTGCGGCTTAGGGGAGCTGCGTGATGGACTCTGTCTCGGTGGGGTCTTTTGTGAAGTGGACCCGACTTGTCTGAGCCTGGTTGTCTCATGACCGTTGGTCTCGGTGATTTCTCGATTGAGTAGGGAGTGGTCCTCGGCTTATCGAGCGTCATCGGAAGATGATGAGATTTCCATTGGTGGCTCATCATCAAAATTAAAGGTTTGTGAGTAGTCTTGGGATCGACTTGCTCGTGCTTGGAACATCTGCCCATTTGAGTCTTTTGGATGCATCCTTTGGGGATGACTCATCTTCTTCTTCGTAGCCACGATCCCGAGAAAGGTGACATCGGGATTATCTGGGAATCATGAAGTGCACTTATCTCCTTTTCGGATGGGTCGATGATAGCAGGAGGATGTTCTCTACTTGACTTCTTTACCCGGGAAGTCTCAACCTCCGTGGGCCCCATTACCTCCCTTGAGTCTCAAGCTGCGGCGAGGCACTGGCCTCCATTTCGTGATGTCATTTGTCTTAGGGTCTTCGTGGTGGCATCCATTGGAGTCTCAACCCCATGGATTGCACTTTCATCGCCAGTGTTAACTCCCGGGGTTGTTCCTTCACGTGCCTCATTGCATCGGCGCGTCATTAGCCGAGCGGTTGGCACCTCGGTGAGGCGTCTCAAGCTAATATGCGAGCCGTTGATGGAAACTTGTTGTTCTTCTTGTGTTTGTATTTTCTCTACTTCGCCTCTTGGATTCGTTGTTGAGTCATCTGCGGCATTCTCGGCCTTGCTACGGTGGAGGAGTTTCCCCTCAGTGGCGCACCCGGTGAAAGTGACTTGGAATGGGGTCACTCGTCTCCAAACTCATTGTTTCGATTGAATGTTCGGTAGTTGGGGGCGGTGGTAAAACACCTTCAATAGGGGTTGGCTCATTTGGGGTCCCCACTATCCCGATTTCATCGCCAAGTCCCTTATTGCC
Organism: Rehmannia glutinosa; assembly: GCA_016081115.2. Classification (NCBI taxonomy): domain Eukaryota; kingdom Viridiplantae; phylum Streptophyta; class Magnoliopsida; order Lamiales; family Orobanchaceae; genus Rehmannia; species Rehmannia glutinosa. The sequence goes on from JABTTQ020002215.1 coordinate 227,263, forward strand.
TTCTTCCGAGTGGTGGGGAAGTGGTGGCGGCAACAACTTGATGGCGATTTTTTGAACCACTCCCATTGGATCAATTTCGGTGTGTTGCGGAGGACTCTCCTGGTCCCTCCATCAATCTTTGCTCGTGAAGGATTACGGATTCGTGCAATGCTTGCTGCGCATTTGCAACTCTTACATTGCGGCGGCATTCTCCGGATCCTCATCAGCATCGGAGAAGACATCAAGGAGAGGATGTGTGTGTTATGTGGTGGGAGATAGGGCGGAGATCTTTGGCCTTCTCACGTGCCTCGGCTTCCTCTGCTTGCCTTTCCTTCTCCTTGTCCTTGAAGATCTGCGGGATGTACATGCGATTGTCTTCATCCGATCTTTGGGAAGCACGATGGTTAGTCGAGGAAGTTTAACGATTCCTCTTCTTCTTCTATAAACTCGGCCGTTGGAATTGTTCCCTTGATTTACTCAACTTCCATTTCCTCCACTCACATGGCGATTTTGGATGTACGGGTAAGGTGGAGATAGGATCATCACATCACTATCGGCTCTATCGGCTTCTTCTTGTGTTTGTTGTGTGGACTACGATTGTGTCTTGAGTTGCCTCTCTGTTGATCGCGCTTGGCGAGACTTGTTGTTTCATCAATTACATACGGGGACTCGTTTGCTTGGCGATTTAAGTATTTGTTCGGTGAGTGGTGACTCGGTAGGTTTTTCAAGCTCGGATCGCTTGATGATTCTTCTTCATCTTCTAGTTTGCACGGAGAGGATTTACGGTTCGAGAGAGATAGTGTCTTGAGTCGTGGCGGCGGGGGCAGTCTTGATGTTTTTTCTTACGAGGAGCTGGCCGTCTTGGCATCGATTCTCCTCTTTTTGACGATCGGAGAAAGGTATTTGTGAGTCTTTCTCGACCCGCTGGGCGGGAGACACGAGGCTGCGGGCGGTGACTGCTGCTGCGAGGGGCGGTGACTCTGCTGCGGGCGGGAGGCGATTTTGACTTTCTTTCTTTGCGGGCGCGATCTTCTTAGCGGCTGCGGGCGACTTTCTTCTTGGGTGGAGAGGAAGCTTGTTTGTATTTTCGAGTCGGTGATTCCCCCTCACTCGTGTCGGCTCTCTTGGCGTAGGCTCTCTTACATGCGCCCGGAGAGGTTTGCTCTGAACATCCTCTTGTTAACATGGAATGCCTTCCCATGTCTAAGAGGACTCCTTTCACCTCCATCGGCCGGCCAATCACCGAGGCCATATCAAGGATCCTCCAAATGTTCCATCTTCCTTGAAGGATTTGTTCCTACGTTACGCGAGTCTGCTTTGTAGACAAACTCGGCCGATTTATTTTCTTTTCTGCGATGATTACGGCCATTACAATCAGCTTTGCTTTTGTGATTGGTCAAAGTTGCCAAATTTGATGTCAATACATTTGGCAACTATGTCCACTTGACTTGTGATAATCCTCCTTGTGATCTCTTATTTGTTGTGTACACTATTTTATCGGCATAGTCGGGCTTGGCTATTTCTTTCCAAGCATCGGCCAAGTTTACATCAACCGTTAATTTTGAGGCTCCCGGTTGGTAGAGAGCGATGTTGACCAAATCCTTGGCGAGAGATGGTGATCTTCTTTCCGTGAGCGGATGACTTTATTCCTTCATCGTGAATCTCGGCATTCACGTAGAATTATGCGACCTCCTCCACATAGGTCAGTCGCCGGATATTCTAACGTCGAAACTATTTCGGCCGGGACGTTTCCAATTTTCAGCGATTTTCTTCACTAGGGTGTCGTCGGACCCTGTTTCACCATCCGTCGAAATCCATGTGAGACCCGGTGTGGATTTGCTTTCCTAACTTGGTAAAATCATAGGTTGGAGCCATTTTTCAGGATTTTATCAAGGAAAAAACTTAGAGATTGATTTGAAGATAGATAGGGTTTGAGAGAATTTTTGCCTTTGCTTTTGAGAGAAAGAAATGAGCAGTTTTGGTAGTGTGAGAGAGAAACGGACGGAAAAGGTTTAAGTATGGTTTATGAAATGACGTGCGGGTGGTTTTGAAATGTGATCGAAATCAACGGCTTAGATTTTGCACGCCTATTTAGCATTTAATGTCTCGTATTTAATGCGGCGGCATTTATATCAATCATAAGCTTGGTGTGCGGCTTTATGTGTGTACACATCATCATTATCTTTGACGTATTCCTTAAAAACATTTCGCTTAGTCAAAGCATTGCGTTTTTGTCACTTTGCTCATAAGTGACTCGAACATCCCTTACCACGATTTAACTCTACTTCTCACGAGTTCTCTTAGTGACTCACCTATCGGTGACTCGGTGTATTTGTCTTTAAAATCTGGTGATTCTTGGTGATTTGTGTGTTGACTCTTTTTCACCTTTTTTTTTTGTGTTTCATTTCTTTTCTTTGATTCTTCATAGTGTCGGCATTTCATTTCAATTAACCCCAACTCATGTTTGAGTTCTTCAAATCTTGACTCACATAATGGTTTTGTGAAGATGTCACCCAATTGTTTATCGGTTGAGATATATTCAAGATGATGTCCTTCTTTTCAACATGATCTCTTATGAAGTGATATCGACATCGATATGCTTTGTTCTTGAGTGCAACACAAGATTTTGAGTAATGGCAATTGCACTTGTGTTATCACACATGATTGGAATTTCTTTTTCTTCAACTTCATAGTCTCTCTTTCTTTGTCTCATCCATAGGACTTGGGCACTTGTTTTAGCCTATATATATTTGCCTTGGTTGTAGAGGTGGCTATTGAATTTTTGTTTCTTGCTAAACCAGGAAATCGACTGTTTCAAGCATTTGACATGTGCAGGGTCTTTTCTGTCAACTCGCATCCGGCATAGTCAGTCCGAATAGCGATTAGCTTGAATCCACCTTCCTTTGGATACCATAGGCCAACTTCTTGGCTTCCTTTCAAGTATCTCAATATTCTCTTATTCTTTGTCATATGGCTCTCTTTTGGAGCGATTGAAATCTTGCACATACACCTACTGACAAAGGTGATGTACGGCCTGCTTCTTTGTGAGATAGAGCAATAATCCGATAAGTGCTCTGTATCTTATTTGATCTACGGGCTTGCCATCTGCATCCATGTCCATTTTGGTGACGTATTCATTGGTATTTTTCTGAGAAGACTTCTCCTCCATACCAAATTTCTTCATTAAATCTACGGTGTATTTTGTTTGACTTATGAAGGTTCCATCCTTCATTTGTTTCACTTGGAGTCAAGGAAGAATGTCGACTCTCCCATCATGCTCATTTCAAATTTACTTTGCATGAGGTTTGAAAATTTTTCACATGACTCTTTGTTTGTGGATCCAAAAATGATGTCATCCACATATATTTGAACAAGCAAAGTATACTCTTTTTGTCTTGAATTCGAAAAGTGTTCTATCTACTTTTCCTTTTCTAAATCCATTTTCGATTAGGAATTGTGACAAAGTATCATACCATGCTCTGGGTGCTGTTTCAATCCATATAGAGCTCTCTTGAGTTTGTATACCTTATCTCCAAGAGTCTTACGCTCAAATCCTGGAGGTTGTTCAACATACACTTCTTCTTCCAATAAACCATTTAGGAATGCATTTTTTACATCCATTTGATATACAATGAAATTCTTGTGAGTGCATAGGCAAGAAACATCCTTATAGCTTCAATCTTGCTACGAGGGGCAAATGTTTCATCAAAATCTATCCTTCTTCTTGGCAATATCCTTTGGCTACTAATCTTGCTTTGTTTCTTACCCACGAACCTTCCTCGTTCATCTTATTTACGAACACCCATTTGGTGCCAATAACATTTTGATGTATGGGTCTTTGCACTAATTCCCATACATTATTTCTTTCAAACTGATTGACTCTTCTTGCATAGCTTGAATCCAATGTGTGTCGTCAATGCTTGTGACACGTCTTTGGGCTCTATTTGCGAGATAAAGCATGTGAACATGGCTTCTTGTTGAGTTCGGATCTTGTTTTGACACCTTCTCTTATATCTCCAATGACAAGTTACGGTGGATGGTCTCTCGGCCATCTTACATCAAAGGTTGGAGTAAGTTATTTGGATTGATCGACTTTTTTGTGTTCTTTGGGTCGCTCTCTCGTAATCACTTATTGCAAATTTTCGGTTGTTTTGAGATTCGACTATCTCATCTTCTTACGAATTGATAATTCGGCTTGGCTTGACATAGGGACTCTTACGTATGGTTGGATGATTGACTTATCGGTGACTCTTCAATGTCTTCTCCATTTACATTTGGCTCATCGAATACCACATGAATGGATTCTTACGCAACCATAGTCCTTTTGTTGAGTACTCTGTAGGCTTTGCTTTCGGTGAGTATCAAAGAAGATACCTTCATCGGCTTTAGCATCAAAAGCCTTTAGATTGTCTTTGCCATTGTTGTGGATGAAGCACTTACATCAAATATTACGAAATATGCAACATTTGGTTTCTTCAGCCCAAATCTCATAGGGAGTCTTTGTCAATTTGTCTGTTTATCATACATCTGTTTTGAGTGTAGCAAAATTTGTGTTGATTGCTTGACCCAAAATCTTTTTGGTAACCCTGCTTGACTAACATGGTCCTTCTTGCTTCTTTTGAGAGTTACATTTCCTTCTTTCTACGCAACTCCATTCTGTTTGTGGAGTTCTTGCTGCTGATAGTTCATGACCAATACCATTCTCAATACAATCTTTGAGTTATTATTCCATTGACAAACTCGGTTCCTCATCCGATCTTATTTTGATAATGGTTTGACTCTTTTCGTTTTGAATCCTCTTCATCGATTGTGGTAGTTTTTGTAGAGTTTCTTTCTTCTTACACATGAATATTGTCCACATATGTAGCGGATGCAATATTCTTGTTGAAGATTGGCATGTCTTTTCTTTGAATGATGACTTTATTTGTTTCCCTTCGACATCGTCACATATACTCTCCTTTTTGTATATTGAGTGGAAGTCCTTCCACAAGATTACTTCGTGCAAGCTTGTTGATCGTTTTGAAGTTCGGGTGACTCGGCTTTTTGTGCCACCAACTTGATTGATGTGCTCTTTGCTAGTAGCAGTCTTTGGGTGTTGCGGTTGACCAATCCACGACATACATATTCTTGTCTACATCCTTACGGCACAACTTCATTTGATTGAGTATCCTTGATTTGGCATACACCCATGTTAAATCAACATTATAACCCTTGTCCGCGAGTTGGTGATGCTTTGAGTTGAAGTTGAGTCCTTCAACATATGCAACATCTGTGATTTCTAATCCATTCCTCTTGATGGATCAATGCCTCTTATTTCACTAGGAGCTTCATTTCCTCCAAATATGACTTTTGCTCCTTTAACTTCCTTGAATTTTGACATGATTTTTCTTGTTTCTGTCATGTATGCGGGGCTGACCACTATCCATGTACCAGGTTCCTTGGCACTCGGTTATTCCTTGAACCGCAATCAAGGAAATTAAGTTTTAGGTACCCATCTTATGCAGGTCTGAGGGGTTAGAGTTGTAAGATGATCCAACCAACTTATAGCCACATGATTTGACTCTAAGGGGTTTCCATCTATCGTGCCATAATCATAATTAATCTTGGCAAATTGCTTGGGGATTTTAGGTTCATACAATTTGTCTCTTTTGTCGTATGCTGTGTATAAGTTTTAGCAATCGCCTTCTTTGGGTAATTGTGGTGTCTGCGGAGTGTAGTGCCTAGGTGCATATGTGTCTTTGATGAAAGCTCTTATACTTTTGGAATGGCCTTTCTTTGAGTTCTAGGCCTTTGCCATTTGGGTTTATATTCCATAAGTCTATCTTTGATAGTTCACATTATTCCAATCGGCTTGGCTTGGATATTTTCTACCATTCCCATCATATGTATTTCTCTTATAGATTTCTGGGGTTTTGGTAGCTCTCCTTCTTCTTTCTGAGTATTTTACGTTCGGAGTTTCTTTGAGGAACTCAGTGAATCTCTTCTCATTTGTCCTTTCGGCGCACTCAGTAGTTGTTTTCCTTTTCCTTTATAACCAAGGCGGTTTGCTTGTTATTGTGTTTTGGAGTGAATGTGTGTGCAACATTTAGAGTTTTGGATTTTTCGGACTCTTCATGGCTTGAAGATCCTTTTTCCAAAATTACTTTTGAGGTTTGACATAGCACGGAGGAATTAAATCTAAGCATGTCTTGTCTCCACATTCTCTTTGACTCAAAATAAGATCATCCAATGATTTAGATGCCTTAGTGAATGAGGCGATAACATTTTGAGGTCATTCTCCCTCTTCTCTATAGCGGCAATTTACGCTATTAATTTAGCATTTTTCGGCCTTTAAACTTTCATTCTCATCGGCTATTTGACTTAGAGTACTCGGCTCCTTAGTCGGCTTTGAGTTTTGACTCTTGAGTAGATTGTTTTCCTCATTTAATAGTGTGTGTGAGGATTTAATGTGTTCAAAATCTTTCATCATTTTCCTAATGAATCATAAAGATCGAGTGGGTGATGAGGTGTGTGTGTCACGAGTCACTATCACTAGAGTCTAAGTTTGATGAGTTAGAGTGTACCTCATCTTCTTGGTCGGGTTGATCTTGTTCTTTGGCCATTAAGCGGTCGGGGCTTCTTCTTCGAGTCACTTGAATAGTCGGCTTCTTTGCTCTGCGAATCGGCTATGTCTTTTTTGACTTTTTTTGATCTCTGACCAACATTGCCTTTCTCTTTTCTTGTCTTCTTTCTCGAAGACCTTTCTTTCTTCTTCATTTACGTATTTGTTGACTACGAGGATATGGCCGATCAATGGCATAGTGACCTGGTTGTCTCAGTTCGGCCACAGATATTCAACCTTTTGATCAGCTCTTTCCATTCTTGGATTGTCGACCCTTTGATATTGACTTTTTGATGATCTATTCTCTTGGTTGGCCTATCTTCCCTTGATTTGGAGGGAGTGAGTGTCTTCGGAAGATTCACCCTTTCCTCTCTTGTAGTTCTTATTGAAGAACTTGTTGAACCTCTTAACCATCAGGGCTATTTCTTCCGGGTCAATGACTTCTTTGACCTCGGCTCTCTTCCCATCTTTAACAATTAGAAGAGCAATTTGTTTTGGGTACAACTGTCTCTTTCTGGTCTTTTCTTCTCGGCTCAAACTCGTAGGCTTTAAGGTGCGAGAATAATTCATGGTTGGATGTCTTTGATAGGTCCATGGAATGTCTCGGTGCCATGACCTTCATTTCCCATTCAATTTGGAAGACTTTTTAGGATCTTCATACACATTTCCTTCTGTGTATATTCTTTTCCAAGTGCGACATGACTCATTTGTGATTTACGTGAACCGGAAGCATCCGGTTGATCCAGGTTTTCTCCGAGATCATTTTGAAGTTCTCAAATTTTACGGACCCATTTTGATAATTTGTTTTCTTTGATTTGCTCGAGCCTTCACAAATCAATGTCAACTTGTCCCCATTTCTTTAGCCGTTTTGCATGATTTGACTTTATTGAACATGACTTTGTCGAGGTTTTGTAAAGGATGTCCTTGGCTACATTATCCAGGTTGTATCTTTTCTGTCATCATTTGTCCACTCGGTTCTTGGTTTTCAACCATGGTCAGTGCAGGAGCAACATCCTCTTCTCCTTCAAATTGCGACTCTTCTTACACATTTGTGTTCACCTTTAAGATTTGCGAGAGGCCCATCTTCTATCACTATCCACATCTCATCATGTAATCTTTGATAGATGAGCGCATCGAATTTTCCAATCATCAAATTCTTCAATTGTGAACATAGGGATGCATGTCAAATTTGCTTCCATGATAATAACTTTTAATGAAAAAAAGGGTTTTGAGAGTTTAAGTACTAAAGCGAGACTTTGAAAAGTTTGGAGATCTAGTTGATTAACCGATGCGGAGGGTTCAATGAACCACCGCTCACGATACCACTTGTAGGTCCCAAGGGGTGTAAGTGTAAGGTTTAGAAGGGGGTTGAATAAACCTTACCAAATTTTCGATTTAGTCCTTTTAAATATACGAGTTGATACTACGGTTGTGTCCTTGATGGACGATCAATTTAGTCACTCTCGGTAGAGTTAATCTCTCAGCAGACTCAATCGAATTTGTTGATGGAATAACTTTCATTTGTTGGCTCTAACTTAAGCGTGGTTTTGTTTTTGTGGAAGACTTAACACCCTTAAGTTTGATCAAGCAAGAATTTAGTGCTTGGTTTAGTACTTATAAATTATCAAGTGGATAGCAAATTTATCGTGATTTAAATAATTAAAATCACGAGGAATTAAAGTCTTTGAAATGTAAATGACACAATGAAATTTTTATAGAGGTTCGAAGATGGGGTAATTCTTCTACTCTTCTCTTCTCCAACTCTGGAGGAATCCACTAGGTATTGATCGGTATACAAAGTGGTAGCGAGTCCGGATCAAGTCTTGATCACACGGTGACTTGATCCTTTGGGACTCGATCTGGAGACGCCTTGATCACTCGGTGGCTTCTAAATCACGACTCGGCTTCTTCTTCACAGGCATTTGTCTTGCTACTCTGACTCACTTGCTCAAGCTCTTTGGATTTGATCACGAAGCCCTCCAAAAGCTTAAGACTTGGTTCGACCTTGAACCTTCCTACAATCCTTCGTGGAATGTAGACCCCTTGATTTTCGAGTATTTTCCTCTTCAACTGATTGAAGTTATCTTTCCTTCACAGGTGAGTGTTGGATTGATGTTCTTCGTAGTGTAGGCTTGAGGATTGAGAATGTTTGATTTTCTAATAATTGCTTAAACGTCTTTGGTTTAGGTACAGTAACTTGTGTCGCTCGTCACTTGTGTCTCTTGTGTCTCTTGTGTCTCATTCTCAAATAAACTCCTCGGCCTTTTATAGTGATCTTTCAAAAATTTGCCCGTTGAAGAGATAGGCTTATTTTTGAAAGTCACTTGCGATCGTTAGCTTGTCTTGTTGCGATCCTTGGAATTGCCATTTTCTCGTATGAATTGTTCTTTCACCTTTTGAGTTCGACACGGTGTAGTGCTTCCCATTGGTTCATTCCTTTTGCACGCTTCGATTTGAACACTCGAGAAAGGTGGTATGGAGATATTACTTGTTTAAGTAATTCTCTTGATTTTCGTGCAACGAGATCTTTTCTGATTATCTCGACTTATTTTGCATTTCTTTGCTTTCCCAGGTGACTTAGAGTCGACTTCCAATCATGGGTGACTCTTGTCACTTCAACTTGAGGCTTGGCTTTTCTCGAGTTGACTTGTGATACTCCACTCTTTGCATCTCGGTGCTTCTTCAGCGATAAAGTTCGTCTACTCTTCTTTGCCATACTCAATTTGTCTTTCTTGCATGTTAGGGCGTGGTGACTTAACTCGGCAGCGACTCTATTTATTACAATGCATTTTACAACAAAAATTGGGGTGCCAACTTCCTATTCTAAGTTTTACATGGCATTCATCAAAATCTAAACAATAAATTTCTAACGAGGTTTTCATGGTTTGATCAAACAAGCTCGTAGGCTAGCGTGGGTGTACAATTAAATGCGTTCATGTTTGTACAATTAAGTACCTTCGTGATGTACAATTAAGTACCTTCGTGTCATGTCATGTTTAACGTGCCCATACATATAACAATCATAACAAGGCATTTAAAGTAGACAATAAGCGATAAACCCCACCTTAAAAAATTACGAGTTCATGAACTTGGAAAATTATGAAATTACTTGAGCTTGAAAATCCACAGGCCTCGAAAGTATCGTTTCCTACACACGCAAAATAATTTAACTTAATACATGGCTTTAGGCTTTAAATAAATAAAGAAGGAAAAAGGGTATGAATAAATCGAACTTAGGGTCAAAATTTAGGTTTGATGGGGTGACTTGTAAGGAATAGGAAGGTGGAGGGTCAACTGTAATTTCAATAAAATAGGTAGGCTAAAATTTCAAAACCAATGAAAAGGCCGACCACTAACAAGATTCTAATTCCTATTTTCATTAGTTTACCCATTCCGCAACATACCCTCTGTAAACTATTTCTTTCTCCCAAATTTCAAACTCCCTCGTACCTCTCGTCCATCTCTCTCTCTCTCTCTCTCTCTCTCTCTCTCTCTCTCTCTCTCTCTCTCTCTCTCTCTCTGCTAATCTATTTTTTTTTCAATTCTTCCTCCATCTCTCATATTTGTACCTATGTCTCTCAACCTCAACTCTCTGTTTTCTCTAACTCTCATCTCATCTTTCTTTCTTTAAAATCCTATTTACATAAATTGAAATCATTCTCATTAATCCCCCCAAATCACGAGCTCCCGTCTCCAACTCTCTGTCTCCTTTCTTTTATTTTTCTCAAAACCTATCTCTCTCACAATATGCCTCTATCACTCTCACTCTCGGACTCTTCTTTGGGGTAGCGACAAGGCGGCGTGATTCGGGCTTGGGGTTTAAGTTTCCGGCTATCGGGTTCGAGGTTTTGGATTTTTTCCGGGTTCTTTGGGTGATACTCGTGAGGTTAGGAAATAATCGAATAGGAAAATTTATGAGTTTACCTTGTTTGTGAAGAAGTGAGATTGAGAGAAATATCGATAGGTTGCTTGAGATATGAGGCCAGGGAATATATATATATATATATATATATATATATATTTAGGTTTGAGAGTCCTTATTGTGTTAGGCCATGTATTAGGTTAAATCTATTTAGATATGTACAAATAAAATTCTTTTCTATCGATAAAATTTTAGAAAACATGAGGACTCCTTTTATCGAGATAAAATTCTGCGATGATTTTTAAATAAAATAAAAATACACATATGGGCTTTAATAAAGTGGGCTTATAAAACGGGCCTATCAATGTAATAACCATTGGGCTTATAATAATGAAAGGGTATTTCTTTGTTGGTCCAAAACTTAAAATCTTAAAAGGCCAAAAAAATCACTATTCTAAATATCAAATAATTTATGGGGTGTTCTGATAAGAATCTCGAAAATTTTCATTTTTTCATCATTGTTAATTTGGTCTTGCTACTTATTTCTTTTTTTGATTAATTTCAAAGGTGTACATGTTTTTTTTTTTTCTTTAATGATTAGGGTATAATAAGTTTGGGGTCTCTATGCTATCTACCTTTTTGTATATATTGTACACTTCTATAAACTTAAAATTCTTAATTTTGCAGTTGAAGTTGAGATTTATTTCTTTCTATTTTCTTTGATAAAAGTTTGCAAATGCCTTTTATTCAACTCGTGTCACTCTTATTCTTATTCTTTATTCTTTGCCTCCTTGTGTCATTTGAAATTGCTAGATAGTTTTAATTGGGCAATGCAAATTAGTGGGGTTGAGACTTGGTTGAAGATGCCCTAAGACTATCCCAAATATCAAATAATTTATGCGGTGTTACAATACTTACCCCTCAAACAAATTTCGTCCTCGAAATTGGTTATGTACCTTCATTATGAGTCATAACATAAACACGGGCCTGCTCTCCCAGCCTTGACCTTTTCTCTCTGTTCTTTGTTCGGGTAACACATTCCCATGCTTCATGTCCTGGCTTCTTACACCTAAAGCAAACATCTTTACCCAACAACGGTCTCCATTGTGATTTTTCCCACACTTGGCACACAACAGTTTACTAGTGCGGGTGTCCGGTCCAGATTTCACTTTGGTTCTTGTATGTTTATTTCGATCTCCCATCTCGTCTTGGTTCCCACTCCAATTTCGTTTTCCCAAACTCCTCTGCTGTTGTTGGTCTAACTCTGGCTAGCGACAATCTCTTGAGCACGAAAAAGCTGCTTTCAAAGATACGATAATACCCCATGTCCGCCACAATATGTCGTATCCACAGGCGTAAGCCGCTCGAAACCTCAATGCTCTCTTACGATCGTGTCTACCAAGTGCTCCACGAAGAAACTCATTTGGTTGAATTTTCTTTCATATTCTCAGAATCGACATTCCTCCTTGCTTCAAATCCCAAAACTCGCGTTCCATTTGCTCCCGATAGTGTTGGGGACGGTATTTTCCATTACTATCTCCTTAAACCCTTCCCATGTTAATTTGCTCGTTCCTCGTGGACCTCAATCTCCAATAACTCATCCACCATCGACCCGAAGATCTTGTACCCGGTTGATACGAGCACACAAAGGATTCGTTGTGCCTCGACACCCGATCAATTCAAATTTGCGCTCCATCGATATGAACCATTCGTCTACATATGCGGGTCCTTCTTGCCCATTAAAGGTTGGGGGTGAGAAGCGAACCGCTTACTCTACCACGAGCTGGGTTAACGCGGGTACTTGGTTGAATGTATGTCCATTGTCGACATTCCCTTGGTTCCTTGTCGGTACTGGGTTTGCCTCGTTATTTTGGTTCGTGTTGTTATTAGTAGCAGCAGCAGTAGCAGCAACTCGGACTCCAGTTCTACGTCTTCGAATCATTTTCCTATGGTCATATACATAGTGCTTCTTAGTTCTCTAGGTAGGTCATCATATATCATAGGTTCAAATACTGTCCAATTTGTGGTGCGAACACTAATACTGTCGTACTCATGCAATTGGTAATTTCTATAAGCCATCAGTAATGCAACTAACATACCGTTCCAATCATCTTCCTAAAAGTTCGAGTCTAAGTAAAGGCCATCTAGGTTCATGTAATTAAAGCCCATATGGTTTTATCATGAAATTTTCTTTGATATAAAACAAAGTAAACATAAAATATATATCGCATGATGACAATAAAACATGATTTCTCATAGTACTTGACATTAGCATAAAGCTCATAAATCATAACTTGACATGATCATTGATAAAAAAAATACGCATACCTTGGAGTCAACGTGGTACGGTGGAGATGGATGTTCATAGACATTTTGAAATACATTTCTTTTTAGAAATAATATTCCCTCACTTTTTTTTCCAAGTCTACAGAATCGTAGACCTGCTCTGATACCATTTGTAATGCCCCGATTTTTATAAAGAGTACAACCCTGGATAAATTTTTCGCTAAATAAAAAGAGTTATAAATATCTCACAGATTAAACAATAGGACGACTAAATTTTTTTCTTTCTTCGAGAAATAAATAACTCGTACTATTGAAAATATTAACTATAATCCATGTGCGCAAAGGAAAATAAAAAAATATAAACATTGTTTGAAAACTCCCAATAAATATAAAATAAACTCAAAAGAAAACTTTGCGTGACTCAATCACATCCATCCACCACGTGCCACACGGACTCTAACCGAAAAATTGTTAAATGGAAGGGTAAGCTATCAATAACTCGGTGAGGACGCATTGTCTAAATCAAAAACACAAGCATAATCATCATTGCATACACACCTATGGTTTTCATGGTTTGATCAAACAAGCCCGTAGCTAACCGTGGGTGTACAATTAAGTACGTTCATGTTTGTACAATTAAGTACCTTCGTGATGTACAATTAAGTACCTTCGTGTCATGTCATGTTTAACGTGCCCATACATATAACAATCATAACAAGGCATTTAAAGTAGACAATAAGCAGTAAACCCCACCTTAAAAAAATTACAGTTCGTGAACTTGGAAAATTATGAAATTACTTGAGCTTGAAAATCCTAGGCCTCGAAAGTATCATTTCCTACACACGCAAAATAATTTAACTTAATACATGGCTTTAGGATTTAAATAAATAAGGAAGGAAAAAGGGTAGGAATAAATCGAACTTAGGGTCAAAATTTAGGTTTGATGGGGTGACTTGTAAGAATACAAAAGTTGGAGGGTCAACTGTAATTTCAATAAAATAGGTAGGCTAAAATTTCAAAACCAATGAAAAGGCCAGCCACTAACAAGATTCCTAATTCCTATTTTCATTAGTTTACCCATTATGCAACATACCCTCTGCAAACTATTTCTTTCTCCCAAAATTTCAAACTCCCCTCAGTACCTCTCGTCCATCTCTCTCAGGTCTCTCTCTCTCTCTCTCTCTCTCTCTCTCTCTCTCTCTCTCTCTCTCTCTCTCTCTCTCTCTCTCTCTCTCTCTCTCTCTCTCTCTCTCTCTGCTAATCTATTTTTTTTTTCAATTCTTCCTCCATCTCTCATATTTGTACCTCTGTCTCTCAACCTCAACTCTCTGCTTTTCTCTAACTCTCATCTCATCTTTCTTTCTTTAAAATCCTAATTACATAAATTGAAATCATTCTCATTAATCCCCCCAAATCACGACTCCGTCTCCAACTCTCTGTCTCTTTCTTTTTTTTTTTTTCTCAAAACATATACCTCTCATAATATGCCTCTATCACTCTCACTCTCACTCTCACTCTCGGACTCTTCTTGGGGGCGACAAGGCGGCGTGATTCGGGCTTGGGGTTTAAGTTTCCATTTATCGGGTTCGAGGTTTTGGATTTTTTTAAGGTTCTTTGGGTGATACTCGTGAGGTTAGGAAATATTACGAATAGGAAAATTTATGAGTTTACCTTGTTTGTGAAGAAGTGAGATTGTAGAGAAATATCGATAGGTTGCTTGAGATATGAGGCAATAGGGAATATATATATATATATGTATTTAGGTTTGAGAGTCTTTATTGTGTTAGGCCATGTATTAGGTTAAATCTATTTAGATATGTACAAATAAAATTCTTTTCTATCCGATAAAATTTTATAAAACATGAGACTCCTTTTATCGAGATAAAATTCTGATGATTTTTAAATAAAATAAAAATACACATATTGGCTTTAATAAAGTGGGCTTATAAAACAGGCCTATCAATGTAATAATCATTGGGCTTATAATAATAAAAGGGTATTTCTTTGTTGGTCCAAAACTTAAAATCTTAAAAGGCCAAAAAAATCACTATCCCAAATATCAAATAATTTATGGGGTGTTACAATACTTACCCCTCAAACAAATTTCGTCCTCGAAATTCAGTTATGTACCTTCATTATGAGTCATAACATAAACACGGGCCTGCTCTCCAGAGCCTTGACCTTTTCTCCCCTGTTCTTTGTTCAGAGTAACACATTCCCATGCTTCATGTCCTGGCTTCTTACACCTAAAGCAAACATCTTTACCCAACAAACAGTCTCCATTGTGATTTTTCCCACACTTGGCACACAACGGTTTACTAGGTAGGTGTACGGTCCGATTTCACGCCGGTTCTTGCATGTTTATTACGATCTCCCATCTCGTCTTGGTTCCTACTCCAATTTCGTTTTCCCAAACTCCTGTCTGTTGTTGGTCTAACTCGGCTAGCGACAATCTCTTGAGCCGAAAAAGCTGTTCAAAGATATGATAATACCCCATGTCCCCACAATATGTCGTATCCCTGGGCGTAAGCCCGCTCGAAACCTCAATGCTCTCTTACGATCAGTGTCTACCAAGTGCTCCACGAAGAAACTCATTTGGTTGAATTTTCTTTCATATTCTGTAACTGACATTCCTCCTTGCTTCAAATCCCAAAACTCACGTTCCATTTGCTCCCGATAGTGTTGGGGACCGTATTTTTCCATTACTATCTCCTTAAACCCTTCTCATGTTAGGGCTGCTCGTTCCTCGGCAGACCTCAATCTACAATAACCCATCCACCATCGACCAAAGCATCTTGTACGGTTGATCTGCGAGCGAGCACAAAGGATTCTTTGTGCCTCAAGACACCCGATCAATTCAAATGTGCGCTCCATCGATATGAACCATTCATCTACATATGCGGGTCCTTCTTGCCCATTAAAGGTTGGGGGTGAGAAGCGGCGAAACTGCTCCACCACCTGAGCCTGGGTTAACGCGGGTACTTGGTTGAATGTATGTCCATTGTCGACATTCCCTTGGTTCCTTGTCGGTACTGGGTTTGCCTCGTTATTTTGGTTCGTGTTGTTATTAGTAGTAGCGCAACTTGGACTCGGTTATACGTCTTGAATCATTTTTCTATGGTCATATACATAGTGCTTCTTAGTTCTCTAGGTAGGTCATCATATATCATAGGTTCAAATCTTTTGTCAATTTGTGGTGCGAACACTAATATTGTCGTACTCATGCAATTGGTAATTTACGTAAGCCATCGATGCTTGTAACTAACATATTGTTCCAATCATCTTCCTAAAAGTTCGAGTCTAAGTAAAGGCCATCTAGGTTCATGTAATTAAAGCCCATATGGTTTTATTATGAAATTTTCTTTGATATAAAACAAAGTAAACATAAAATATATATCGCATGATGACAATAAAACATGATTTCTCATAGTACTTGACATTAGCATAAAGCTCATAAATCATAACTTGACATGATCATTGATAAAAAAAAATACGCAAACCTTGTAGTCAACGTGGTGCGGTGGAGATGGATGTTCATAGACATTTTTGAAATACATTTTTTTAGAAATAATATTCCCTCACTTTTTTTTTCCAAGTCTACGAGAATCGTAGACACCTTTCGAGATACCATTTGTAATGCCCGATTTTTATAAAGAGTGCAACCCTGGATAAATTTTTCGCTAAATAAAAAGAGTTATAAATATCTCACAGATTAAACAAAAGGGCGACTAAATTTTTTTTTTTTCTTCCGAGAAATAAATAACTCGTACTATTAAAAACATTAACTATAATCCATGTGCGCAAAGGAAAATAAAAAAATATAAACATTATGAAAAACTCTCAATAAATATAAAATAAACTCAAAAGAAAATTTTGCGTGACTCAATCACATCCATCCGCCACGTGCCACGCCGGACTCCTAACCCGAAAAATTGTTAAATGGAAAGGGTAAGCTATCAATAACTCGGTGGGGACGCATTGTCTAAATCAAATACACAAGCATATGTTAGATAAATGTTTTTATCATGATTTTGATGATTATGTTCGATTTTGTTCAAATATGTTTTCAAACCAAAACTATGTCCCTAAATGTTGTCTAAATACTTCCGATCAACTTAAAATATTTTTACTATTTTTTGGAGTATTTCTTGGAGTTTATTTTCAATAAAAATTGGACAACACATTTGTTTCAGCTCGACTCTGGGTCGCCCTATAGGGCAACCCGTATTACTGAGTCGGAGAAAAGAAAATCGGATTTTTGGTTGAAAATTCGGATTTTGGAAAAAGCGAGAGACAGTGGGCTGAAAGGGTTGAGGCAACCGGTCGCCCTCAACGTCGGCCCGTCGCTACTAAGGCTATAATTTGGATTAAAATGGTTCTGTCTTGACATTCGTCACTTTGACTCATTTTGGCCATTTTTCGTCCCCTTTGCAAATTTCACACACAATTCACTTCAAATGAGTTTTGATGCATGAATTATATATTTTGGGGATTATCTAGCTCGACTATCATCATCATTGCTCGTCTTTACCGATTGAATGGTAAGAATTTCACTATCTTTAGCTCAATTGGGTGGAACCCTTGAGTTTTCGAGTTTCTTGAAAATGTTTGATGTAATTTTCGTATGATCATGATGAGCTTGGTTGTTGTGTTGTTATGTGTGATGATTGACTTGAATTGATGTTGAAAATTTTTGGCTTGAACCATTTACAAAGGTTATATACAACCTCTTTTATTTTTAACGCACACAAGGTGTTCGATGATATGTCGCAATGAAAATTTCAACTTATACATGATTCTCTCGTTTTCAAAAGTCTTATATATTTATGGAGATCATGTTTTGCTTATCAAATAAGTTTTCATAAACCTCTACAAGTCGTATGATTCGACTTTTTCCTCCTATTTGGTTTATAAGCTTCAATGTTCAAATAGCTCGATACATCGGTTTAGTTGCGCACTTTGATATGAATATATGATGTATTTATCTTGCTAACATTCTTTTTGATGATTCCAAAGGGGGAGAAATAGGTTATAAGCTCTTTAGCTCAAAGAAGCTAAGAAAAGCTTAACGAAAAGAAGCTATAAGTTGCGGCTATTGAAAGTCATGTTGTGGCTAAGAAAAGCTTAACGAAAAGAAGCTATAAGTTGCGGCTATTGAAAGTCATGTTGTGGCTATTATATTGAAAGTCATAAGTTGTGGATCATATTTTGTCCACTCTTGGTATATTGTGGTTGTATATGTTTCTTAGTCCATTAGTTGTAGTATGGACTATATATGTTTCTAACGATGTCTCTTTGTGGGGAGCTTTTAAGTTTTGATACTTAAGCTCAATATTGAAAAGCTAAGCCTTTAGCTTTTGATTTAGTTTCTTCTTTATAACTCTTGTTGTGCATGTTGATAGGGGAGCATTTGTAATATGTGGTTTAATATCTCAACTCCCATCCTTGTGCTTATATTGCGCGAAATGTTGTCGCTCTCAACGGATATTTATTTTTGACCCAGGAAAACTTGTTTTGTTTTCAAAATCGCCTCTCAAAATTGTTTTGTTTTTCAAAATTGGTCTTGTTGAATTGCTTTGGTTTGTAATCATAAAAAGGGGGAGATTGTTTGATAAATGGTTTTATCATGATTTTGATGATTTTGTTTTTACACCAAAACAATGTTTTTAAAGGTTGTCCAAATACTCCTAAATGATTTAAAATGGTTTTAATATTTTCCGGAGTATTTCTTCAAGTTTTATTTTCGACAAAATTGGACAACACTTTTAAATGATTTTTGTTAATGTATTTTTACACCAAAACAATGTTTCTAAATGTTGTCCTAATACTCCGATCGGTCTAAAATGTTTTCACTATTTTTCGGAGTATTTCTTGAAGTTTATTTTCGATATAAAATTGGACAACACATTTGTTTTGAGGTCAACCGGTCGCCGTATAGGGCAACCCGTGACACGAAAGTTGAGAAAAGCAGAAAACTTCATGTTTGCGAGAAAATGGTCGAGGCAAGGTCGCCCTATGGGAGCCGGTGTCGTCACCTGGATCGACCCCACAGGCGGCCGTGCACAGGAGCAAAAATTAAAAGCGAGCGTTTTTCTTTCTTCCAAACCCATGGGGGGACCGGTTGAGGCATAGGTCGATCGGTTGAGGCATAGGTCGACGGTCGAGGTAGCGTCGGCCGCCGCCCTGTGTAAATGTTGATACGATTTTTCAAAGTCTATTTAAATGCGCCAGTCGGCCCTAATATTTGATGACAAAATTCTAACCGTTGTGCAGTGAGACAACTTTTCCCTAAATTGTGGGATTGATTTCTAACAGCTATAATCTTGATTTTAATTGCAATTTTTTGTAGATATCGATTCAAGAGGAGCTATCAAGTATCAATCATCTCCTATAAATAGAGGATGTTTTGAAGCACAACTACAAGAGAGAAAACTATAACACAACAAGATACACTCAAGAATACACTTGTTCTTACATTGTCTTATTTCTTGTTGTAATTTGCCTAGCTATTCACTTTCACATTCTTGAGGGCTAGGCTATTCTTGATTACACTTGCACTCTATTGTATTATCAATTATCGAGTTGTAATCTTGAATTTGTGGTCGTCATTCAAACACAAGATATCCTTGTGAGTGTTCTTGTGGTAAGAACACACTTGGGTGAACTAGGTGTTAGGTGTAAGAAGATTGTGGTAATCTTCTTGTTGAGGTGTTGAAGAGTGTGGTGCTCTTGAGGGTGAAGATTGTGGTAATCTTCACAAGGTGCCGTTTGGAGATTGTGGTAATCTTCAAGAAGAGATTGTGGTAATCTCAAAGGTGGTGTTGAAGAAGAGTGTGGTGCTCTTCAAGGTGTTGTAAGTTGAATTTGTATTAATTTTGGTAATTAATAAAATTCTTTTTTTCTTTTTGAAATCCATCCCAGGATATCTTTGGGGTGGTAGAGGATTAGGCCCTAGGTGGGTTGAACCTCTTTAAATCGACGCGTGTTGTTTACATTCCGCACCTTTATATTTGTCTTTGAGCTTTCGATTCGAAAAAGAGGGTAAATTCGAAAAGATGGAGATAATCTATTCACCCCCTCAGATTATCGTAGCGCTTGGACTTCTGATTTTGGTCATCATTCAACACAAGACATCCTTGTGAGTATTGTTGTGGTAAGAATACACTTGGGTGATCTAGGTGATAGGTGTTTGAAGGTTGTGGTAATCTTGAAAGGTGTTGTAAGAAGGTTGTGGTAATCCTCAAAGTGGTGAAAGAGGGTTGTGGTAATCCTCAAGGTGTTGTATTAATTTTTGGTAAATTAATAAAATCTTTTTCTTTTTGAAATCCATCCCAGGAATCTTGGGGTGGTAGAGGATTAGGCCCTAGGTGGGTTGAACCTCTTTAAATCAACGAGTGTTGTTTATTTTCCGCATTTACATTCTTGTTATTTACTCGTTGTTTCGAAAAAGAGGGTGATTTGCGAAAAATCGGCATAATCTATTCACCCCCTCAGATTATCGTAGCCACTTGGACTAACAAGTGGTATCGAGCCAAACTCTTTGGCTAGCTCGTTCGAGTAAAGAGGAAAGATCCATGGCTACTAATGATGCTCATCTCACCAGGCGCCTCCACGATAAGCCACCACTATTCGACGCCAACAACTACGCATTTTGGAAAGACCGTATGGAGTGCTTCCTACAAGGGCGCGGGTTCGACATTTGGAATGTGGTCATTGAAGGAGTTGATCAACCAACAAAGAAATCGGAGGATGGAACCTTGGCTCCTAAACCTTTCAAGGAGTTTGATGAAAACGACAAAAAGGCTTTCTCTAAACGGTAAGGCCTTAAATATTTTGCATTGTTCTCTTACCGCCACCGAGTACAATCGCATAAGAGGCATAAGGTCGGCACATGAGGTTTGGGAAAAATTGGAAACAATCTATGAAGGGACTAAGAAAGTCAAGCAAGCAAAAAGACCATGCTTGTTAAAGACTTGAAAACTTTAACATGTATGATGGCGAAAGCATCTCCAAGATGGTGGAAAGGCTTGACAATATTGTCAATCCTCTTGTGGCCCTCGGCAAAGTCATCTCGAAGAAGACAAGGTGACCAAGGTATTAAATGCACTTCCCGGCTCATGGTCCGAAAAAGTAACAGCAATCACGTAGGCACAAAATCTTGAGACACTCAAGTTTGATGAGCTTATTGGAAATCTACTCATCTATGAAGTCTATCTCAAGGAGAGGAAAAATTCCAAACCATCCACAAATCAATCGGGTATGCAAATTGTTCCTAAAGGTCTTGTTTCTTCTTCTAATAATGCATACTATGATAATAATGATGATGATGATGAGGAGGCGGCGCACTTGTTCGAAAATTTGCAAAATTTGTGAATAAAAATAAAGCAAGAAAACCAAGAGATAATGCTTGCTTTAAATGCGGAAAACCGGGCACTTCATTGCCGGTGCGGCTTCGATGAAGAGGAGCAAAAGAAAAGGAAGCCTTTCACAAAAAGAAGGCTCTAAATGCGGAAGTCAAAACGTGGGATGAACTACTCGAAACAACCGATGAGGAAGGAGAAACCGAACACGGTCTCATGGCTATAGGCGATGAAAACAATGAGGTACACTCAAATTCTTCTACTTCCTCCATAGTTGATGACTTGCAATGTGATTTTGATGAATTGCAAATTGAGTTTCAAAATTTGATCGTTAAATACAAAAATTTGAAAAAGGAGCATAAGGAGATTAAAGTTGAAAAGGAAAAATTATTTACCTCTTATGAATCTCTAAACAAAGCTCATGCTCTTACTCTTACTAGAATTCATTCTCTTGAAACCGAAAAGGAATTGCTCACAAAAGATATTGAAAGTTTGAAAAATGATGTGCATCGTTTCAACATAAGTACGGATAAAGTCACAAAAATTTTAGATGCACAAAGAGGTGAGCATTCCAAATCGGGACTTGGTTATAAGCCATTTCAAAGTGTTTTTAAGAAAAATAACCAAGGTCCGACTTTTGTACGTGTTAATAATTATAATACTCCTACTTGTTTTTATTGTGGCAAAGTTGGACATTATGCTAATAATTGCAAATTGAGAAATAGCTCAAGACATGTTTGGAGACCCAAAGGTCTCAAGACTAACCCCATGGACCCCAAAATTATAGGGTACCTAAAAGAAATTCTTTTGTAGGTAATAGGGGCTATAACCACAATGGAAGATTCAAAATGGCTCGTGGACAGCGGATGTTCACGCCATATGACCGGGGGGAGAAAACTTTTTACCAACATCAAGCTCCAAGAAGAGGGTATGGTCATGTTCGGCAATGGCAAAGGAAAAATTCTTGGAAATGGAGAAATTGGTAACTCTTCTTTCTCTCTTAGTAATGTTCTATTAGTTGAAGGGCTTAAGTTTAATTTGATAAGTGTTAGCCAACTTTGTGATTCAAAATATGATGTTTCCTTTAATAAAGAAAAATGCTTATACTTAAAAATGGTGAAATTATTTGTGAAGCAAATAGAAAAGGCAATCTTTACAAAATTTGTACAAGTGATTTGGTTAGTCAAAATGTTTCTTGTTTAGTCGCCAATAATGATTTAACTAGTTTATGGCATAGGCGACTTGGACATGTTGGATACAAGAATTTGAAAAATATTTACAAAAACCAACATGTGAAAGGACTACCCAAATTGAATTTTGAAAATCTTGGCTTATGTGACACTTGTCAAAAGAACAAATTAGTTAAGAGTAGTTTTAAGCCCAAAAATGAAATTTCCACAACCAAACCCCTACAAATGCTTCACCTTGATTTGTGCGGGGGACATTGGTACGACTAGTCTAAGTAGAAAACATTACACCTTTGTTATAGTCGATGATTTTTCGAGATATACTTGGGCTCTTTTTCTTACCAATAAAAGCGATATCGTTAATGAGTTTGTTAAGTTGTGTAGACTTATTGAGAATGAAAAGGAAGACACTATCAAGTCTATTCGAAGCGATCGAGGTGGAGAATTTGACGGTGAATTTAGAGTATTTTGTGAAACCAAAGGATATGCTCATAATTTCTCGGCTCAAGGACACCTCAACAAAATGGAGTACCCGACGGAAAAATCGGACATTACAAGAAATGAGTCGGTCTATGCTCAATGAATTTTCACTTCCAAAGTATCTTTGGGCGAAGCGTAAGTATCACCGCTTGCTATGTCATTAATCGAGTTTATATTAGTCCTAAAATGAATAAAACTCCATATGAGCTTTGGAAAGGTAGAACTCCAAATATTAGTTATTTCAAGATATTTGGTTGTAAATGCTTTATTTTGAATACCAAGGATCAATTGGACAAACTTGATCCTAAGGCCAATGAAGGGATATTTATGGGATATTCAACAAAAAGCAAAGCATATCGGGTTTACAATAAGACTAGTGGAGTTGTTGAAGAATCCATCCATGTTAAATTCAATGAAGCTTCGGGAGTTGAAAGAATTCCTAATGATGAAAGTGATGAAGAGGATATTATTGAACAAATTGTTCAAATTGATGATCAACCGTCTACATCAAATAATCAACCGTCCACTTCAAATGGTCCTCAAGAAGATAGAGGTGATATCTCGGATCTTCCCGTTGCATTGAAATTTAAGGGAGATCACCCAAAAGATCTTATTATTGGTGATCCCCTTGACAAAGTGATGACTCGGAGAAAATTTGCCGAGAAAGCTCTTATTTCTCAAAAGGAGCCTAAAAATGCTAAAGAGGCTATTGAAGATGAGGATTGGTTCCTAGAGATGCAAGAGGAGTTGAATCAATTTGAAAGAAATGATGTATGGGAATTGGTACTTTGTCCTCCTTCTCAAACCATTATTGGTACAAAATGGGTATTCGAAACAAACTTGATGATCAAGGCAATATTGTTCGAAATAAGGCAAGGTTAGTAGCTCAAGGGTATTGTCAAGAAGAAGGTATTGACTATGATGAAACTTTTGCACCCGTAGCACGTTTAGAAGCTATTCGAATTTTACTTGCCTATTCTTGTTTTAAAAATTTCAAACTTTACCAAATGGATGTTAAATCCGCCTTCTTAAATGGTATTATTCAAGAAGAAGTCTATGTAAAACAACCTCCAGGGGTTTGAAAATTTTCTAGGCCTAATGATGTTTATAAACTTAAAAGGCCCTGTATGGTTTAAAACAAGCACCCCGTGCATGGTATGATAGACTTAGCTCTTTTCTTTTACAAAATGGTTTTATAAGAGGTAAAGTTGATACAACTCTCTTTGTTTTTGAAAAGGGGCAAGATTGTTTACTTGTGCAAATATATGTTGATGATATTATCTTTGGTGCTACTAATGATTCTTTGTGCAAGAAATTTTCTAAGTTAATGCAAGGAGAATTCGGATGAGTATGATGGGGAGCTTAACTTCTTTCTAGGACTTCAAATTAAGCAATGTCAATAAGGTATTTATATTTCGCAATCAAAGTATACAAAAGAACTTTTGAAAAAGTTCGGCATTGAAGAAGGAAGAACCGTCTCTACTCTATGGCAACAAATGTCAAAATTGACAAAGATGAGAAAGGCAAGTCCGTGGATGAATCAAAGTATCGAGGTATGATTGGTAGTTTACTTTATTTAACCGCTAGTAGACCGGACATTCTTCATGCCGTATGCCTATGTGCTCGTTTTCAAAGCAATCCCAAAGAATCTCGCATGAGTCCGTTAAAAGGATTTTTCGATATTTGAAAGGCACCATTCAATATGGTTTATTTTATCAAAGAATGAAAATTTTTCTCTTAAAGGTTATAGTGATTCGGATTATGCGGGAAATATTGATGATCGGAAAAGTACTTACGGATCATGTCAATTTTAGGCGATTGCCTGGTTTCTTGGTTTTCAAAGAAGCAAAAGCTGTGTTTCTCTTTCAACGGCCGAAGCCGAATACATTTCCGCCGCATTTTGTTGACTCAACTTCTTTGGATGAAACAAACCTTAGCGGATTACAAATGCTCTTTTGAAAATGTACCTATCTTTTGTGATAATATATCCGCTATAAATATTGCTCAAAACCCGGTTCATCATAACCGTACTAAACATATTGAGATTCGACATCATTTTCTAAGGGATTGTGTTTCAAAACGTAAAATTGAGATATCTTTTGTACCATCTCAAGATCAATTAGCGGACATTTTTACAAAACCACTATCTTCCGAGACTTTTTCATCAATACGAGCTCGGTTAGGCATAATGCATATTGAATGAAGCTTACGTTTGCATTTTACACATTTTTAAAACCTTAGGGGCGAAAAATCGGATTTTTGGTTGAAAATTCGGATTTTGGAAAAAACTAGCAAGACAGGTGGTGAAGGAGTTGAGGGCAACCGGTCGCTCTCAACCTCGGCCGGCCGCATACTAAGCTATATTTTGGCTTTTAAACGTTCGCCTTCTTGACATTCTTCACTTTAACTTTTTTTTGGCCATTTTTTCGTCCCCTTTGCCAAATTCACTCTTATTTCATTCAAAAATGGATTTCATGCATATTTCACACAACATGGACATTTTATAGCATGATCATCATCATTATAGCTCACTCTTTCCGATCAAATGGTAAGAATTTCTCTTCTTTTGCTCAATTGGGTTGAACCTTTGAGTTTTGAGTTTCTTGAAAATTTTTGATGTAATTTTCGTATGATCATGATGAGTTTGGTTGTTATGTTGTTATGTATGATGATTGACTTGAATTGATGTTGAAAATTTTTGGCTTAAACCATTTACAAAGGTTATATACAACCTCTTTTATTTTTAACACACACAAGGTGTTCGATGAAATGTCGCAATGACAATTTTCAACTTATACATGATTCTCTTGCTTTTAAAAGTTTTCTATACTTATTGAGATCATGTTTTGACAAACAAAACAAGCGTATGAACTCTTCATATTACCTTTCTCCCATTTTCCTTGGATTATTATGCTTTAATTGCTCAACGGTTAATAAACCGTCCCTTTGGCGCACTTTGATATTATTGTATGGTGTTTTCACCATTCTAACATTTTAAAAAATTAGTTTAACTAAATTTTTACTTACAAATTTGAAAATATATACACCATTTTTTGGATCAGTAACTATTTTTTTGCTCAAAATTTGAAAAAATGCTTGAATTTAGAATGAATTTAAAACACAATGGAATAGGAAAATTGCAATTGGGTTACATAATAAAACCTAAACCACGCTTACTCGACCGATGAATCGGATTCTAGTTGTAAGGTAATTGATGTTTGCTAATCCAGTTGTGTTTTTAAAGTCATTTTAAATTAAAGCATTTTTGAATTTTGAGCAAAAATCGATTTACAGATCGAAATGATGTATGTAATTTCAAATTTTAAAGTAAAAAAATTAATTTAATTGAATATAACATTATATTTAAAAAAGCTTAATTAAATTTTTTTTACTTTATAAATTTGAAAATACATACATCATTTTTCGGATAAGTGCAACTGATTTTTGCTCAAAATTAAAAAAAAAATGCTTTAATTTAAAATGACTTTAAAAACACAACTGGATTAGCAAAACATCAATTGTCTTACAACTGGAATCTGAATCATCAATCGAGTAAGCGTGGTTTAGATTTTATTATGTAACTCAATTGCAATACAATTGATATTTTGCTATTCCCGTTGTGTTTTAATTTTTATTTTTTTGGGAAAAGCAATATTATTAATTAACGTAAGTCGGCTAAAATTGCCGAGCTTAACCAAATAGGTACATCAAAGTTTCCAAACTCAAAGATCAAACCAGTAATAGCAGAGGATGCTAAGGAGTGTGCTGCTCCATTACATTCTCTTGGCACAAAGGAACACTTGATGGTGGATCCACCTTGGGAGAGTAGTCTCTTAATATCAGCAATAACTAGGGATTGCAATGGGTAGGGTATCCTCCCATTTAAGAGTATTCATACCCGAACCCTATAATATTATTATTACCCGTACTCATTCCAAACCCGATTAAAAATTACACTTATTACCCTACCCGTCCCAAACTCATTTGCTAATACCCACATACTACCCGTACCAGCCCAAAATCCGTTTATTCCATAAAAATATTTTAAATATTTAAATATTTAGATGACTATTTAAATAGGTACTCTAACAAAAATAAATTATTGTATAAGACTATTCATCAACTAAATTAAAAGAAACATATTTAATTGATTAACTTGCAAACTATTGACTCAACCTGTTTTCAATTGGATGGAATGAACTTGGGTACTAAGATTCTGAAGGTTTTAATTATGTATATAAAGCCCTCTATTTAAGCTAAAAATATTTTCCTTAATTATTTTGAAAATATTTTGTTATATATATATATTATATGAAAATATTTAAATGGGTGCTTATATGGTCGGGTATCCACGGATACCCAATACCTATACCCAATTATATAAGCGGGTTCGGGTAGAGGGTATCCTAAGAGGTAAATCCGTACCCTACCCATTTATAAATGGGTATTGAGTTTGCATCCCATACCCGTCCCAAACCCGAATAAACTTACCCATACCCATCTCATTAGGATTTGGGAAGGTGGGTACTCGCATCTACCCGTCATTGCCATCCCTAGCAATAACACAGCAAAGCTCATCACCAAACCCACAGTCGATGCAACACAAGCTTTGGCTAAGGACTGACAATCTGTTTCCACAAGCATTTTTTCAAATTTAAGCATTTTTTCAAGTTGTGTTCTAAATTTAAATTCAAGCATTTTTTCAAATTTTGAGTAAATAATAGTTACAGTCCTAAAAATAGTGTATATATTTTCAAATTTGTAAAATAAAAATTTAGTTAAACTAAATTTTTTAAAATCAAAATTATAACTGAAATTAATTCAATTTAAAAATATGTTTTTTTTTAAAATTTTCCGAAAAAAAAAGAAAAACAGAGAAAACAGAGGTGCTTATTAAAAAAAATAAAAATTGAGAAAACAGAGGTGCTCTGTTTTCACCTAATATTTAAATTTTTTGTTTTTGGCCTTATTTGGTTAATTACATTTTTAAATGGCTTTAGTTTAATAAATTAGCCCATTTAAACATGATTTTTATAACAAATTGTAATTTTCTTACCTTAATGGCTAAGGAACCCAGAAAAAAACTCATTTTTTTTTTCTGTATCAGGTGAAGGCAAGCTATAAAAGTGAATCCCATCTTGTGACACCAGGATAAGATTATAATTCGATTAAGATTAAAGTTATCCCCACTAAGGCAAGGATTATTCACTAATTAACCTTTATTCTTATTATTTCTTGTTCAAATATAATATAGTAATGTTAGAAATGTATCTAATCCCAGTAATCGATTTTTATCAAATTATGTTCAAATCTCCATTATGACATTTGACACGTAACATTCTGTCAAATATAAATTACATCAAAATTATGTTCCATCTCTTAAATGATTTTCTTATGTACAATGTTTTTGACATGATGAAACTTTAAATTCTTTTCAATATATTGTGAATGGGGAAATATTTAATGACTTTTAATTGAATCATTTTGAAATAAAACATTAAAATAAAATCTTATAAATATAATTAAGTTTCTAAAAGTTTGGCCAAACTTTACCGTGCAAAAAGTAAAGCGAAATTTATACCAAAGGCAAAATTTCAACTTTGTAAACTTGTGAAAAAAGCGGCTTTTCAACTTTCCCTTCCAGCATACGAGGATATATCGTATCTTCAAATCCGTCGAGAATACGAGAAAATCGCATCCTCCTCTCTTTAAACGTCAAGTCCCAGTCCCGTAGAAGCATAAAATTGACAGGGGTGGAGAAACAGAGACAGATAACTGACAATAATGGCGGACGAAACACTGGCTGCTCTCAGGTCTCTAATGGCCTCTCACTCTCCCCCACTGGACGCGTTGGTCGTTCCTTCCGAAGATTATCACCAGGTAGCTATTTATACACTCGTGTTCGCCTATGTTGATTTATTTATTTGACGCGTGCATCTGTACTTCTGATGTGCAAATTAGTCTGTGGTTCAATGTCCTCCTTGACTACGTTTTACTGATGATCTGATTTGCTGTATAATTTTGATTTTAACTTTGATTACTTATTTAATTGACAGAGCGAGTACGTATCCGCGAGGGACAAACGACGCGAATTTGTATCTGGATTCTCTGGAAGTGCTGGTTTGTTTCTTTTTATCAATCCACACCTATTGTTCTATTTTATTTTTGTTCATTTAGCGATTGCTCTCGTGAAATTTTGTTGTGATGCAATTGAGAGTGATGATTTTTCTATCTTCCTTTATAATCCATTTTGAATTTTCTGCATTTTGTGATCTAACCTAAGCATTTCATTTGATATGGATGGCTCGCCAGAGTTGACTAAAATGTGGTTTTGGAATGCTTCTTAATTCTTATCCGAACAAGCTAAGCAACTGTGTAACGATTGTTTGCTGTTTCATCGTTTACATGAACCTGATCTTGTATTGACTTGGTGCTGAATTGATTTCTGTGTTTTTGGCTATTACTAAAGTGAACTTGGCATAATTTTGATATTTGTTGCTATGTTGGTGAGTTTTTGCTTTTACTTTCCGCGATAAATTGGTAAATGTCGAATGCCAATTTGGTGTGATGAATATCTTTGTAGATTCATTTACTCTGTATTCCATCCACTTGTTCCGAGAAAGTGAACTTGGCATAATTTTGATATTTGTTGCTATGTTGGCGAGTTTTTGCTATTACTTTACGCGTTAAATTGGTAAATGTCGAATGCCAATTTGGTGTGATATCTTTGTAGATTCATTTACTCTGTATTCCATCCACCTGTTCCGAGAAAGTGTATTTCTAAAAATAGTTTATTTCTTGTAGGTTTGGCACTTGTACTGGCAAACGAGGCATTACTTTGGACAGATGGGAGGTACTTTTTGCAGGCAGAAAAACAGCTTAGCAATCAGTGGAAGCTCATGCGAATGGGAGAAGACCCAGCAGTTGATATCTGGATGGCTGATGTGAGATATCTTTACGATTTTGTACAATTCAGTTATAATCTGTACAACTGTCTCAGTACTTGTTTTCTAAATGAAGCAAGACTAGATCTATTGTTTATATCTACTTTATGCTAGTGTGAACTCACTCTTGTGTGATACCGATTGTTAAAAGTTTGAAACTTGAAATCACATCCACCTCTTTAACTACCAATCTACCATCTATCAAAAGTGCATTCTCACAATACAAATGTCATAAGATTCGTAGCAGATAAATTTGGTTATGCCTTTTATAATACATAAAGAACAATATCCGAGACAAACTTTTTGCATCTCTCTACCTCCAAATTCATCTGCTGAAGAGTCAATCCTCCAGGCATGGAACTACACTTATTCTCAATCATACATGCACCTGAATACCTTTAGGTCCTTATAAATTACACATTCAAACATGCTCTTTTGTTTATAGGGATACTGTCCAATTTTTATATTGTCCCTATGGTGGAACGCTTATCTTTCAGCTTTACGTGGACTTTTAGAACATTTACATATTTCACCTGTAATTTCTTTACTGAACTTCTAGATATTTGAATTTTTACTTTTTATGGATTTTTTTTTTTTTTTTGGTGAAAAATTTTCACCATTCCTGCCTACTTTATGAGAAATACTGCATACCTTTGGTTGTTTGTTATATTTCGGGTTTTTGATGTCATGCTCCTTGGGCAATAACTGTATCTTGATGTGCTGTACTAGAATCTGCCAAGTGATGCGGCTATTGGTGTTGATCCGTGGTGCATATCAGTTGACACTGCACAAAAATGGGAGCATGCTTTTGCTAAGAAACAGCAAAAGTTGATCCAAACGACTAAAAACCTGGTAGATGAAGTTTGGTCAAATAGACCACCACCTGAAGCAAATCCTGTTTTGCTGCACCCACTGGAATTTGCTGGTCGTTCTGTTGAAGATAAACTAAAGGGTTTAAGGAAGAGCTTGTGCGGGAAAAGGCTCGTGCTATCATACTTGCTGCATTAGATGAGGCAAGCTTATGATGTCGTCATATTGGCGTTCAACTTTTACTTTTATTTTATGGTTAACTTATAGGTTTTTAATCTTTAATTTAGATCGTTACAATTTCAGGTGGCATGGCTGTATAATGTCCGTGGGTCTGATGTTTCATATAATCCTGTTGTTCATGCATATGCTATAATAACATCAACTGCAGCTTTCTTTTATGTGGATAAGAGAAAGGTGTCTTCTGAGGTTAGATTGTCTACAGTTAAATTAAGACTTTGTTTTCTTTATCCATTGGGTCCTTTATCTCAAGTTCTTAGAACTACAGGTGACCTCTTATATGGAGAAAAATGGTATTGAAGTGAGGGATTATGGTGATGTGAGCTCAGATGCAGCCTTACTTGCATCCAACCAGCTTATTTCTACCAGTTCAGCCAAAGAAACAGCACATGATATTTTGGAGAATTCTACTGGTTCTGGCAAGACTGGAGCAGGGCATGATAATTCTGCAGTAGAGGAGAACAAAAATGACCTCATATGGGTTGACCCTGGTTCATGCTGTTTTGCTTTGTATACAAAACTGAACCCAGATAAAGTTTTTCTGCAGTCATCACCTTTGGCTCTTGCAAAAGCCCTGAAGGTATTTTGTTTACTCTCATTGCCTTTCATTTTGTAAGTTGCCTGGTCTCAAATCATGGCTGAAGGTGCTTGACGTCATCAGGGGCATCTAGGGTGTGTCTGGGTATTGCTTTTTGTAGAACTAATATGTGATTTTTGATCCAGTTTCATTGAGAAGGGTTTTTAACTATTCATTTTTTTTTCTTCGACTGAACACTCAGTCAGAAAAAATGTTACTTTAGCCATTTTTATTATTTTTGGATGCACATGTTGGTATTTTGGTAATTGGTAGGCATGGTGTGTTGGAAAGGAGTAGGAATGGAATAAGTTGAGGCTTTGAGCATATAATGCTGGTGGACATGACTGGGAAGTCGTGGTTTTCAAAGATGAAAAGGCGAAATGGTTGAAGGAATGGTTTCTTCAACTGAAAACATGTTTACAAACATGGATAGATAAGCTATTAAGCTGTAGGTGATTGATTAGCCATAAACGTTGTCATAATCCAGGCACTTCAGAGAATAAACATCTATATTTTAATTTATTTATTGCACAAATATGTGGGTGATACCTCAGTAGCATATAGTTAGTTGGAATAAGTGAAATGAATAAATCCTAAAGATTTTAGAATTTTTTACCCTTAATTGATTTATCTCTATGTTCTGTGTCACTGCTTACTGTTTGTCTGACTCATACTTTCAGAATCCTATTGAGATAGAAGGACTGAAGAATGCACACATTCGGGATGGGGCAGCTGTCGTGCAATACCTTGTTTGGCTGGACAAACAGGTACAAGAATAACTACTGCATTGTGTTAAATGTAACTTCTTGTGATTGGTACTACATTCTATTGACCTACATTAGTTCCCAATTTTGGGATTAGAATGAATAGAAATCCTACTTTAGTAG
Source organism: Rehmannia glutinosa (assembly GCA_016081115.2). Taxonomy (NCBI): domain Eukaryota; kingdom Viridiplantae; phylum Streptophyta; class Magnoliopsida; order Lamiales; family Orobanchaceae; genus Rehmannia; species Rehmannia glutinosa. Next base: position 259,473 of record JABTTQ020002215.1, read on the forward strand.
ATTGCTAATTCTTTCATGAAATTTCTGTCAAAAACACATACTCTGGTGAAAGGGCATTATCAACTTTTATTCATTTTGTAACTAAGAAAATTGATTTTACCTTTCTGTGCTCTCAGATGCAGGAAATTTATGGGGCTTCTGGTTACTTCTTGGACAGCAAGGTCCATAAGAAAGACCATCCGTAAGTTTTTTCTACCAATGTTTATTTAACCAATGAATTTGGAAAATGTTTCCGTCACTTGTAATTAAATTTTTCCATGGATTAGGTTTTAACTATGAGTTTTTTTATATCCTTTTAACCTAATGTGACAATTGTCTCCCCCTTCTGAACCTGATGTGCCAATTATTAGTTTATGCTGAACACATATGACGCCAAAAACACTGGTGAAGATTATAATTTATGCTACTTAAGTTTTACCATTCTCATCTTCTCCTTTTAATTTGAAGCGGCAATTTATTCTTGAAGCAATCAGCTTTACCTTATAGTACCGCTTGTTGTAGGTAGGAATGCTAATGAACTGAGTGGAAATGAATGTTGACCCATTTCAAGGTCAAGCTCAAGCTCAAACTGAAATGAGCCAGTTTGAGCTCAATTTGTAGCTCAAACAGTCTACCCGGCGCGAGGTGAGCTCAAGCAAGGTTTCAAACTTGAGCTCGGCTTGTCTAGCTCGAGCTTAAACTCGAGGTCTTACGATTTACGAACAAAGGGAAAAAAGAAGGAACAGCTGTTTGAGCTTGGGCTTAAAGCAAACTGATCAACGGAGAAAACTAATAGGCAGAAAAAATTGGTATCAGCTGGCCAAGATTAGAATAAAGGGCCAGATAGGCACACAAGAATTGAGTTTTGACAATAAAGGGAATATCCTGCGTTACTGTCCAGTGTCCGCCCATAAGCTCAGCAAATGAATTAATTGTGGTTGTCATTACACATCTGCGCTTGCCTTCAGAGGTGGACTGCTGCATTACACTTTCACGAGAATAAAGAAGAATCATCAGTATGAGACGAATGTAGATGTGAAAGGGGAGAAACGTTAATAATTTGGATAGAAAGTACATGGCTTTGAAAAGTAAAAACAATATATTTAGTAGTACTTTAAAATTAATATACTTATGTTGAATTGAAAACATTTATAGCTGATAAAAGCTCGTGTACCACTAAATAAAGGATTGGGCTACACCTCTGCTTGGTCAGAAAATTCTCCAAATTGGTTCGAAAAGCTCATCCAGCTTAATGGAGTAGAAGTGACTGTGACCTAGGGGTGGCCAAATGGAACCGAAACCGGGTTCCAAACCGAACCGAACGGAACCGTAGTCAACGGTTCCTAAACCGTAATCAGCGGTCAACGGTTCCAAAACCGAACAGTGTAGACCTTCGGTTTCGGTTCCCTGGTTTCAAAAACCGTGGAACCGGCGGTTTTAACCGTCGGTGGAACCGTGATGGAACCGTTTTTAAGGTTAAAACCAACAAAAAAATTTTTTGGGTAAACATATGTTAGAAGAAATGTTAAATGTTTATTATGATGTTTTATATTCGTAACTACATAGACACGTTTTAGATCAAATGTTGTAAGCGAACTATGCGAACTTTGATTCTTTATACTCTAATAGTATATATAGATAGTTTAATATTATTATTAATATTAAGTATAATTTCTAATTGAATATTGAGTGCTAGTCTTTTTCTTTCTTTTCCTTTTTTAAGCGAAATTGATAAACTATTTTTAAAAAATCAAAAAATTATCAAAAGATAAGCGAAGCGGTTCGGTTAAAACCGAACCGAAACCGTGGAGGAACCGGGCTTGAGCGGACCGAACCGTCGGTTCGGTTTTGGAACCGAACCGGCGGTTCCGGAACCGTGGCCACCCAGTGTGACCTAGGGCTCAAAATATCAGTAATTTGGAAAGTAAGTGTAGGGCTTGAAAAAGTCAAAACAATATGTATAAATAGTTACTTAAAATTGATATACATATGTTGAATTACTAACAATTGTATTATAGTTATGTAAAAGCTTGTGAGCCGTTAAACAGAGTGATTGCGATAGAGCTCCGCTCAATTAGAAAATTATCCAAATTGGTTTGAAAATTCAGCCAGCTTGCAGTTCTAGTTGTAGGCCCTTTGTATCTTTATATGGTCACCTTTTCAATTAGTCCCCATATCAATGTCATAATTTGTTGTTTTTAAATACCAAAACGTTTATTTGGGACATTTAGAGTACCACTGGTTGCATTTGTCGATACTGCCTTCTTATCTTTGTAATATACATGGCACTTGGGGTCCCTGAAGAATGTTCTCATCCATGTTTTGAAAATTATATATTTTAGGTTTTCTCAAGTTCTCACAGTTTTTAGGTGTAATTTAAATAAAGGATGAGCGATAAGTCAAGTAAGTTTTATGCAGCACACCACAGTTTCAATGTTGAATTGATTTTATATTAAATAGCATGTATCAGATGTCACTACTGTATCATATTAATAGTTGCACGGCAAGTCGTTTATATTTCAGAAATGAAAGCCAGATGGCACATCAATATTGTGATTAAGTTATACAAGGGATATAATATTAGGTGTAACAAAATGATTTTGCATGGTTTTGGAGCTTCTGCTTGTTCTGTTATTTATTCACTATAAGTAAATATTCTCTTTCTATTACATTCCTTATGTTTTGTAGATACCTCTTTATACGGAATTTCCAGTACAGTTGTTGTGCCGTCTGATTTAGAATAAATATTCAACTTTTACTAGAAGATGAAATAAGAACAGTTGTGTCTCAGCATCAGCACACATGTTGATTTTTTTCTGGGATTGTACTATTATTGAAGAACTAACTTTTGAGTTCTTACTAACTGGACAGCTTTCTACCTTTTGATTGGATAAGCGTTACCAACCCTCCCACAATCTTACTCCAACATGTTTTCTTTCTTTATAATGCAGGATTACAGCAAAACTTACTGAAGTGTCTGTAAGTGATAAGCTAGAGGAGTTCCGTGCATCTAAAGAGGTATTGGCTTAACTTATCCACCCAAAAGGGACAGGAGTTCTGCAACATGTTGCTTCTTGACTTCACTTTGTGTCATGAGGTAAATTAGGGGTGGCAATTTCGGGCCCGACATGCGAACCCGACACGAACCTAACAAAAAAGTAATGGGTTTGGGTCTAGGCTGCATGGGTCCGGTCGAACTCAAATAACCTGCCAATTAAGTAGGTTAGGTTTGGGTTCACCTGTTATGACCCATTTAACCCGTATAATCGTATGTGAATTTAAAAAAACTAAGTAAATAAATTGTAAGAAAAAACAAAAAAACAAGACATGTCCTTAAAACTTAAATGCTAAAACCTTCTTAATTATGTATGTTGTTATTATTTTGTATGTTTTTTGTTATGTTATTCTCAAAATATGACGAGTATGCATGTTATTTATGTAATTATGTTGTTTCATTTGTATGTTGTGAATCGTGATATATTTTATTGATTAGCTAGTTTGTCATGGTAATTGATTTCAGAAAATTTGAACTTATTGAAGTGAAATTATTAAATGTACATAAAAACAATTTTATTAGACGGGTTAAACAGGTCGGGTTCGGGTTACCTGTGAAATTAATAGGTCGGGTTTGGGTTCAAAATTCTAACATGAATAATTAAACAAGTCGGGTTCGGGTTGACATATTCTGACCTGCGAACCCATGAACCTGGATCTGGGAACCCATACCCAACTCGAATTGCCACCCCTAAGAAAATATAGGGCTCTTATTTGACAGTTACCCAGTCAAATAACTATAGGTTGAGAACAACCCCAACCATAATTATTATTTAGCAACATTACTTTTTCTTCTATTCCATTGGTTTATGTCTGTTTTCCGACTTTATTCTGGTAGGAGATTCAAAAATAAGATGTCTCAGGAATATTATATGCTCAAACACAAATTTATAGTGCCATGACTTTTTATATTCGTAAAAGTTGTGCATGCAAATAGCTTTTCTTACCGACTTCATCCATGTTCCATTAACAGCATTTTAGGGGTTGAGTTTTCCTACTATCTCATCAGTTGGTCCAAATGGTGCAATTATACATTATTCTCCAGAGGCAGAAACATGTGCTGAACTTGATCCAAACAGCATGTACCTGTTTGATTCAGGAGCGCAGGTGCGTGGCCATCCTTCTTTTCTTTTTGTTTCTTATCTTAGAACTATAGTTTTTTTGGCATGTTGATTTCGTTTCTTTAATCTCATTGCTGTGTCTATAGTATCTAGATGGAACAACTGACATTACTCGGACAGTACATTTTGGAAAACCTATTCCACATGAGAAAGCATGCTATACTGCGGTACGTAGTGTTTATTTCTCTGTTCATTTATTCTTCATTTGTTTAGGAACAGCACAATGTTGTATATCTGTTTTTTCTGAGCCATGCATTTGGATTTCCCTAGTGTTCACATATATTGGGGTGGGTGGGGCATCATTATCCTACCAGATTTAACATCTGTTTGCTCTCCTCGATGCATTCAGGCTATGGGGAGTGCAAAATTAGTTAATCATACAATGTCTTAGAGTTATGAATCCAAGCTAGTAATTGTAGCAAGCAAGTAATTTGAGTTACAAATATCATATCTGCATGAAGTCTAGCATACAATTTTGATATGAGGGTGGAATTCCCAATGAGCCTTTGCTTTTGTGCATGAACTTATAGATCCCATGATCCCTGATGCCTTCCAAGTCTAAAATGCTATGTTTGTAATTCAAGCTCGGGTGGCCACGGTTCCAAAACCCTGGTTCCGGTTTCTCATTTTGGAGAAACCGAACGAACCGTGTCTCACGGTTCGGTTCCAAAACCAGAACCGACGGTTTGGTTCGTTTTAACCGGAACCGTTTGTTTATCTTTAGATTTTTTTTTTTTTTAAAAATAGTTTATCAATTTCATTTACAAAAGAAAAGGAAAATGAAGAAAAGGCTTGGACGTGATATTAAATTAAGTTTTGTATTTAATATTATAATAATATTAAACTGTCTATATATACTATTAAAGTACAGAGGAATCAAGAAAAATAGTTCGCTTACAACATTTGGTTTAAAACGTGTCTCATGTACTTACGAATATAAAATATTATAGTAAACATTTAACATTTTTTCTAGCATATTTTAACCAAGAAAAATAAAAATCGTTGGTTTTAACCTTGAAACCGGTGGTTTTAATTGCGGTTCCACCACGGTCCCACATACGGTTCTAACCAACGGTTAAAACCGACGGTTCCACGGTTTTTGAGACAAAAAACCGAATCGAACCGGTCTACACAGTTCGGTTCGGTTTGGAACCCGGTTTCGGTTCCATTTGGCTTCAATCCTTCATCGTGCTTCAGCGGTAAAGAAGACAGCAAATAATACTATTATGGTCTTTTAAATCGTATCTAATGTTCATTGGAGAAAGAAGAAAGACAAAGGCCATAATGCAAGGGTATTTGTAATGGATAACCTCGGCGAAAGCCACTTTTGCCCAACCTTTTTGTATTTTCAAGTTGTTGTACATCATTGCCGTAAATCTTAGTTACAGTTGGAATATTTTTGACTCATGATGGATTTGCCTCAGTTCTGGGAAAATAGCTACTCTTTTCATTTGTGTGTGTTCTATTACTCTTATTATCATCTGTAGCTTTAGTTATGATACAATATCTTTGTGAAATCATTTTAAAGATTAGGAAGGTGCTTAGAACATTCATCAATCTTGCAGTTAAAAGAAATTCTCTTTTATTCTTTCTTAGCTATCGAGGTTGAAAACAGTTATTTTAATTCATATCATTGTGCTTCTAATTTGTGTTTTGTAGGTTCTCAAGGGACACATTGGCTTGGGTAATGCTCGATTTCCCAATGGAACAACTGGTGAGGATTTCTCATCTACGTAATAATCTTTTAACTGAATTTGTCTGAGGCATTTCTGTAATCTTCAAAATGTTGAACTTGGTCTCTTGCCTGTGAGGAATTGTGTGAAGCAAATTCAGTTTGAGATTCTGTTAGCTTGGTGAAAATATCAAGAGAATTCTTAGTCACTGTGATTTCTTGGTTCCAGGTCACATTCTTGATGTTCTTGCACGAGTTCCTTTGTGGAAGGATGGTCTTGACTACAGGCATGGTACTGGCCATGGGATAGGGTCTTACCTAAATGTTCATGAGGGTAAGCTGAGATAATTGTATCATGTCAACTTTAATAGTATACAAAGTAAGACCATATTTTCTTTAAGGCTTCATTTGGATGGAAGGATTTGAGCTATGGATTTTAAATCCATAATAAGAAATCCATTGAGGTTGTTTGGATGGAGTCATTCTATAATGGATTTCAAATCATTGGAAGCTATTTTTGGAGTCATTTTGGAGGATTTCAAATCCTTCCTATTTGGAGTCATTTGAAATCCTTCCCTAAATCCTCTCCGCAAATCCAAATCCTCCCATCAAAATGCAACCTAAATCAATACCGCTTAGCACGTGCGGTGGGACTTTCACTCGACAAAATTTACATCATGTCAATATTAATTAGTACACAAATTAAGACGTACATTCTTCTTTCTTTACAAAATATTAGTGATTCGGAAGATGGAAAAGTAGATTAGTGGCCGACAGGAAGATCTTACCTTTACATGATTTGGGAAACATACCAAGATTTTGTACATTATTTCTCGCTCGTTATGTGATTTATTATATCAAGGAAGATAATTTCCTGCAACCTCAACTGTCTTTGAATCTCTTCAAAGCCATAACACAATCATGAATAATGCCTCAATAATTAGTTTTAGTTTCTCGCGCTTCTTGCATTTTAACTTCATTAGTTCAGGTTTTCCTTTTTCTTGCATTATGCCTTCATGAATCAACAATTAGTTTTAGTTTTCTTTCATTATGTACTTGTATCAATGAAGCAACTTTCTTTATTGTTTTTTTGTTGATTTTTATTGTTAATCACTTTGATCATGATTGCTTAGGCACTGTTCCATGTCATGATTAATTATCTGTAAGTTGGTCGTCATTAATAAAAGGCAAATCCTGCAATAATGAAGATTATATTTTTAATGGCCACTATCCCATTTTTACTTCTTTTGCAAACTGTATTTAGAGGCAATAGTGTTGCAAGCCAGGTTGTGTTACTTGAACGTCTCAATCGTGGAAATGGAAAGACTACATGCAATAGAGCATATATGCATACTTGCAAGCACATCTCGTCATTTTTCTACTGTAAAATATGGGGATATATGCATTCCAGAAGCATATAAGATAATAAGATTAGTAGTATGCAACTCTGTAGAGATGTGTCCTACCATTTAAAGGAAAACAATGCATGAAATAAATCTATTCCTAAGTACTTTGTGAATGGACCCAATTTACAAATGGATTATACTTTATGGGGAACCAAATATATACACTAGTGAATGCCCAACGCATTTCCAAAAAACATGACAGAATATAAAGTGCTTCCTTATTATCTTTTACACTGTACAGTTGATTATCGTTTTTGTTGTTCATTTGTTGGAATTAGGAAGATCTATTTTTGGATATAAACAAGTTGGCATTTACACTTATATTTTTGTACGAGATTGTCATTCTGTAGGACAATAACAAGAATGACCATGTTCAGTTGTCTAATTCCCCCTAATTTCTGCTTTTGGTAGGACCTCATCAAATCAGTTTCAGGCCAGCTGCTCGGAATGTGCCATTACAACCTTCGATGACCGTGACAGATGGTAATGTTTCATTAAAAAGGTCAAATCGTATTATGGTTTCTGCTTGGTGATTTCTGAATTAATAATCTACAAAGCATGCTCCGTTCTTTATCCTGCTTTATTTGGACATGTGCTAGCTTTGGATCAAGGAAGGCCAGCACTTGTATATCTATATCTGTGATATTAGACTTATATTTCTTCTTTATTTGTACTTTGAAGAAATCAATATAAAATATCAGTTATTAGAAAGAAATTAAATTGCTATTGCACCAGGAGAGTAACGCACCTTGCCTGCAGATGATATCTCCATATTCAAATCTTAAACCTGCAAAGACTGTATCTGAAGTTTTTGCTTTTGGTTCTTAATAAATGATTTAGTTATTCATTTCTCTTTTTCCCAACTGGAGCTTTGATTTATGAACTTTATTTTCCAGAACCTGGTTATTACGAGGATGGGAACTTTGGCATAAGATTGGAGAATGTGCTTGTTGTAAAGGAAGCTGATACAAAGTTCAATTTTGGCGACAGGGGCTACTTATCGTTTGAGCATATAACATGGGTAAACTTTTCAACTTTTAATTTTTATGCATTAGGAACTGTATTTAGACTGGTGAAAGCCCTCAACATTTTGGAGCCATCCTTCTTACTATCATTAGAATTTGTCATATGGCCTTAGCACATGCTTTGTCACTGGACAGCATATACACAAGTGTTTTTATTTGAGACCAAGTTCAAAAGTCATAATTTTACATTTTCTGTTATTCGGTATATATGAGACATCACGTGATACGCATAGAGGTATGAGCATATATCAGGGTATTAATGCACCTGCAGATTGTTCGGAGGAAGTAATGTTTCAAAATTTGTAAAAGTTGTTATATCTGTTTAATACTTTGGTCCGTAAAACTCTAGTATTGTTTTATGGTGCATTGATGATTATTTGAAGAAAAACCACATTATGTAAAGAAGTTACAAGAGATAGTGATAGCGGCGAAACTTCCATGTGGCTTTTCAATATGAAGATGAATTCTTAGGCTGTGGTCCATCCTACTTATTTTGTAGCGATGCACATGCAATTATTTTTCCAACCTGAGATGTATCTTTGTTCATAACCTGAGCTGACAAAACGATGCTTTGCCCATTCAGGCACCATATCAAACGAAGTTGATGGATGTTAGCCTTCTCGTGCCTGAAGAAATCGAATGGTTGAACACCTACCATTCTAGATGCAGGGAAATTCTGGCTCCATATATGAATAATTCTGAGATGGAATGGCTGAAGAAAGCTACTGAACCTATTGCTGCTTGAATCATTCTTTACTCTTCGCCCAGGCACCACCTTCTTTTCCCATAGTTATTTCAAGTTTCATCTTGAGAATTTTAGAAACCTGAATAATCGTGCCATTACTTATTTATTATTGTAAAGGAAATGAATTCTGTCAAAAAAGTTAAATGTTTTTTTTTTTTCCTTTGCCCCTATCTCATGCATGACTTGTTTGTCGTACTAGATCGTTTAAGCATGCAGATAATTAATTATACTAAAATAATTAGAGCAGGAACCTGTTTCTAGTATGTAATATTCCTTAGATTTAAGAGTAGATTTCATGTGTAACCAAATACAAAAACACTTGGTGAAATTACTGACTTCATGTTAACTCTGTCTACTTTCCTATTTCTACTGTATTTCGTCAAAAACAATACACAGTGAATATGTACACAAGCCTCTAGATGTGGAAAAAAAAACGAAAAAGAAAGAAACAATTTACCTGATAAACATATTAAGAATATAGTCTGACAGTAAAATGTGCGAATGAAGGTAGATGGATTGTTGTAACTCTATCAATGCATGCTTTCCTTTTTTCTCTCCTCCCTAAGGAAAATTGATTCTTACACCATGGACAAGAGCAAGAAAACAAGCATAAAAGTTAGAAGCCAAAAGACAAGTAAATAAAAAAGTACAATGGTAGGACAGCATCTTGTCTGAGGCCCCCAACTACTAAGCAAACAAAATAATCTCATAGCGTGTAAGAGATAAGACTTTATATCTTAACAAAAAATGGCTTCGACAGGGATACTTAAAAAACTACTTGAGAACCACTTATTTTCTTCATGACCCCTTGACACCCAAGTGATACCAAAATTCAGCCATTTGCACGTGGAGCAATGAATCAATGGTTCCCATTAATTAAAAACACAAAACCTTCCTTGGAATTACTAAAAATGGCTGTCACATTAAAGCCAAGCGTGGGATAGGCACCAACCCCAGCATATTGGTTGCCCACACAAGTACACTAGACAACACATCACATGGGGGAATGGGGCCCTGCAATAAGATGCCCATCTTTGACCCAAGAGGAAATGCAATGAATTTGGATAAGCATAAAGAATACCAAGAGTGGTTTTACTACACTCTTGCTTGAGAAAGTCTCTTTCAAGAATTTCATTTCAATCTGATAAAATGATGTATAATATCCTGATAATGTGTTCCAACTGAGATTACAATACAGACTATTTGGGCATTCAGCCAGAATAACAACAGAAAGCACTAATCAGGTTTTTTTAGTTTGTTTTCTTTTGTACATGGTAGTCTACCAGAATAAAACAATTTCCACATTTCAAGCTTGTGTGCATAGTCCCTGATGAATGAAGATGAACATATAACTGAACGAGAGCCCAATTCCGCCATTTATCTGCCTCATACCTAATGCAACGCGGAATTTGATTCTTACCAAGCTCGCCAAGTCATCATCTCCTCATCAGCAGAACCAAGTTCGCATTTGAGTAATGTCGGCTAGAAAAGAGGAAGTAACGCGACGACCACTGTCAGCAAACAAGAAATTGAAGCTACGAAGAAATGAGATTCTTTCGTGTTTCTTAATAATAAACCACTTAAGCCAGTGCAAGACTTTAAACACTAGATTTCCCATTCCCAAGTGTGAGCTCCAAATCTTCCATTCCAATATCATGTATTTTTCACCTTCCCATGCCTTCACTGCGCCATTCTCAAACTCAAATTCAGGGCCACGTGTCCTCTTTGCTGCTGCACCCCATCCAAACTCACCACAGCCGTCGATCGTATTCATCTGAGACACAGATTTTACGAGATTATAAGTAGGTGAAGTGGGAGCAGCCGGAGAAGGCGGCACCGTCTGAAAACTAACCCAACGGGCAGAATTAACTGTGGACACATCAGACTCGTCACATTCTGTAAAACGTCGACGACGTGTAGGACTAGACGGGGCAGATGCAGCAACAAAAGAGTGCAGAAAAGAATTCAATGAACGGTTGGAAATAGATTCCCAGTGAGGCTTCGGATTTGAACTTCTGGTTGGAGAGGAAAGAGGTGGGGTTACTGGGGCGCTATTGGATATACGCGGTGGTGAAGGGACGAGGGGATGGATGCTAAGTTGCGAAGGAAAGGGAGAATGTAGGACGTGGGCCCATCACAACGTGATGGGCTTAGGAACGAGGAAGATGTCGGGCTGCCATGGTAAGAAGGTGCGGGACTGGGGAAAGCCGAAGAATTTGGGCTCGGTTGGAGTGGCGAACAAATACTGATATTTCTCGATGTTGTTCCAGTGTCAGCTGGCGGTGGCTTGCAACCCTGTATGAGTTGAATTGTATAAAAAATTAGCATTTAGGGCCATACTAATAATTTTGATTCAAGCATTGCCGTGGAATTAATCCATGTTTAACAGAAATGGTAACATATGAAATTTAACTTTAAGAGGAATTAGGAATGTAAATTTATATCAAAACTGAAACACTAGAGAATTTGAAATTCCACAGGAAACTTGATTCCTATAATATTAGATGACACCACATAAGCTAACTACAGTCTACCGACTATTTATTAGGAAATGAGCAATCAAAGAAGGTGTCGATTCACTTTCAGACTTGCAATAAGGAAGTAGCAAACATTTCGATTAAACAGTACGGCAGCCCATAAAAGATACAAAACTGAAAATAAAGCTTTATAAATGGAAAAATTAAAAAGCATAAATTGCATAATCCATTCCAAGACTCTTTCTCAGAGAAGCTATATAGAGAGAAAATCATCAATCGACGCATCCAAAATGAAAAGGAAAAGCAATACGAGCACACAAAAACAAGAATTCAGTAATTCTAATAGTAACTTGACTTTGATAACCACTCATAGCTCGTGAATCAGCTAAAAAAGCAATACGGGATCTTTCAAGTAAAACACGGATATGCAGATCAGATCCAAGTGCTACGGATCGAGAAACATGAAATACCAAGACTTGAGTTCATCAACAATTGAATCAACACAAAATCAGAACACATAAAAGGAAATTAGAAAAAACTAATTGAAACCGATTGTGGAAAATTGAGTGACCTTGCGGTAAGTGGTGCCATCTTCTTCAACAATCCAACCAGCTTCAGCGCAAAGGGCCTTCAAGACCTCGTTGTTGTCGCAGTGTTTTGGGAGCTTGTAATTCCCTTGAGCTCGAAGGCCAGTGTAAATCTTGGCAGCGATGGCTCTTCTCCTCCTCTCCCGCCTCTTGTTGTTCTCCCTCTCTTTCCACGTCGGCAGCCGCCCCGTTGATGAACCACCCGCCGTCATTGTACTTCCTCCGCCGCCGTAAATCACCCAACACGCCAAGTTACTCACTGCTCTCTCTCTCTCTCTCTCTCTCTCTCTCTCTGAATCTCTGTATTATTGGAGTGAGAGTAGTTGGAGGAGAAGAGAGAGAGAGGGGATGAATTGAGACACGGTGGTCACGAGGACAATGGCCTTCCCACGCTTTATTGGAATTTGCTGTAGTTGTTTAATTCTTGCCAAAATATAATTTGGAGTAATTTTTTTTATATCTTTTTATATTTTATGTTTTTTATTTTTTATTTTTGCAAGGGTAGAAAATGAAAATGGGATGTTCGGGATTCGAACTAGATCTCTTCGTCCATTAACACGCCCTTTGACTGCAAGGGCTACGTCCGAATCCCAAATTTGGAGTAAATTAGTCCGCAGAAAATGGGAAGATATATAAAGTGAAGACAATATAAAATTATTTGCGACTCAAATCATTGTCATTTTGGAACTTTTTTACCGAATTGATAGCAAATATATTCAAAACTCAAAATAATATTATCTTGTCAATTGGTAAAAAAGCCCACTCAACATACATAAATGTCGGAAAGCTCTAGCATGAGAGGAAAATAACCATTTCTCGACGAGGAGAAAAACAAGACTCAAAGGACAAACAAAAAAAAAAAAGAAAAACAAAACAATCCGACGGAGACTAAACCACCCCAAAGGGAGGACTAGCCACAAAGGAGACCCATAACAGAACAAAGCGAACACAACCTACATCAAACACTTTGTAAGACAAAAACTCGATCCGCCTACAATTTATAATGTAATCGTTTTTCAATTTACTAAGGGTGCATTTGGATGGGGGGGATATGGGTGGGCATTTGGGATGAGTGATTTAAAATCCTTAGCTAAATCTAGAATAGCAAATCCTTGAGGTTGTTTAGATGAAGTCATTTTATAATGCATTTCAAATATTTAGAAAGCTATTTTTAGAAAGTCGTTGTGGTGAATTTCAAATTCATGCAATTTGGAATCATTTGAAATCCCTCTCCCCAAATCTAAACTCTCTCATCCAAACGCAACCTTAAATCCTTCTCGTAACCTAGTCATTTGAAATCAATTTTTTTTATGCACTTTTGCATATTCACACACACTCGCACACATTTATACTCACAATACATATAGTGCACACACACACTACACATCTTGTATGCATTTACACACACTCCACACGCTTACACATTGCACACATTTACACACACACACACACTTACCCACACTGCACATATTTACACACTCTTACACATTGCACACAATATCTCTCGCATATTAAGTATTAACACATACTCTCTCTCTCATTAGGGGTGGCCAAATGGAACCAAAATCGAGTTTCAAATTGGAACCAACAGTGTAATCCAGGTTCCTTGGTCCCAAAAATCGTGAAAATGACGGTTTTAACCGTCGGTAAACCATTGATGGAATCGGTAAAAATCGACGATTTTTATTTTGGGTATAAATATGATAAAAGATATGTTAAATATTTATTATGATGTTTTATATTCATAACTACATGAGACACATTTTAAACCAAATGTTGTAAGTGAAGGTAAAATTGCTTTTTTGGTCCGTTAAGTTGGTTCGATTTCGCTTTTTAGTCTTTTAATTTTTATGGGTTGCGTTTGGCAAACACTAACTTTTCTAAACCCGCACATTTAGTCCGATTTTAAAATTCGGGGATATCTTATCCCTAAAATCTGAGTTTGACCATTTTTCCTTGAAATGACTACTTTGCCCATTTTTGAAAAATTAAAATTAAAGAAAAATAGAAAAATAATAATAAATTAAATAAAATAAATAAATAAATAAACTTAAATTAAATTAAATAAAATGGTCGAACATATATTTTTATATTTTTCAACATTAAATAAAAATAGAAAATAAAAATAATAGAAATTTATTTTTTTTTTTTTTCATTTTTCGTCTTTTTGTTTTCTATTTTGTTTAATTTTTATTTATAGTAGAAAATTGTAAATAGATATTTTTTCTGTTTTATTGTTTTTATTTTTTAATTAAAATTATAAGTCTATATTTTTTTCTTTTTTGGTTTTCTATTTTTCTTTAATTTTAATTTACGATTTGAAAATTACAGATATATATGTTTTTTTGGTTTTCTTTTTTTATTTTATTTTTACATGTAGTTGAAAATTGTAAATACATATTTTTTTCTGTTCGTTTTTCATTTTATTTTTTAAATTTTATTTACAATTGAAAATTATAAATATATATATGTTCATATTATTTCTTTTAAATTAAATTAAAAAAATTCGAACATATATTTTATATTTTTCAGACTTTAAATAAAAATTAAGGAAAACTAGAAAAACAAAAAAGTACATTATTTTCTTTTTCTTTTGGTTTTTCTATTTCTTCTATTTATATTTTTCTTTAATTTTAATTTCTGACTGAAAATTATAGATATATATATATATATATATATTTTGTTCTATTTTTTTAATTTTATATATAGTTGAAAATTATAAATACATGTTTTTTCTATTTTGTTATCATTTTTTTAATTTTATTTACAATTGAAAATTATAAATATATGTTCAAATTATTTTATTTAAATAAAATTAAAAAAGTCCAACATATATTTATATATGTCAACTTTATATAAAATTATAAATATATGTTCATATTTTTTTCTTTAATTTAATTTAATCTTATAATTATTTTTCTTATTTAATTTTATTGAGATATTACACAAGTCATGTGATATGCACATGACCAAAGTTTCCATCCAAAAAGGGGGGCAAAATAGTCATTTCATGAAAAAACCCAACTCAAAGATTTTAGGGATAAGATATCCCGAAATTTTGAAATCGGACTAAATGTGCAGGTTTAGAAAAGTTAGTGTTTGCCAAACGCAACCCATAAAAATTAAAGGACTAAAAGCGAAATCGAGTCAACTTAACTGACCAATAAAGCAATTTTTCCCGTAAGTGAATTAAATGAACTTTAATTCCTCTATAGTCCAATAGTATATATATATATATAGTTTAATGTTATTATTAATATTAAGTACAAAACGTAATTGAATATTAAGTCAAAGTTTTTTTCTTTCTTTTCCTTTTTTTATAATCGTAATCGATAAACCATTTTAAAAAATAAAAAATTATCAAAAAATAAATAAATGATTAGGTTAAAATCGGAATCGGAACGAATCGAGGAACCGAGTTCCAAATCGAATCGGGAACCATCGGTTCAGATTTTGGAACCATAACAATGAGGTAATGATTCGATTCTAGTTCCTCCAAAATGAGGAATCTGAACCGGTTTTGAACCGTGGTCACCTCTATCTCACACATATTCATATTTACACATAATAAAAGTTATATATTTCATATTTTATTAGTGTATAAAATTATAATTATTTATAAAATAATAAGATTTATTTTTATTTTTATTTATTAAATGTCAATTAAGAAAATAAATAGAGCTTTTCAATTTTTTTTTTCAAAATTTTACGATGAGTTTGAAATTCCTACACAGATCCACATAATCCAAACAATATATGGTTTTAGGTATTTGAGATCTATCCATTTTCAAATACATTGGATTTGAAATTCCTCCATCCAAATGCACCCTAAAATTATATGATAAGACGCTGGATTTTAATTAAAAAAAAAACTGTTAAGAAAATATTTTTCTAATTTTAAAAAATATTATTTTAATTTTTTAATCTTTTGTCATATTTCTACTTTTTTTCTCACTAAAACTCGTTGTCCAACCTTAGCAAAAAGAAAATATACAGAAGTTATTTTATGAATCAATTAAGTATTTATCTTCCACCATCTCAAAATAATTAATGTATCACTTTCACTGTGAGTTTTAAATGTGTGTCGCAAAAGTGAAGTTTAACTTTACAATATGTATTGACATATTTTCAAAATTAATAGTTGAAAATCTAGTAATACACTAGAAATTTAATTTTATATTGAATACCACGTACAAAAGGTAATAACAATAAATATATTTTTAAAAGAAAAGAGCATGTGTATATGTTTATATATTTTTGCACATGTGCTGTCGATAGCAGTTCTCCACTGTAATCCAAAAATTAGGGGTGTCAATTTCGGACACAACACGCAAAACCCGATACTAACTTAACACGAAATTAATGGGTATGGGTCAGAGCCGTGGTGGTCGGGGTCAAACCCAAATAACTGTCAATTAAGCAGTCGGGTTGGATCAACATACTACGACCCATTTAACCTGTCTAACTTAGTTAGTGAATTTAAAAGAAAATTAAGTAAATAATTAATTGCAAGAAAAATAACAAACAAGGCATATCATTAACACTTA
This sequence comes from Rehmannia glutinosa, assembly GCA_016081115.2. Lineage (NCBI taxonomy): Eukaryota > Viridiplantae > Streptophyta > Magnoliopsida > Lamiales > Orobanchaceae > Rehmannia > Rehmannia glutinosa. Next base: position 276,086 of record JABTTQ020002215.1, read on the forward strand.
AATGATAAAACCTCCTTAATTATATATTTGTTTTTATTATGCATGTTTTTTTGAATATTGTCCTTAAAATAAGACCAGGTGTGTTATGTTATTTATACAATTATGTTATTTCTTTTTGTATATTGTGAATTGTGGTATTTTTTATTGATTGAATAGTGTATGATAGTTATTGATTTTCAAAAATAAATTTATTCAGATTAAAATTATTAAATATTTATGAAAATAATTTTATTAGGCGGGTTGTGCGGGTCGGGTTCGGGATACCTGTGAAATAAGTAGGTCGGTCAGGGTTCAAGATTCGACACGAATAATTAAGCAGGTCGGGTTTGGGTGGCTATTTCGACACGCGAACCTCGCGAACCCGGATCCACGAACCCGAACCCAACCCAAATTGACACCCCTACCAAAAACTAGCCCAATACATGTAATTTGCTTCGTTACTCAACAATCCCCCAATCCATTAATTATAGTTTAATTACATTTTGGAAATAACGGTGACGAGAGAATTAATTCTACTAATTTGAGAATGAAAAAATCAAATAAATCTTTCAATTTTTTTTTTATGTAATTTGATTTTTGGTCTCATATTCCACTGCATATATATATACACTGTGTATAAAATTCACGTTAAATATATATTTAGAAAATGTTATACACTTGACATATATGCATAAAGGCTTATCAAATTAGAATCGAAGATGTGGACTCAATATTATGTAAATATTTCATATATATGATTTAAGAAGGTAAATCGGATGTCTTAACCTAGGGTCACGAGAAAGTGAGTTGAGGTTTTTTTTTATCGAGGTTACCTGACCTAGAGTTCCGAAAGCGAGATGAGATACTTTGTTCGGCAGTACCTCAAACAGGCACACATTAGGCTAGCAAGGTGGCCCCAACTAAGGCCCTCTAAACTTAAATCGAGAATCGAGATAATTGAGGTACTTAGAAAGTTAAAAAAATGAGGTGATTTAGAGTAATGACAAGTTACATTTTACCTTGATTTTCGAGCCGCATTTATAGATCGCATTCACCGTGAAATACGGATCACTTTGACACTTGGTGCTCCATCGACGGTGGAGAGCTCATGGCGACGGACATTCGGTCGGGTCGGAACCCGTATAAAACTACGGATCTTGGGGGTATCGGGTAATTTCCAACGAGGTAAAGTCGGGATGGTAATTCCGATCTGGCGAGGTTAGGATTGTATTTTCCATATTAATATACTATTTGATACTCAATTTGGTATCACCTTAGAGATAAAAATAATAAAGTGATCATTTATATGCAGTGCACATGTCCCTGTCGGCAAGCATCTCTGCTGTACTCCAGAAACAAATCTGAATTATGTTGTCTGCGTTAGAATTAATTAAATAAACTCCAAATAATTAAATATTACATTGCAATAAATAAAACAAGAGAGAAAATTGATAATAGAATATATTATATTCCTTCGAGACGTGAATGAGTAGGAAAATGCTCAAACTATTTTATAGTAATTTTCACGTGTTGGGTCACTTGAATTAAGAAAACTAATGCTATTTGTAATTCAATTATTGCATGAGTTGTGTACAATTTAAGCAAAGATATTAAATCTCATTTAAGACTATAATAACTGACATGGTATCACTCCACGTGTCACTGTTATTACTCTTTTTTGGTCATGATTAAGTGTCCAATATCCTTAATAGGTCCTTGAACGAACGTTAGAAGAGTCCATCATCCTCTAACTCTCAAGTCACCAAAAACAAACTCATAAGAATTAACGGACGTATCGTAATATGGTAGAAACTGAATGTATTTATGCTATGTTGATGCTCTTATTCGATCAACAAGACAAGAACTTCAAATACGTAACTAGGAAATGAAAATTAAACACCCGGAATTATGTAAAGTGTATTTGTTTTTTTATTGATAAAGCCGAAGTCATTTTTTTACAGTTGGTTTTCGTACACTTTGAATTAGAATTTTATAAGTTATATATTGGATTTCTCTCGTCATTTTCCTAATAAATGGATCTATTTATACTAATGCAATTCGTGGCTAAGTAATTATTACATCTAAAATATTAGTGGGACAATTGTCTGCTCTTGATGTGCATAAAGCGCATGGTGGCCATGTGTTGGGAGATATTTGTTGACTTGTCTGTTGATATATTAACATGTGGCCCCTTGAGTCCGCCATTGGTAAATTGGATCGACTTAGTGGAGGGATATTGAGTGGGAAAATATTGAATTATCATGCTCAAGTGGGTTGAGCTTAGCTCGGCACCTTGACTCGGCGAGGGTAGTCTGGTGGGCCCCGCGTCATTTGGTCGATCCAAGTCACTTGGTCGCCCCCGTCATCGAAACTTGGATGGCCACGTGGATGTATTTTGGCCACTCGCTCGGTATCATCAACGGCCCCCAAGTTGAGCCGAGGGAAGATTCTTGAAACGGTTTTGAACTTTAAATGGAGAGAGAGAGAGAGAGAGAGAGAGAGAAGTCAAACGATTTTAAAAGCTCACGACATCGCCAATTGTCCATTAATGCGAAACGACGCATTAAAAAGCGAAACCATGATGACAAACACATGGCATTTTTTATTGGACCGTCGTCGGATGAGAAACGGGGATGCAAATGCTGTTAGACAACTTTTAACATTTTTGCTATCTTTCTTATTTTTGCATTCTTTTCCGAAAAATATGTTCGGTTCGGTTGACGATAGCCAAAACCAAGATTATAAGCGCGAAAGTAGAGATCAAAGATCCCCGTCGGAAAGGAGATTTTCCCGATACCCCCATCATGATAAATGTCTCAAGCTCCGACGATAGTTACGAACCATAATTTCCTCAAAGGGAAAGGTGGAGTGACGTGGTTTTGAATCCCACTCCTATTACGACAATTATCGGCGGAGAAGTGTACAAGACTCGATTATCTCGGAGAACGAATCGTCCCAAATCGGTATGGTCTCGAGAGAAAGAACCAATGGCATCCCCCATAAACTCGAATACGTGAGGCCGAGAACAAGAGGAGTACGCGAGAATGTGCCCGGGGATAAAGGTCCAACAAGGGCTCCGAAGCACATGAAAATGTAGAGCCGGTACAAGAGCTATTAGTTGAGCCCCTGGGAGTCAGTGCGGCGCGCGCAGAGTAGAACCGAGGCCTCAAGGCCAAGTGGCGGGGTCGGTTGTGGTGTGCCTCCATCAACTGGGTCGGGCCGTGGGTGAAGCTCAAGATGCCGATGGACGCCCCAAGAATGCGAGAATAGATTGGTGAGACCAATCAAAATCATCGATTGGTTTGATGATGCGGCAGAGTTGGACTCTCTTTACAAAGCGCCGCAACTTCCTTCATTTGTAAGATTTTGGTTGCCTTATCATGAAGAGGTACATTTGCCACCTCGGGGATGCGTTGCAATGTATGCCCACATCAACTTATTGGACCGAGGTTCCCCTACCAAAGGCTAATCACCAACCGGTTCAGGAGATGGGGACCACCCCATGACACAGGGTAGAATATTAGGGTTGCTCGTGTTTTTTCACCGGAAGGGTTACCCGTGACCCCAATTCGAAGATGTGAACGAGTTATTCATCTAGAAGGTGATTAGGCGCGCGAGATGGGGGCCGTTGGGGTGGTATTACGCCCGGTTCGACCAGGCTACCTGGATAACCTAGTTTTGGGTCTTCCACATGGGTGAAGGAGTAGAAGGAGAAATGGTTTTGGGTGGGGGGCGGTTGAATGACTTCGCGGTAGAGACAATGAGCCGTTCTTGCTCTCCTCTCGATGTCGATATGATTTGAAGAAGCATTTTTCCATTCTTTAAATTTCGAGGAAGATTTCTAATCGTTAATTCTTTATTTTTGTCAGAGAGAACAACCCCTCCAAGAGGTCCCCTTTCAGTAGGAGTTTATGAATAGGTTGGAGAATATAAAGGCTCTGTCGAGGTTGATAGGAAGATCAAGCTCTTGACCCGAGATGTTGAGTTATCCCGGCGGGCTTGCGAGTTGATTTGCGGCCGGTCTAGTCTTTGGCCGAGACCGCTCCGAGCACGTGCAAAAGCTAAACAAGCGGAGCGATTCGATCGCCGCAACAAACTAAATGGGTAGGATCGCATGTGGTAGATCCGCATCCTCGAAGAATTGAGCCGCGGGGTTCACCGCCCCTAGGCCGATCCGATAAGATCCGTGCCACCGAGATCGAGCAAGCGAGGTCGCCAAAGAAGAGACCCGAGGAAGGATTTTTCCCATTCGCACTCCTTAGTGTACTTATGTTTGTT